>VZRE01006642.1:88542-166637 GCA_013396775.1 Cephalopterus ornatus
TGCCAGTAAATGAAGCTCATTTAAGATGTGAGGGGTGTTTGCCTGGATGAGCCGCTTGTACGCATGTGCCCGCCCCCCGCGGAGCCCCGCAAGCAGCCGCAGCCGGCGGGGCCGCGGGGCTCCTCCCGCTCGGCCGGGCAGCGAAGCGGGGGCGGCAGCGGACGGGGCGCTGGGGCAGGACCCGTGCTCGCCCCGTCGCCACGGGGAGCTGAGGCTGGCCCCGCCTCGGTCCCCCCTCCCCGGTTCCCCGCCGAGCCTCACGCCCCAGGCCCCTCCTGCCCGCCGTCCGCCGGGATTTTCCCGTTTTTGCGGTGCTGGCCGCCCGCATAGCGGGCAGGGCGGAGGNACATGGTGGCTCGGACGAGCCTGAATCTCGGCTGCCGGCCTTTGTTTGGGATCTGAGTGGGCTCCCGGTGGGGTAAAGGGGACCCGGTTGTTCCCCTCCTTTTCCGTCCCTCCCCCTCGCCCCCTCGCTTGTGGCAGGGAGCCCGCACGGCCCCGGCAGTGCGGCGTGCCCGGTGCCCGCCTGGCCGCAGTGTGCTGTGCGCTGCCTGCGGCTCGGGCTCCGGGAAGAGCCCATCACACGCTATTGTGCGGCTGTTGTTTGACAGGAGTGACAGCTAAAATGGAGCTATTACTTTACAAGAAGTTAATAAAAAGGCGCACTTAGCCTGCTGCCTGCCCTGGCTCCCGTCCCTCTGGTTATCCATCACATCGGGTTAGCTTGTGAGGGGACATGTTACTTAAGAGGGCCCGGAGTGGAGGCAGGTGGCGATGTCGGGGGAAGGGATGACTGGAACCCCCGGGCGCAGGGCGGGGAGGGAGAAGTCTCGGCCCGCAGATCCGCCGCGGGGGCTCCCCGAGCTGGCGATGGAGGAGTGTGAGGGCGAGAGCCGGGAGCACGGCCGCGAAAGGATATAGCACCCATAGGCTACGTGTAAAATTATAGCAACACATGTTAGTTCCTTCGAGATGTTTTCAAATCTCCCATAGGCAGCACGGGTTGAAGTATCGCTGGGTATCTCCTAGAGGATGTCTCCTCCCTAGAATTGCCGATTAGACGAAGCTCAGAGCTTTCGCTCAAGCTCCAGAAGTATTGAAACGAGAGGATGTGCGCGGAGCGTGTTTAAGGTTTGCGCAGGGGCGCGGAGCGGTGCGGGAGCTCCCGGGCCGGTCCCCGCAGGAGCTGCTGCGGTCCCGCTCCCAGCACAGAAGAGGTCACGTTCTCCATTAAAGTCGGGTCTTGCCTTTCCCCCCATCGCGGTCCTGTACAGTGATGCAGATCTGAACCTGCAGATGCCCCACGCGCTCAAGCACCGTGTGGAAGCGATTTGGAAACAACTCGATAGACCCAACAAATTCTGCAAACTCTAAATCATGTGCATAATTGCAACTAGCGATCCCATCTACTTACGGAGCGGGGCAGCTCACTACAGTGTCGAACATGATTGTGCGAGGTGAAATTCTGGTTTCCTTGTGGTTTGGTGCTATGTGTTTGAATGTTAAATGCTTTCTACAATGCTCAAAGGTCAGCATAGCCTGTTAGAAAAGGTCATTTTCTTGCTTCAGCTTATCTGTTAAATATTTCAGGCTCTTCAAGTCAGTGTGATTGTCAGTTAGAGCGAGTTAATCGAGGAGGGAGCGAGGAGCAGCTGGAGGAACCCGGCGCGGGGCTGCGATGCGGGAGGAATAACTCCTGCCTGCGAGCGTCCCTGCCCAGCACCGCACCGGAGCCCCGGCAAGACCTTACAGTAAAGGTCCTGAGCTTTTCTGGTTATTAAAGATCCATTTCAGTGTTCTGAGAAGCTCCATGAAGTATTAAGCTTGATGGTCTGGCAAAATCCCAAGTTATGTAATTATATTATTCTACTTACTTGAATTGTCCTTTCAATTTCAAATAGAGATGGTACAGTCCTCCTCAAAATGTAGTTTTTCCATGAAATGTTAAATAGCTGCTGCATCCCAGCAGTGGATTTCTCTGTGTTCACCTCTTAACCATGTATTTATAGTGGTGTGATGAAATGTTCTGTAGTGAAAACTCCCTGTACAAAGAGAAGTCCTCATTAGGTATATCTACTTTGCATTATTTTCTTTAGTAACAAAAATATTTACTGTAGCGACTCAAGAAAATATCAGACTACTGTATCTGTGCATCATCCACAATTTTTTATCCTCTCTGCAAGTACATAATTAAAATCTGACTGCTGATGTGCAGATTGTTAGGAAACAGGGAATTACTTGCTTTTCTAAATTTTTTTTTGGAATGCACAGTATAGCTGATGGCAAAATTTGACTTGGATATTTTTATTACTTGTGATGATATGAGAAATGAGAGAACTGGCCTGATTCTCAGATTTCAGGCTGAATTTGCATTCAAGAAGACTATTTGTGGTCAGTTGTCTCACACCAAAGGAACAGGAGAACACCCTTGCAATACCTCGTGCTCAGTACAAGTTTCGGTAGTAATTGCAAAGACCCAATCTGCTACAGTCAATTTAACTGAAGAGCCGAACTTCTAGTTTGTCCATTAGAAGGCTGAACAGAGCTATTACACACTTGGGGAAGTGAGCAGCTTTTCCATGCTATTCTTTTCCCAGGGCTGTGTCAAGCTGTCAGTGTGGGAGATGCAGGTACTAGTATCAATTTGTAGATTTGGGGCATACTCTGCCATCATTTAATGCTGCTTTCAGAGACATTTCTCCTGTGGACACTCTTGTTGCTTTGTCTTCCTGGATTTCTTGCCATAGGTGCTGCTTTTAAGTACTTCATAGTGAACTAGTGACAGGTCTGAAGAAGCTTTCAGTTCCCTTTTTCTGGACCTGCAGAGTGCAAGTTTCCAGAGAGGAAAATGCTGTGCCACGGGGTCAAGCTGGCAGGGAGCTTGAGTTAATTAAACTTGAGTTTGGGAGTTAAGAAAAGTTGAAGACAGCTTTTGGACAGCCAGCTGTGTATGGTTCTGATGCTCTGTCGAGTCATCATGATTATCTTTGAACGGAAGTAGTTGAGGGAAGGCAATGGGACTGCTCATTTCCATGTAGGTAAACACCTGCAGGAGCAGTTCACAAGGAGTCAGGTACAACAGGTGCTCTGCTGCAATTAAAGGTTTACATTTCTATTGTTAGAACCAGGTTTGTCTCCTCCCAAGTTCTTCCTTAAAACTTCCTTTGGTTTGCTGTTCTGTGACAAGTTTTAATTTTATCTAACGTATTTTTTGCTCTTGAGTAGCACATCATACATCACAAATAGCCTTAGACCAGCAGCTGTTGTTTTGAAAAGAGGTTGCAAAAACATCGATGTTAACAGTGAATAATTATGAAAGGAAGTTAGGAGTTATGTTTTAACTGTTCTGGTTCTTGGTTTTGTCAATAAGATTTAGGTGCAGTTGATAAATCTTATTTGTATACAATTTCTACTTAGAAAATTATAGAAGGTGCAAGTGGCTCTCAGTACAGTAACATGTAATGATATATAAATATATTCAGCTGGTTTTGTTGTTTACTACTGAGTTACAAACACTGCAAACTTTGGAATAGTCATGAAGAATACTGATAGTCCTCAGCAAGCTTACTGGGCACTTCTCTGCTAGGCAATATAATGAGATCTGACTGTTGGGATATACCTACAGACTTGGTTGGCTTGAATTGGAAAATTCATTAATTTCAAAATAAGGTTATAATTGTTATGGATTGTATCATAGATGAGATCACATTTTTCACTGAAGTCAGGAATTAATTATAAAAATAATGCTGTGTGGCTGATTATTTTCTAAGTGACAGCAAGTCTGATATTACAGTGCCTCAACAAATAGATCCTGTCACCAAAATGGAAAAAAAACCCAGAATGGATAACGGAGGGGTAACTAAAGCAGCATAGCAATGTTTTAGTACAGATTGAAGGTCTCTATTGCTCTTGATTTCTTAACATACTTCTTTAATGAAAAGATTTGCCCATCCCTACTATTTATTTACAAGGTACGAGATTATTTAAAGCATAATTTTATTTTCTGAATTTTTAAAAATTATTCTTTTGGTTACCTTCAAAACTGACACAGTTAATGCTTTGACACTATTGATTATAATATAGTAGAAACTTAGAGATTGACTCCTTTTCTGTTTAGGTGTCACTTCTTTGAAAGAAGTTATAAATATGAATTATAATATATTGGTATCTATACAGCATTAATATAAAATATTGGTATTAATCCAGGCTGGGGGGATGAACAAGTTGAGAGCAGCCCTGGGGAGAGGGACTTGGGGGTGCTGCTGGATGAGAGGCTGAACATGACCCAGCCCAGGAACCCCGCATGTCCTGGGCTGATCCCACAGCCTGGGCGGCAGGGAAGGGGGAAATTCTGCCCCTCTGCCCTGCTCAGGTGAGACCCCCCTGCAGAGCTGCCTCCAGCTCTGGGGTCCCAGCACAGGAAGGACATGGAGCTGTTGGAGCAAGTCCAGAGGAGGCCACCAAGTTGGTCGGAGGGATGGAGCAGCTCTGCTGTGAGGAAAGGCTGAGAGAATTGGGATTGTTCAGCCTGGAGGAGAGAAGGCTTTGGGGTGACCTAACTGTAGCCTTCCAGTGCCTGAAGGGAGCCCACAAGAAAGGCTCTTTTACAAGGTCATGGAGTGACAAGACAAGGAGGAATGGCTTCAAACTGACAGAGAGTAGGTTTGGGATATTAGGAACAAATTCTTCCTTGTGAGAGTGGTGAGGCCCTGGCACAGGTTGCCCAGAGAAGTTGTAACTGCACCATCGCTGGAAGTGTTCAAGGCCAGACTGGATTGCTCTGAGCAGCCTGATCTAGTGGAAGGTGTCCCTGCTCATGGCAGGTGAGATGGAACTGGGTGATCTTTAAGGTCCCTTCCAACCCAAGCCATTCTGTGATTCTACAGAAGTCCTGAATTGACTCGGTACATTTACAGTGATTACTTCTCAGTTAACTGCAGCAAATGTTTCTAGTATAGCTGTCTGTTAAGCAAGATGGCCTCAGCATAGGAGGAGTATCATACTACATGGAATATGCCTATTAATCTGCAGCAGAAAAGTTGGTTCTTTTGTTGGGGGATTATAGTGCATTAATGATAAATCTGGTAGGAAGATTCAGTCTTAAAGCTTCTCATGGAAAATGAGAACAAAGAAAGATAGTATTTCAACAGCCATCTGTCAGTCGGCCTGTCAACAGTATTTTTATATAGGTGAAATTTCACACTGAGGAAGCCTTCCAAAGGCATTTCTCACCAGGCTGTGTTACAGTAGATGCATTTTGGAAATGTATGTAGTTAGAACTATTTCTCAATTCTCAGTTACTGTAACAATCCACCTGGAACTGCACTTTCTAATTGATGTTGCTTTCTTAAACTTACTGGTGGAAGGGTAATAACCTCACCCAAACATATTTTTGATGCTTATAGAGCAGAAAACTAAATTATAACATGAAACCTCTGACAAAAGGTTTAACAATATTTAATGCCTTAATTCAAAATCATATGCATATACTGTGTGAGCCAAGATAGGAGTAGTTAGAACCTGTGGAAAACTTTATTATAAGACAGCTATTAAAGCACCAGTAATGTACTGTATATAGTGATGCAATGATGCACTACTGAGCATGCAAAATACCTCAGAGCAAAAGATACGAGTTCATTGTTTTGTAAACTTGACAACAGCTTAAATGTCAGCATGAGGTTATTTTATTCCTAAATGCTTTTTCAAAAAAAAGTAAGGAAGCTAATCTGTGTGTATGATATTGTGATAGAGGGCTACAGACAACTTTGCTGCCACGGTGGCATTACGCATTTAGCATTATTCTCCAACCATCTGAAAAAGACAGGAAAATATATTGCATTGTGCGTCTTTTTAATAATGAAATCTTTTCTTTCTTTTGCTGGTGGGAGCCAATTCTATCAATGTGGTTTAAAAAGTCCAACAGCATTTAGCATTTCTCTAAAAAAAAATCTTACCTTTTCATCCCACTTTGAGAAATATTAAAGGTGTATATTAAGTAAATATTCTGTCCTGAATAATACCAGTCATGTGATACGAAAGTCTCCTGTGTTGGCATCTGAGCAGTGCATATTGGAAATACCTAGTAAAACTTGGGAGACTGTAAACTCATGTAAAATAGAAGCACAATTATTCTTAAGAGACTCTTTGAGGATCCCAAGTACACTGTGCAACTGTAACCTCATCACCATTTTAAATATTTAAGTTGAGCTACTCATCTTATGTAATTATTATGACATTTGGGCATAGCAGTGTCCATAGATAATGTGCATTGCTTATTCTGAGTTCCTACTACAGTCTTATTTTATCTTTGTATATCTCATCACTTAGCAATAAATTTTAGGGTGTCAATCCTCATTCTCTTTCTAGGAAAAAATGTTCCTTTTAACTTGTTGAAAAACAAAACCAAACAAATAATCCCATATCTTTCTCATATATATATATATATATATATATGTTACTTTCATAATGACTTTGGACCATTCCAAAATAAATATGGTTCTACTTTAATTATAAAAGCAGTTTATGTAATCCTGATACATTTTTATGATTTTAATTTTTTAATGTGTTGTCTTCTCTCCAGAACTAGCACACATAAATACTGCATCTATCCCATGATGCCTGAACCAGCATTACATTGCAGGTTTCTTTTGGTTCTCTAATTCCTAAGTTCTTTAACTATTGCAAAGATGGATTTAAACAAAGAAAAATACAGAATACTTTAGATTAAGCACCATTTAATACAATCAAAAGAATTAACAATTAAGTCATCTGAGAAGTTGCTCATGTTTAATTTTCAGAAATCAGGTTATTTTACAGGAATGAATAAATGACAAGACCAATTCAAGTGGTACAAGGTATTCTGCTTGCTGAAATGGCAACACTTGATCTACACATCTTTCTTTCTATCAAATATTACTAAAGAATTGGTACATAAACAATGGTTCATGCAACTTGATCCCTTTACTAAGAAAAAGAAAGGTACAGTTCTGTTAAATAAAGGCCAAATGCTATTATATACAGGCTGTTAACTGAAAGGCCTTGTGAGACATTCAGGTCTAATTTTAATACTTTCCAAATAAATACCAAATAATGCAACATTTACAAATAACACACCAACAGTATTTTCACGGTATTAATTTTAAAACCCAGAATTCGGTATTTCAATTAAGCAAATGAGTAGCAGCTCCTTCATAAATATTAAGGCATGTCACATAGCATCAAAATGGAACCGATGAGCCTCCTGCCGCTTCTCTCTGTCATCTGCTTTCTGAAAAATATTAATAAAGAAACACTTTGTGGAATCTAGAGCAATACTGTTACAGAAATGAATTGTCAAATGTCAGAGAATGGTTGACTTTTTCCAAGTCATTTGTGTGACAAAAGGCAAAAAAGCTTAGTAAAACCCCCAATAATTAACTTTTAAATGATGTCAGCTTGAAATAGCAATAATCTATGCAAAATTGGCTTCTGCTGTTAATGCTCTGCTGTTGTAGTATTTATGACCCATTATTTTCTGTTCTTTCTAATAATATTTTTTTAAAAGGAATAAGTCAAACCTGAAAACTGTTTCCGAGTATGTGTTTACTTTGCATTATAAATATGAGGTGAAACTATTCTGGATTAACTCTAAATGTCATTTATGTTACTCTTCAGAAGAATCTCATTTAAAAAAACATTCTGTTAAATACAAATTTAGACCAAGATGGCAGTTCAACCAACAATTAACAGCACCAGGTAGGCTAAAAATGTTCTGTGTTTTTTGTTTGTGTTATGAAAATGTGAAGTAGGGTGTGTTTCCCACACACCGACCTGCTGAAAGAGTAGTTTAGATGGTGTGTGGAAAAAAGAAGTATATTTAAATTGTACCTATAATCCATGTAAGGTGTAAAAACGTCCTCTCCTCCCACAAGTCTCCTCTTGTGTGCTAAAGCAGTAACAGAGGATGGAAGCACTTCTCTAAAGATTTCTGAACACACAGCGTGAACTTTTCTAGAAAACAGTGTTTTTGTCATGACAGACAGTATGTGTAAATCCCAGCATGAGAGAATTTAGCAAAACAGATTGAAATGCTTTTTAGCTGCTTAGACCCATCTTTTTTTGATGAGTAAAACAAAGAAAACCCTCTCCAGTGTGCTGTTGTGTGGGCACTCAGATTTGTATCTCAGTTGATAAATATACATCACAATTGTAGAAATTGGTGCACGTCTCCTGCCATGGGATTTTGTCATCTGCTTTGGTTCAAGGCCAAATATTTCCTCATTACACAATGTTTACGTGTGATAGCAACTCCATTGGATTAACTATGGATTTTACTGCATTTTGTAGCAGCACCAGAGCTGTCAGTGAGGTTTAAGATATATCAGTCTGGCTTTTTTGGCAGGGATTTTATCAATGTCAGTAGAATTTTGAATGTCAAAAAAGGGGTGGGAAGGAGGGAGTGGCACACTCTTACTTACATAGAAATGCTTGTCACATTCCACAAAATTTCACAGTCCCACTTAGAAAACAATTTTTACTCCATTTCTTGTATGCTTCCTGAAAAAATTACTGCTTCAAATTTGACAGTAACTGATACTCTGATGGATCCATCAAAAGCCTTCTGTGGCAGCATTACCATGACTGTGCAGTGCTCACATGACCAGACCAGCCTCAAGACCCCAAAGCACATCATAAAGAATGGAAATACAGGAAATTGAGGTCCTTAGTGAATGGAACACACTGTATTTGTGGTAACATGAATAATGGTGTCAATTCTTCCTCAATTACTCTTTCATTTGATGTATCAAAAACTAAAAACTAGTAACTGAGATTTCAAAGCTCTTTTTTCCTTTTAAATGGATCTAAAATTTCTGAGGCATGACAGCAACACCTACCCTAAACCCTCCAGTTATTTCAATGCTACAATACTTGGCTGGCAGATGAGTGTGTGAGAACTGTTGCAGACAAAGTGCTCCTATTACTACCTATCTGCAGGGGTCAAAGTACAGGGTTTATTTTAGCTGCTGAATAAAACACTGCAGCTCACAGACACACATCCTCTGGGGGATAGAAAAGATTTTAAGTGCCAGTACATATCCCCTTCCTTTCTTTGCTACAGGTACTCCAGAGATCTGCATGGGAAAATGGCATTTAGCCAGGATGATATTTTTATGAGAGGATTACTGAGAGACAGTAAGCTAAGAACAAGCTTAAAACCGAGGAACTTTGGAGTTTAACAGTGTCAGTGATGCACAATACAGCCTTGGTGAATGTTCTTATGCGTTCAGTACCTCAACTATTTCTTCTAAAAAGTGGGAAGGTAAACATCAATAGGAAAAGTATAGGAATTAACACATGTTTATACAGTGGTCTGAAAATACACACAATTTATCCAAATATTGAGCCTATTTTGAGCAAGACCGCGGAGTTGGAAATGAGTTTATAATATAACCAATACACCACTTCATACACATACATGTCATGGGGCTTAAAATGCTTCCGAAAGTACTCTGGGCTGAGTCCTTCTTTACACTGCAATGCTTGAATTACTGTATGAAAAATTATTTTAAATGATGCCATTAAATCTCCATTTCTCCAGGTGGAATTATATTTAGTCAACCCTTCCCCAACTCAAAGTCCAAGTACCTTTTCTGCTACTCCTGTTGCTTAAGATATGCTGGAGATCGAATAAAAGCTAGCCAGTGCCCAGCCCAGCTCCCAATCAGCAGTCCTTTCTTGGTACAGTAGGACATGCTAATGACAGTCATCCTAAATTTCATATTTCTTTGCCTTGTGTGTCTCATTCCCAGCTTTATTATTATTAGGAGTCTGTATTTAAAGTTTTGAAGAGTAAAGATTGACAGACAAATACCATTTCAAGATGAAGCATGCGCAAAGCCCCTCCGAATGTTTAACAAGGTCATTTTATTTCCACAAGCACAAAATAACAAACAGTTCTACCATGTCAAAATGGGCAGTAATTTTATTTGACAGCTAAGATTATGGTTTGGGTATGTAGTAGCATTTATTGGCAATCCTGCCAGTTGGATATGATTGTGAACTGAGCGTAGTTGAGAAAAATGGGAACGCATTTCTTTTGTGACATGAAAGGCCCCTTTCAAAACGCTTCTTCAAATCAATGGATTTCTATACACTGCATGTATAATTCAGACCCACAGAGCAAAGAACCAACATGCACATAATTGACTCCCTATGCATTCCTGAATGCTAATGTCAGTGCAATCAGCAAAGACAGATACAGAAAAAATGTTTTCCTTATTTTTAGATTAACAGCAGAACTTAAGTAAACTGAGTTTATGTTCCATTTTGCAAAACAGTTCTCCTTAAAACCGCAAAATGGAAAGCTTAGATATGAAACAAAGACATCTCATTTAAGTTGGAAGTAACAGCTTAATGGCAAAAGCTTGCCCATGTTGCTCTTCATTTCCCTTTTTAAGTAACTTAGAGCTTAAATAAAAACAATGCCAATTTTTAAATTTGCAGTGAATACTAAATTAATAAACATCTTTTGGGAATTCTTTCAATCTGTGTCAGAAATTATACTGTAGAAAAGTAGTCAAAAGAATCCCCAATGTACAGGGCTGTAAAATATTAGGAAGTGTTAAATAGTATAGAAAATATTCTAGTTAATTAAGCTTACCTTTTCTTGCCAGTGTAATATGCCAATTATTGCCAGGATGAAAACGCAGACACCAATTAAGGCTATAGCTGTGAGCAGTACAATGTTACTTGGGGTCAAATACAGCTTGGCACTCCAGCTATACAAAAGAAAAAAATCCAAGGAAACATTAATACCCTTCATTAAGAAGCAGAAAACGGATTTAACTTACAAAGATGAAAAGAACCTGTTGGGGTAAGACAGGTGACAACTCTGTCTACAGAAACGAGCAACTCTACTTAGAGACTGAAGCTTAATGATGTTTACTTGGCTTAATATAATTATTTTCCAGTAATACCATGTCTAAATGCAGTTTCTGTTTAACTCTTCATGAATGCCACGGATATCCTCAGGGAATGAGTTTTTTCTCATTAGGAGATTTATCTCCTGCCCCTGCCTGGGACAAAGTAAAATGCATCCGAAAAACTTCCACAAAAATGCTTGGGGCTTGGGGCCATGGAGAAGCAGGAGGAAATAAGCCAGTAAGATGTTTCCTCCACATGAGAAGCTGCTCTTGGACAAGCTCATGGGGCCAGTTCTCTCAGTCTGACGTTTGCCCAGGGACAAATGCAGTTCTAGGCAATATAACCAGTGCATTACGGCAGCAGAATGCTGGAGAGCAACAAAATTAAATATGGTGAGGGCTTCTGGAAGACATCCCTCAAACAGCGTGGGGCCCTGAGGCACAGTGAACACCCTTTTTGTACTACAGCTTCCTGTCAAGGGACTGCTGTCAGCAGCAGGCTCTGTGTTGAGGCAGCACTGAGGCCTCTCAGGAAATAACATACCTATGTTAAAAGAAATTAAGAAGTTTTTATTATGAAATCTGATTTCTTCTGGGGATTCTATCCTCTGCTATTCTCCAGTGTCCATAAGCTCCCCTTATAGGAAAGCAAAAATAGTTTAAAGATGACAGAAATTCTTTTCTGCAACTCATACCTTAAAATACCTCCAGACTATAACTAAATTTTCATCTGGCAGATGTTATTTCTGTGGTTGTTAATTAGCAACTCAAGCAGCACATCATTTCTTAACTGTTATTTGTCCTGTAGTAAAATTAACTGCTGAAACTGATGTCAGAATCATTTCTGCATGATAAATGCGACTGACCTCACTGGTAGATCAAGCGGCAAAAAGCAGCTGGAATATTTGGCTAATGTTCTCTCTAATAGCAGGGAGAGAAACACGCTCTCTTTCTGGGATAAACATTTCATTTGCAAAGTGAATTCTGTGTTCAGGCTCTTGTGTAACCAAGCCATTCACCTTTACCCAAAGAAGAACATTCATACCTGCAGCAACAGCTACTGCATTCAAAGGGCTGAGCCAAAGCTCTTCTATGGGACCACACAGAACCTGCACATTTGGTGCAACAAAAATGCTTAATTCAACCATTACTATTTTTTTGTAACTTGTCAGCAAGAATGTTGGTACATCTAGCAAATATTTACGGGTGTTGAGGTGGTAAAACATTTTGCTTGTTTGTATGAGCTGGTAATGGACTTTGATTGTTTCCGGGCACCGTGTGAGAGGCCGGGTAAACACCAGAGAAGGATCCTGCTCAGGGACAGAGGCAGCTGCATCTCAGAACCGACCCCCTGCCCTTGTTCTCCAAGTTACTTTTATACAAGTAACTATTTTTAAACCTACATATAATGCCTAATTTAAACTGTGTACTAATGTAAGTTTGTGAAGTGCAAATCAAAATAATGGAGTTACCTTCGAGGAACATTATGAGGATAGGGAATGACTATAAGCTGGGAGTTTGGTATGATAGCTGTCCATTCCTGTTTTCTTATGGACTGAAAGAAAAGCAAAGGCTCTGTTAATTCCTAACAAAACAACGTATTTAAAAGGAAAGAAATTCTCTGTTGACGCATACAAAAGGAGAAACAAACTCCCATTTTTTAAAAAGCATTTTAAATATAAGAGATTAATCCCTTACTTTTGTTTAAACTTCTTATTCTGAAAGCTCTAAAGTGCTTAAAAAAATACCCCAAAAAGTAAAAAGCACATAACTATTTCTGACATGAAACAGCATCTGCTTAAAAAGTACAGAGCAACAACATAATGAGGAAAGAAGAAAAGAATTGACTATACAAAGGAGGCAGGCAAAGCAATTATCCAAATCAGAATTTGGCCAATTTGAGTACCTTACTTTTTAAAGTAGTACCATCAGATCTTTAAAGACTGGAAATTGTGAGGACCCCACTTTTATGTTTCATCTGAAGATCAGAGAACCACATTAATCTCCACCTCCCATCGCACTGATCATGGTTTTATCACCGAGGCAGAAAGGATTATGTTGAGTTCCAGGCTGGCCAGACCAACCCCAGGAAAGCCTTACAGCTATTAAAGTCCATAATAATTGGACTGTCAGATCCAATACCCATTTGCCCTACAAACTACATACCTGTGCTAACACTTAAGAGACAGCTTCAGTCATCCTTTGGTCTTAGCATTGGCTTCAGAGCCCACATACCCCCAAAACCATGCATTGTTCTCTGGGGCAAACTTTTCCGTATTAAAACTTCTTTGATGTTCTTACTTCAGAGAACTAAAATAAAGAGCGTCCCTAGCAGAATTTCTAGCCAAACTCTTTTAGGACAGGTAACACCATAAACATTAGCTTGACAATCTTAAATCTCAACTCACTTTTTCTCCTAGGGGACGAGGAATGCCAACATACAAATGGTCGAGGAAGTTTGCGCTACGTCCCAAGCCCAGCACATTGTAGGGCAACTGCAGAGAGTAATGTGCTGACTGGCTGAGCTGTCCAGCTGAAATTAAAGCAGAAAAGAGGACTAAGTAGGTATTTTGGGTGGAAAAAAACCCTCAAAATCAACCTCCAAACAACCAACTTGCTAGACAAACAGACATTTCGCAGTCAGTAATAAAAATGTTTAACAAAATTTTACCAATCATATGATTATTTAATTCTTAAAGTCTCAATCCCTCATTTGCAAACTATTTGTGGGCACTCACTGGGAGAGTAACTTAAATGTTTATTTCTAGGAAAGACAATTCTTTTGAGTCCCATTTATATGTCAAACCAAATCTCCCTTACTGTTACAAGTTACGAAGAAATCAACTATCCGCATTTATTTTGATATGATTAGTGCCAAGTCTTTTGCCCCACTGATTTACAAGATCAGACTCGACATGCGAAGGTTCACTTTCATTCTTGTTAATCAGTAATTATTACTGAGTCACAAAATTAGCTATGTAAATTCTCATGAACAAATGTTCAAATAATAAATTGATTTAATGAAAACAGGATTACACTGGAAGTTACAGTGCAAGTTAATGATAATTAAAGGAGAAACTGTAGGGGAAAAAACAGAAAAAACAGATTCTTGGTTTCTTGAAAAGGCAGTAGAGAAGCAGGTAAGTATTGCAGCTACCCACAAGTTCACTGACATCCCATTTCCAAAGTATCCAGTTATTCCATTGAAATAGAAAAATCTTGTAATCTTTTAATTTCTGGCAAACACATTCAGATCCTCTGTAGCTTCTTTGCTCATTCTCTAGAAAGCCTCTTAGTGAGTGATCTGGTTACACAGCAGGAACGGTATCAGCACCTCATCAACCGCAGGGAATTCAGCTTGGATTAACAGAAATGAGTTCAAGGGATACTTGACAGCCACAAGTAGGTTTACGTGACCAAAAGGAAGTGTTTTTCACAAGGATGTGAGATAGTATTTCTAAAGCATCAGATTTTTCTCTGCTTTGACCCCTGAGAGATCCTGCCTGAAACTGGAAATTCTAATTTAAGTGACAAAACACAACTGAATGTGAATTAAAGAACAGGAATTCACATTTTCTAATGAATTTACAGCCAACTCCTTTTTACCTCTCCACACTCTCGTTCAAGGTTTGATTCTGGAACTTGGCACTCCGCTTTAGTATTGGAGGATAATTTTGGATCCCTCTTCAATACAATGATTACTTCATGCTCTCTTTTTCTGAACCCCCCTGCCCTTCATCAGCTCTTGAGGAAGCCACTTGCCATTTGCTGTCAGACATGTTTTAAAACAGGCCTGTTTAATCATGAGGTAAATACTCTGTATTATTGTAGCTTTAGAGCTATAATAATTTTATTTTAAAAAGGAAGATAAATGTCAACTACATACAGAGCTCCAGATGAGATCTGAAAAATCAGCCTGATGCAGTTACCTCTTTATTAAGCTAAAATGCTATTAGCAAAAAAACCCAGTAACAGTCTTCCTAAAGATTATACATATTTTAGATTTAATTTTCCCCCGTGTCAACCACGTAATGAGCAAGCAGATGAGAAATATTTAAATTGGATTTGTACTTCAGTGCTCTGTTCTGAGGGCAAGGTGTACTGTGCATGTTGTTAGGTAAATTTCTCGATTATGGAAGACGTGGCACTGATGAGCAGCTTTTCTTTTTAAGAACTGGGATTTTTCCAGTAAGTTTAAGTTCCTACCCTGAAATAACAGAGTAGGATCCTGAGCCTGTCCTTGCTTTGTCACTGGTTTCCCTGACACGATCTTAGCTGAATTGTTCAATCTCTACGTGTCATTTCCCAAACCTAAAATGCGAGTGATTCTCAAATTAGAGGAAACATGTAATATCTGAAAGCTCTGGTTACCAACATAAAGTAACAAGGAGCAAAGGTGGGGTAATTAAATTTGACTTAGTTATAAAAATAAATCAGGCATGTGTTACTTGACCATGCTGTAATAAAGAATTTTAAAATTTGGTTCACTAATACTGAAGGATTTTCCCCAAAAGAGTAAAGTACTGCTGTAACATGTAACATTGAGAGTAACTTTTTAGTAACATTTTAGTGTTACTTTTGAGTTGCTTTACTAGGATCATGAAAAGACTGCAACTTTTTTCTTTCATCATACAAATGAAATGAATGTCAACTAAATTAAAGGAAATAAAAGAGAATGTCATATACTGTGTGCAGTCAGCCTTAAAGAGGTTAGAGAGTCAGATACTGCAGCTCCAATTCTTAAAGCACTGAATAATTTCATAGCTGGTTCTTATGCCTACTAAGATAAGGATAATGAAATCTTATGCTTCAGGATGTAAATAAATCATTTGCAAAGGTCAGAAAGGAATGTTTTCTTCTACACAGCAGGCAGAAAATGTGCACATACCTATTTTTTTATTTGCCTTGAAAGTGGAAGGTAATAACCAAGCAGGATGATAGCATATAGAAGGTTCTAGTTTACATGAAAGCTGACTAAGCACAGCAGATCTTTGAGACTATTTCTTTGCTTTACTCCCCCTATATCTATTATAAATTCTGTTTGATGCTTACTGAAATATTCCACTTAGAATTGCAACTGAGGAACTAAGAATGACAACTACTCATCTGAGAAACATAAAAGCCTTGAACCAACATGAAAAATAAAACGAAAAATTACAGAGAGTAGTGTCAATAGTTTATTGTCATATCTGAAGTTCTCAGTCACTGGTAATTAATTTACTTATGAAAATATTTCAAATTTAATTTAAATTTGCTCTGTTGTAAAACTATTGTAAACAGCTTTCTACTTGTTCTGAGAAAATTTGAAAATAGTGTTGCATCTTCAAGGAGGAGGGTGGGATTTATTTCTTAACACTAGAATTGTTCTTTGGGCTTTTGAAGGGCTATGCAGGTAGATGGAGGAAGTGGCTATTAGTTCACAGTTTGTTTTGCTTCATCAGTAGAACTGTTACTCTAAACAAGAATTGAAAATCCTCCTCCTGACCATGTTTTTCTTTTTGACATTACTTTTAAGACTATTCAAAACAATGATGCTTCTTGTTTCAAATCTGTTATTTTGAAGCATCCAGATAAATGGGCTTTGGTGTCAGTACAAGGGGAGTGTTTGTATTTTTGTTTTAAATCATAAATCACTAAGTTTATTGCTCCAAAAAACCTTAGGCAGAATAAAATCCTCAACATTTTAGGACACGGTTTTCAGTGGTTTCAGCCTGTCAGAGATCAAATTTGTAAGAAATAGCTAATGATGTTGGGCAGCCAAATCTCAGAAGATTTTGTAGAGTTTTATATTCAGAAACCATCCTGGACATCTCTGAATCAATCTCCTTACTTTTGAAGTCTGGCATATAAAATTGGAAGCAATACGTGTCATTAACCTTTCTGAAGTCTTGTCTGAAAAACAGAGTGATGTGTCGTCTGTGACACACACAGCCCTTGTTCTTTTATATCTGAATTAAATCATTTTCCTTCTCTTCCCAGTATCCTGATGTAAACTTGCTGAAAGCTCAAGGGTACCTGCTCTCCCCTGAGCTGAACTGTAACATCCTCAGCAGCTTATTTCAGGCAGCAGAAGTGCTTAAATGACGAAGTTCACTTTATGAAGGGGAGGTGATTGTGTTTACATCTAGAAGCAATGCCTTGTTTAAACAGCACTGATAATACGTAATACTGGATTTGTGAACAGCCTACCTGAACCTACAGAAATAGATGCACAATACTGATAGTGTTCAATCAGTTTAAATAAGCTTATTTTGTGAAATTAAATAGAGCAGAACATAAAAGATCACTATACGGAACTGAAAGACTAATGGAAATTGATTTCAAGCTTGTGGTTTCCTGAAGCACCATTCTTATTATTTTTTTATTATGATTTTCTTGACAAAATATCATTTGCATTTAAGTAGTCAATTAAAGCCATTCAGATTAATTCAAAATACAGTAATATTTAGGCTTTCAAAAGTTCCCCAAAATTCAATATATTAGGGCTGAAAAGCTAAATGTATTTTCATAAATAAAAATGTTATGTCATTCTTTCTTCCAGTAACTACATTTTCCTCTAATTTGCAAAATGATGCATTTATCAGAAGCCTTAATACATCCATCAGAATAGTAACTGAAGATATTTGTGAAATGTGAATCAACTTATCAAAAAATCTGAAAAATCTAATGGAGTTAGAAAAGGTAACAAGGAATTGCTTAGTTTTAGATATACATTATTTTTACATTTTGACAATGTAGGCATCTTTTCTGGTAAAAAACTCAGTTATGTGAGTTGTAGCCTTTAGTGTCAGACTTCTGTACCATCACCTACCTTAATACCGAGGTCAACACACGAATGACTGCTTTTACATAGATTAGATAAACGTGTACATCCTAGAAAAAGTAAAAATTATTCCAAAAAATGCCATGCAGACGTTGCTTGGATTGCTGCATAGCTGGGAACAACATGCACTCAACAGCTGGAATGAGACAAAGGCAGTTCAAGGTTTAAGTACCATTTCCCAGTGAACACGTGTCACTTCACACAGTTGAAACACTACACTGATATTTAATTTACAGCCATTCTTGGTATTGTGCTATGTTGCACAAAGTGTTTCCCCATCTTTTGAAGCTGTCAGCACTTTATTTTACTTGAAAATCTGCCAAAGCAACTTACAGCAAGAGAAAGGGAAAATATAACTGATAGTAATTACAGACCCACGGAATATGCTTAAGGATTTACAAAGCAGCTTTCAGAAAAAAACCCCAAAACACCAAACAAAAGCCCAACCCAACAACTTCAAACTTGAAAGCTTTTTAGAAAGTTGGAGAATTTGATTTCCTTGGCTTTAGTTAACAGCTTTACTTCAGTTCCCTTATTATTGCCTTTGGACTTGTAGGTCACTGGCTGGAAAAAAACAGTGGAGAAAGAGCTCTTCTGCTTTAAATTATGCAGTGTTACTGCAGCTTTCTGGGGCTGAGGGTGTCTCCCTGTTGTCCTCAGCTGGTTGCCTCTTTTCCTTAGTCCACCCAATAGGAAATTCCAGATTAATGCAATACACAACTTCACCTCTCAACCTTTTCTGCAATACCTTATTCTGGAGTCCTGGAAATAATACGGGAAAGGGAATTCAAAGTGCACACTTGTGACTCTGACACCAATGACTTGCAGGGTTGCCAACACTTCTTCTGCAAACCCAAATTCCAAACCTGATTCATTTATATAAGAACATGTATTTTCAAGAAAAGTAACTCTGCACCATAAAATTGTAGAAGTAAGACTAGTTAGTCTTTAAAACCCCTCAAATGATAAAATGATCACATTGCTGATATTCCAACAACTTGCATGGGGGAAAGCTGTGTCATTTGTAATGCCTAAATATCTGAGGTGAGGTAATAATTTCATGCAACATTACAAGTTCAAATAGTTTTCTGAACAAAAGAAAGTTATATAAAAAAACCATACTAGCAGGGTATTCCTACCTATAGCAACCCGAAAATCCCTCTTAATAGAATCCCACTATGCAATTATTGAGTTATTCCAGCTTGTTCCATGAATATAGTCTTCTTTCTATATAGCGGAATTCTACACAATTAACCCTGCAGCGTCAAATGGCCATTGAAAATAAGCTTATTTTGCTTTTTTCCTGGTACATATTGCAACGTTTATGTTTAAATTCTTGACTATAAAGGCTGCTAGACATTTGTGTTCACCTCACAATTCAATTTAGTTAAACAGCAGGAGAACTCAATGCAACAACAGGGAAGAGTAAGCAAATTTAAAAAACCAGAAGGGCACGACTTCACAGCATGTGAAAGGTCATTCTGCCATGGAAGGTTTAAAACAAAACAAAGCAAAACCAGCAAAATGAAAGAGCTGTGAAATGAGAGTTGCAAAGGCCATCAGTCCACACAGCTTCCGTCATAGAGATGCTTAAACAAATTATGACTTGATCCATATGAACCATTCAATGAAACTACTCATAGATCACCTTATGCCCACATGTGGATATGGATCTTTGAGTAAACCTTAAACATTTATTGTTCTGTTGTTCCTGGCCCACAGGATTAGTATGTTTGGTAGACACAAGGTGCAATTATGACCTTATTTATTTCAAACTTTATCAGTGTATTTTTACTTCAAGAGAGAAAATTAAGATGTCCGTGGCACCAGCTGAAACACAGAGGGTATTCTCCCAGTAAAATCCAATGAACGCCTGGAAATGCAGATGTAGAGCTGAAAATCTTGGCTGGCACTGTGGGATCTCCTTAACAATAACAGCTCCAAGAGAGATGGGGAGTGGAGAAGGCAGATCACAGGAAATTGAAAGCGTGGCTTAAATTTGAGTTTGAGTATTTCCCCCAGATTTACATTTGGACCTGACCTGATCTCAAGAATTCCTTAAATATTTGAAGAAGCTGTTGCAGTTGATTTTCCTCTCAGGGAGGGAAGGTCTGTGGAGATATTAATCCCAGATGTAAGGCCCAGTACTGCTCAATTCTAATGCTCATGTTGGCAATTGCTGTTCCCTGTAGCTAATTGAACAGAATTTCTTGTTGTAAGATTACAAGTGAATTGAGCAATGGGAAAGTAAAAGCAGAGAATACACGCTAATTATTATTCTGATATCTTTTAACAACATACTGGAATGTTAATAGGAAAGAGAACAATTCTAACAATGTTTTCAAAAAAGCCCTCATAATTATGCAAATTTCCTGTCATTAAGGCTTGGCAGATCAAAGGACCTTAAAATGAATTAGATAAGGACAGCCATATGGGCCTTTTTATTTTACTCTTTGCACAAATATTGCCTACATGAAAGGTACCACAGTTCACAACTGAAGTCCTGCAGAATTGAGGAGATCAGAAGTAGAATGGGGACATTGTTTTGAGTACTTTATGATTTACTGAAGCCCAGGGCTGGAGGGATAACTTAAAGTGACTGGTTTCAGTGGTCCTGCCAATACCTCATCCTCTGTTGAGACCAGCCCTAGAGCCAATAAATAACATTAGCTGACTTGGAGGGGGGACAAAAAAAGTAATGATGAGTTTTGGTTTTATTAGAAAAAGAACTCTGGTTTTAGTCACATTATTTATTGGGAAAGGGATTGATTATTTTAAAGTTTTTATTATCTTATCATTTCTTTCAGATAATTTAAAGTTTCAGATATGGATTGTTCCATAATATTATATAAGGAAGGCAAGTAAGTTGATGAATATTAGTTTTAGAATAGTACACTGATGCCATACTTTAAAAAGCTTAATGTGGAAAAGAAGTTTTGTAGGTTTATATGTGGCCCAAAAATGCCATATGGGTTTGGTACTGCCTACCAGTAGACATAAAAAGCGTTGCTTGATGTATTTATTGATAGTCAAATAGAATAGAATTATGATGTTTTTCAAGATAACAACCTTGGCCAGGAATAGCAGTTAGAACATTGACTGAGTTTTACGAATAGGACTTGCAAAAGAAGAAAGTCTAGCTACAAATTTAATGTAATACCTTCAGAAAACACGACTTTGAAAAGTTCTTGCAGGAATTATACAGTCTCAAAAAAAAATCTATTAATTTATTAGAGCTGAGAAACTGATCAAAGGCAGCATTAGAAAATTCCCTGTAGCAATTCTGCTAGGGTCATAAATGCACTTGGAATTCATTACTGTTATTTCCTAATGTCAAAACAGAAAAGGAAATTCATCATGACTGGACTCTGTTAGGTTTTTATTATTGTAAATATGGTAGCAGTAAAGGTAATATAGCAATATTAAGTCATATTTGATAGCTGTTCTTGGAGTAAATTGTAAAAACATTGCATTTTTAAAAGCTCTGCCCTCCCTAAAATACCAAAACAAACAAACAACAAAGTCATAACCGACCAAATTCAGCAAACTCTAAAGATAATGCTTAAGAAAAATGTATTTGTTTTTGTTCTTGGAGCAGAGAAACAAACAAACAAACAAAATTAGGAAAACTATATATGAAATGGATCAAAATTTTAAGCTAGTTCTATTCCACAAAGATATAAGCAATTTCTAAGATAAGTACATTGTTCCATGACACAGAGGAAGAAAAACCATCAGATTTCTATGTCGGAGATTGTGTTAATTATTCTCTGACTACACGAACAACAAATTTAAATGTGTATAATTAGACTTAGACAAAGGTTATGTTGTTTTTTTGATTTATAGACAATTTATAGCACTTCTCTAAAGAAGAACAAAGGGCAGTTTGATGGTTATACTAATGTGTTTCTTATGCAAAATATGTCTTTTTTGTTACTTAGAGTTACTCATCAGTATTCCTGATTCTCTGATAATAAGACTGGGATTCACAAGTCACGTGGCGAAAGGAAGTAGGAAGCTGTGCTTGCATTAAGTTAGTTTATATTCACAAGGGTGCACCAAATTTAGGTAGGCCTGCAGTAAGTTCCAGTGAGCCTGAAGGAACAAATACATTGCACTCCTTTAGACCCATGATTTCTTCATGTAGATGCCTGTTCACCCAATGAATGCACTCACTGAACTGGCAGTGGCAGGCTGGAAACTTTTGTAATACAGAATTTGTAGGAGTTTCCAGTAGCTCTGACAGCAGCTCTTGGGAAGAGCCCCAAAAAGGACAGAGGGGCACTGCAAGTACAGTTAACAACACAGGAGGATTAAAGATGTCCCACTCTTTACTAAGCCATGAACTGCATTCCAAACTTTTCTGTTTGTTCTTTTGAAAAACATGTCTTTCAAAAAAGGAACAGGTACAACAAAACTCCTTGTATTCAGCAGCCTATGTCTTACTAGTACCCTACCAGAAATTCTACTCTAAAACCAATATACAACATGGAAGCAAAAAGAGGACAAAACCCAAGATATCCAAACACCAAGAACAGAAGAGAAAAGGCACTCCAATGTGGATTAAAGTCATATGGATAACACAGTAGGAATCTATAGAATAGTCCTGAGGAAAAATGGGTAGAAGCTGTGAAACTTGGGGTGTCTGAATATAAATTCTGTATGTTCCTGTATGGAACCTGCAACACCTTTTAGCCTTATCTTCCACTTTCCTATACACTCTCCCCAGTGCATGGAGCTTTGTCCTGCTGTGCTGCTGTGCTCCTGCTTGGGCCAGAACATTTCTGGCCGTGCTGACCACACAGCCAGTCCGAGGGCAAAACCAGACCGAATAGCTGACTCAAGTCTTCTCCTCACGTGGAATTTTGTCTCCTACCTGACTGATGGCTTTTAGGGAACTGGTAGGGTTTTATTTAAGGCACATATGCTCCAGCTGAGATTGGCTTAAGTAAGGTAGTGGATTCAAAAGTTATTAGGGACCACAACCAACCACAAAGATAGCAAACTGAGGACAGTTTCCCATCCACAGGAACTGAGGTTTTTGAGGGATACGAGACAAATGCTGTGTAGACCTTTACCAGTATGCTCTGATCCAGTTAAGAAGATGGGCTGTGCTGTGCCTTGGCTCTGACAAAGCTTCATCCTGGTAACTGGCAAAAAGGGCCCTGCCAGTCCTTACCCAGCACTGGCTGCCCAAGGGGCTCAGGTTGGAGGGTCTAAGGGAGTGCAGTGTAACTAAACATCTCTGAGCTCGTCAGGGAGTTTTAAGTGTTCCCAACTAAATATGTAAGCTTTTCTTAAATTTAGCTTAGGAGCAAACTTTCAGAGAGATGAAGCTGAGCATACAACTGGCAGGATTATTAGTTTGTTAAAATGAGTTTATGCAACAATTAGAAAAAACACAAGTTAGCATTAATTATTAGTTTGATTAAAACAAAGGCTAATACTTTCAAGCTTTCAAACCCATATTTAAGCATGTATGAATACAGAAGTGATACAGAATACCAGGATATGTTTTTGCATCTATCTGGTATTTCGGGACATATTCTTTCTCTTTAATTTTCTTCTAGAGTGTAATTAACAGTCCTGAACACACTATTCAAGGTGAGAGCACTACCATTGATTTAGATTGATTTAGGACCTTAACATGTCAGCATTTCCCCCACTAAAATTATTGCTGATGTAGATCAGTGTTATACAGAACTCAGCCTTCCCAGTGTGCTGCTGGAAGCTTTTTTTTTTTAAATCAGTGTTTAATTTGAAATGAGACTGGAGTGACAGACGCAGGTGACTGTCACCCTGGCGAAGGAGCCACAGTGGCACCACTCACAGACATGCACACTCTGATCATGTTTCAGCTTGAGAGTTTGGGATACGCTGCCTAAGCAAGAAGTGAGTCCTTTCTAGTCATAAGTTAGACTAATAGACTTCTACGAGCCACTAGTGCATACTCAGGAAGGCAGCATCAACCCCAGGGTATTCTAACACCAGGCTCTGCTTGGACCATGGCCTCATGGATTATTCTTTTTTTGGCTACTTGTTTTTGGACTCCTGCAAACTGAGGCATCTACAATATCTCAGGCCATGAAACCACTAATTAAGCTATAAGTTTCATGAAGCACTTCTTCCCATTTCTTTTGACCCTGTTACCTAATGATTCTTTGATACCTTGTAGTTCTTCGACTACCGGAAAGGATATGCAGCCATTCCCTCTCCAGCTTCCTTAGGCTACTCATGATTTTCTTTTGTTAGTCTGACAGATGTAGTGAACAAATCCAGACAAATACATCCTGTGCTTACTGCATATTATCCTGATCCTTTTTCATACGGCTACTACGATTCTATTTAGGTATTTCAAGGCCACTGTTGTTTCTTAATACGTAATTGCTTAGGAACTGACAGAAAAAGTATATAATTAGAAGCTTATGCTATTTCACAAACTGATGATATTGTACCCAACAATTTTTCAGATACAGCCAACTGTTCAAACCCCCCTGGCGCAGAAGGGACAAAAGAAAAAATAAAGCAGCTGCAATATTTCTAATAAAAATGCAATCTGTAAAGAAAGAAGAGAAAGTTGGGGGGTTTTGGCATTGTCAACTGAAGACACTATTCAAAACCATTCCCATTTCACTCTGTCAACTTTCCAGCTCCTTAGGTTGCTGAGAAGTACGTACACGTGTGTATTCTCATGATGAGATTCTCTTACCTGACCCATTTTTCAGGTAGCCATTTGCATCTACAGTGGTGTACATGATGTAAGGACCAGGCTGATTAACTCCAAAGGGCTACGAGGGGAAAAAGAAAAAAAAAAAAAAGGCAGGCAAAATTTTAGGAACAGACAAAACTATAGATATTAAACAGTAAATTGAAGAAAAACATTTCTACATTAATAACTTATTTTTATACTGTAATTAAAAAATCTTGCAACTGTTTTGTCATAGCATTACGTGGAAATTAATTTTCAAAATAAGGGTAATCAGTTGGCTAAGTAATGTTTAGTTTCTCATGGAGAAAGCAATACTATTCAGTCCTCTGGCAAAAGGCTTAATGTTTCCTTGGAAAATCCAAGTAAAATAAAAAAACCCTAAAAATTCAATGAATTAACAGCATGTTCTCAAAAAGCAGAACTCATTTGATGCTGTCTGGGAGAATGTACAGTCTTGATGGTATTTCTGAATTGAAAAACACTACACAAAGTCCAATTTTTTTATCATCACTTAGCACTGTTTCATTTAATTCATGAAAGTGATTGAATAGTTACTTGTCAAGTGTTGGTATCTATTTTAAGCAAAATTCTCTTGAGAGAGAAAATGTACTTAAACATCAAAGTAGAGTCATGGGGAAAAATAAATAAATAAATAAATAGAAATAAATCCAAGGTAGTTGTGTATTATTGAGTGATGAACTAGAACAAATACACCTAAGTAAAAAGGGGTTGGAAACAATTATCTGCTATGGTGGGGAAGAAAAAGGATGAGGAACAACTCTCACATTTTTCCTTTTTTTTTTTTTTTTTTTTTTGGTGCTGAATTCAAGCTTATATTAGGGCATCAAATCCAGTAAAGATATTTCAAATAATTTACTGAAAGAACACTTAAAGCAGAGATGATGATATGTTTCATACCATGCCTCAAAAAACAGTCAGTTCCAAACCATAACAATAAGTGATAATGGTGACAGATGAGAACAAAGCCTGAAAATAATAATTAATTAGAAAAAAGAGTAAGGAGACCACAGAGATGATGTTAAAGCAGATCTATGAAAGATGAGTAAGTAAGGTGAAATTTAAATTTTTCTTGGTGCAAAGTAGCTGTACTCTGGCATAATATACTTTATGTTTCTGACAGAGGACTTCTTGTAAAGTGGGGGCAATAGTGTTTCAGTGATCTTGATAATGAAATGTTTACCAACATTCTGTTGTGAAGATTTGCTTTTTAAACCCTTCCTATATTTGTAATTAAGCCAATAATACTATCAAACCTCATTATTTTATAACAGAAATTAAACTCTATGTCTTAAAATAGGCTCAAATAAAAATCTGGTCCCACAGGAAACTGTTCTTGTATTTTCAAGTCAAATTTCAATTTGATGTTTTTGCAGAGCTGAAGTGCTACTGCTAGTTCTGATTCCTGTAAGTTCCTCTTCCATGCCAACTTTCACAGTGAACACTGCTAAACAATCGGCTAATTGGCAGTTTGGTGGGTGAGTTGCAGGATCTCTGGAGATGCAAATGTGTATGTAACTATGTGCAGAACTATCAGAGCCCAGTGCATTTCCTTCCTGCACTGCACCCACTACTGCAGTTTAGTCCCAAAGTGGCTCCGCGGCTGAATCCGCCCCATCATCAGTTTTGCCTGGACTTTCTCAATGCCCAGACCAAGACTTGGCACAATACACAGTCTGGGCATCCAGCTGGATTACCCAAGTTTCCCTTGTGTTTGGTGTATCCCAGCCCCCCCAGTGCTGGGTAACAAAGCCCCTGCACAATCCATCAATTGATTTCAGCTCTGAGCAGGCAGCTGCCCAAAGTTCGGGGTCTCAAAGACACAGAACTTGGCCAGTCGTGATTTGGATTACACATTCTTCCAGTCAATAAGTCTTTTAATGTGTTGAGAGTTTTCGGTATAATTAGACTTCAGCTTATTTGAAGCTAAATACTAATGCAGAGTCATAGTTCCACTTACTGTTATTTTCCGAGGACAGTCATTAGAACAGAGGCCGCTGAGAACTGCAAAAACAAGAAGTGAGCTTGTAGTGTTTCTGTTCACAAGCCATCTTGGAAGCACTATCTCTGAAACCTGGTAAAGTCTAGAAATAGTGCCAGGTACCCATTAAAACACAAAGAAAAGAAATGTCTTCTATACGACTTACGTCAATGTGTAACATTTCCCAATCTGTATAAAGCAAACTTCTTGGCAGAAATCAGCTGGTCACTTTTATCCCACCACACTGGTTAACCAGTTTCACAAGGAGAGATTTGCCAGTTAAAAATGTTTTAATTTGGATTTTTTCTATGATAGTGGACTGTACATTTTATTTATTATTCTTCATTTTTAACCATTTAAAATACTGGCAGAGATGCAGCTTTACTGTTTTAACTGCTAAAAAGGTAAAGGCTTTTCCTTCTATACAAGACGGTTTTGGATCTTGATTTAAAGCAATTCACAAAAGCTGTAACAAACAAAAATCCCACTACCTGTTTATTCCAATAATTCAAAAAGCAGATAGGTATAATGCTACTTAAAATCCAAAGCCTGTGATAGTTTTTCAATTACTTGCTTAAAATTTACTAGTTTCAAAAATCAGTTACATTCAGAAATCTGTTAAACAACTAAGCAATGGGCAATGAAATGCATCTGTTCTGTAACCTAGAACATCCTGTCACTGAGTATTAGAACAAAACAACAAGAACCACACAGAGAATAATCTAAGATGCCATTCTGATGCAAAATTTGGACTGTAATGACAACAGTTTGGTTGAGCAGCAGGCCAGTAATGGGTATGGGCAGGGAAGAGGATCCACACCAGGTACTGAAGCCAAAGAAAAACATTACTTCTCCACGAGTTATGGCATCCCAAAGTAAGTGTGGCAAGACAGAAAATGAAGGTTTGGACCAGAGTCGAGGGCAGGTCATCCTAATCACCATGGGTTTTTTAAAGCATCTTCCGTCTACTTTAATGCTGCATGGAGTTTAGTGAAATACTGGAAGGTGCATGTAAGATGTTCACAGTCCAATTAGAAATCATTTCCTATGGGAGTCAGAAATGGCACTGCTCTAGCGAAGGAATTTTTCTAATATTTTGTGTGTGACTATTAACAACTCTCGAGATTCCCAAGTTACCATTCCTTGCTTGCAATTTCAAAATATTGAAATTTCCAAATATAGTAAAATCTAATATTTTATACAGTCCAACCCCCCAAAAACTGCACAGGTAAGATGAATGTGGGGCAAAGCAGAATTTTAAGGCTATATGTCTCTACAAATAGACTTTTAAGGCTATAAGCTAATTTTATCTGTTATACATAACTGTGTCTGCAAGTGCAACCAACTCTTCCCATTTTGAGGCAAAAAGACACACTGAAATTTGCTGTTTGGTTTCACTTCTGAACAATTACATGACCAAGTAGATTTGACATCAGTTATAATGAGCAAAGCTGTTCTCATTGTCCATATGCCAAATAAGTGAACACAATGCATTTATTGATGCACTAACTCCACAAAGCAGGTTTTGGTAGAAATACTCTCCACTGTACCACAGTAAAAATATTTTTAGACACTCATTAATTCCCATTTCCTGGGCTTTTGTATGCAAAAATACTCACACCCTAAAAGGGTGCTAAAAAAAGGCTTGCTCCAGTTTTTAAGATAGATTTACACTGAGTGAATCAAAAAGCATGTTGCAAATTACTCCTTTTCCCATTAAAATATCACAAAATTATAATTCTGATATGGTTTTGTGAAGTGTAAGATTTTTTCCAGAGGATTTGCTGCACGCTTTTGGGAATTACACTACCCACACATGGTATTATTTAAAAGAAGGCTCTGGTCAACATGATAAATTATTATAGGCTATTACTATGAAAAGAGAGCTCAGGTTAAGGAGCCAAGTAATAAATGCATCATTCCCTAGTAGTAACTGCAGTGCTGTTCACCTTATGGTGTGCAGAATGTGTGCTTTAGAAGGATCAGATGCATTTAATATGAAGGCTAATACAATTTCTGAAGGTGAACCTCTAGTTGCTCCTGTTGAGCTTTGTCCTCGTAGGCTCCCATACAGCCTCATTTTTAACTCCTCAAAAAAACAAAGGAAGACAGACAAGCAATAAGCTCAGAGCTCAACATCTGTGCAGCTGAAGAACAGGGCAGGGCATGTAATTTGAAAACCTAATTGCTCTTAATTACAGATATCACAGTCTAACTCCAGCCTTTTAAACCAAGTCTCTCATTAATTCCCTCACCCTGGCCATGTTCGTTGCCATTCTGTGCTTTTCAGGTAAGCTGTGTTTTGTGCCTTTTAGACTGAAAACACCAAAATGACTCACACGTGGGAGCAGACTGACCCTCAGAACAGACCATGCAGTGTAAGCAAAACATAAAACACTCCAGTAGTCACTGAAATGAAATCAGCCCATTTTGAACAAGATTCTGCATCGTTTCCACACAACATAGACAAGAACTCCAGCAAAGGATTGATATGGCAGAGGCACAGCAAAAAAGACAGAAGTCCTTGCTGAAGGAAAACCCTGGAACCACTGAAGGCACAGGTGAACGTAAGTGCCCTTGGCTATTGTTTCTCAGAATAGGCAGTGACTGTGGACAAGCAAAGCACAGTCCTTCAAGTCAATATTGTTGTAATTTCTCTTGGTTCCTTTCTGTCTCACCGTGGCATACGTATTTGTATGTGCAAGCATCATCACATTTTTTCCTCCAATTAGTGAACTATGAGCTAATCTTCCTCCAAATTTTAAACAGCAATTAAAATAATAATATTTAAGTTGAATGATAGATATGTATCTATCACAATTTTTATACTGACAACACTATGTTATGTGAGGAGATAAGTGGAGGTATTGCACATAAGATCCACAGATTGGGCCTCCTATGATCAGCTACTCCAACCCTTTCCCTCAAAACCTATTAAATCTAGGAGACAATTTCTTAATCTAGTTGTCAGGACCTCTAATGCTTGTAGCTGCAGTTTCTCCAGGCAAAAAGTGGTCAGAATTACTTTGGATTTTAATAAGTAAACTAAAATAAAAACAAAACCCCTTTGAAATGAAACAAAATCACCTAATCCAAGTTCAGATTTTGTAATGAGAGATTTCTGCAATCCCTAGTATTTACCATTCCGTGTTTTTTCTTTTCTAAAATTATCATACACAGAGCATTATCATCATGTTTAAATATACAAAGGTTTAAATATTCACATTCTTCTCAACATCCCATTTTGACTTGATGATACAGTGATAACTTACCAATAACTTTAACGAAATAAGCATCTGCTTCAAAGTTATTTTTCAATGTATGGATAGCAAAGTCCTTATTGGAGTAGCCTTTGCTTAGCACAATGATATCCAAGATTCCCTAGAGGGAAAAAGCCCCAAGTTTACATTAGAATGCTTATTTACTTTCGGTAACATCCCAATTTAGCAAACAAATTCTCTTAAAGACACAAAGAAAAAAATACTGCGCAGCAAAGTTTACAACTTCACTACTAATTTTAATACCTTTCAAAAAGCTTTTAATAGAATCCTAATTTTAAGACAGAGCGGTCCACCCACAGGAAATCACGTTCTGCAAAGCCAGCGTTTGTGCAGAGCAGCCTCCCCGGGGCATGGGGACAGGCACAGCCACACAGAGACTCTGTTTTCTGGGTAAAGAGCTGAACTTACATCTTCATATATGTCAAAGAAAGTTGCTACCACTGCGTCTTTGATCTGGTTTAGATCTGAGAGCTCCCAGAACACTTTGAACATGCGACGGACACTCTTGCAGCTCACGTTGTTGCAGGGGACATTTTCCAGTAAAAACGCTTGTTGATTGCTGTAAAACACACACATTTATAAACCAATTTATTATTGATGAAGTCTAAATAACAGACATTACAAAAATATTGTAATTAAATAGTTTAAGTGTGCTGGAGTTAAATATAATAACAACAAAGCTAGCAGCCCCTGGACACTTGAAAATCCATAAGCATGTAGGTGAACTTCACAGACAGAATTACAATCATTATGTCGTGCCTGACTTAAAACAAGGAACACACTAAATAAATGAGTCCAAATTAGCAGGAATAATTTAATTAACCATCCACTCAAAGGACTAAACATAGTCTTACTCTATTCTGAAAGAAGTACAAGTGCACTTATCTGCCATTTTCCTTAATTCCTCCACGGTCCTTCAGCTTAAACACTATTCAAAACATGTCCATGCTTTTTCATTATTTTATGACAATCTCTTCCCATCCCAGCTCCACTAATAAATTTTCTTATACACTGCATGATATTTTAAACAAATTTAAGATTAAAGCAAATCTCTGTTGGTATGATTTCTGTTGTTTCAAAGCAAAATATAAACCACAAACCCCAGTCTAACAGTGCAGTAAAAATAGGACAAGACAAACCAAACTGGGCATTTGCTGAGATATAATGAATCCAGACACAAAGACAGGCTGCAATACTGAAACAAGGAGGAAAGAAAAGAACCACAGTAGCAGGTCTAGTGGAGAAAAATCTCCCTTGTAAAGACAATACCGAATAGGTGCTGTCGGTCATTGGGACACACGAGGTTCACACACGGAGGCTGAAGATCAGCACCATTATACGCTGTCCCTGAGACTTTATCAGTGCTACTGCGACTGGGAAAATCCTCAGACTTTACCAACCAGGAGTCCAACTCCTTGGGCAGGTTTGTATCCTGGGAGCCTGCTAGAATCCATCACTGCCTTGGCAATAGCAACAGTTGAAGATTCCTCCTCTCCTTCTGCGGCCAGAGCCAGGAGCCAGAGCAGACAGTGCTCTGCAATGCCAGCTGAGCGTGTCAGAGCCCAGGGCAACAACCAAACCACGTCCTCAGCGTGACCCTGGACACGCTGCTGAAGGGATGGGGACAGCAAGGAGGTTCTCTGTGTCTCAGTGGCATCCAGTGCCTCTGGGATGCACAGTCACACACATGTGCACACACAAGCACTGCTCCTTAGAAAAATTACTTGAATTAATACATGGCCAAAATGAGATGAGGTAACCTGCAACATTTAAGATGTTTTATTATCTGTATCTGAGAAGCCATAATCATAACTTGAAATTTTTCAGTGCTCACATTCATGTCATGTATTACCTAAGTATCCACATTAGAATAGCCAACTACAAGTTAAGGTGACAACCTGAGCGAAGCAAATTGTTTCAATTTCTCTTTTTCATCTCTTGACATATACTTTTTTTAAAATTTGGAGGAAGTTTTACAAAGATTCTTTCTTTCAGTTCAGATTTTTTAAAAACTGCTAGAAATTATCGAGATGACAGTTATTTAAAAGACAAAAGACTGTCAAGCTTGCCTTACACTCAGTGTAGAGAGTACTGTTCAAGTCTAAATTATAAGCCTTGTGAATGGATAGACACAAGAAGTTTATTTACTACAGGAACCTTTTTTATTTCCTTTCTTTGCATCTGCACTGTGAGAAAAAAGGAAAACATTAATCAAAGTAGCCCCACGCATGGAAATGCCACTTTTCTTCACCCTTCTGTATCAAGAGAAACATAAGACAAACAGTAGGAAGAAAGAAGCAATATCAAACCCTAAACAGATGCTGAAGACCCAAGAAGTACATTGCAGAAGAGCTATCTTGGAGAAGAAATAAATAAATTCATAGATGTAGAACCTCCTGTCCCATGTGCTACATCTCAGCATGGGAGGAGGAAATCTTGGTGGGTGGGTCATGCAGCAGCAACGGGGAGTTGCAGAGCCTCATTGTCTGCAGAGGGAAGAGCAATCAGCTCTTTGCTGCCTCCTCACCTCTTCAATTCTCTCTTGGAAGAACTCTAGACATCTGGATTTAGCCTATGAGCTGCCAGTTGAATCCTTGTATTATTTAAGCCTTTAATACAGAAGCATCCCTAGAATCAGAGTATCTACCTCCATGCTTTATTTCTGCTACATACTACATACAATGAATAAGAGCAACTTTATGACCTTCCTATTATTTTGAATCAAATTTTGAAGATTTACCATCAGTAAAAATCTCCCTGTAAAACAGATGATCATCTGCATCCTGAAAATGATGTCCTTGAAAGCCTATAAAGACAGACACTGCTGTAATGGTAAAACATTAAAAAGGTGCTATTTAAATGTGCAGCAGTCAATACCAAACAATTCAGCTTCAATACTCACAAAAGAGAGCAAAAGAACTCTGCCCTTAACATGCTACTTGCAGCACTTTAAATATTCAAGTATACACACCAATGCAGAATGGCAGCTAAATTTTGTACTTCCTGCATAACTCGATACTTTGGGATAGAGTTGACTACAATTTGGAACCTTCTGACCAAAGTCACCTATGCTCCAAGGTAAATAAAGCTAAATAACTATCAGTAAGGCTTAACACCAAAGAAAGACTGAAGACTTGTCTCAGTTTTATTTTACCATATTTCTTTGCAATTAGAATTAAATATTTACTGCTAATTTCATACATCTCTCATGCTGTCAGTTTTAGGCTAGTTCATTTACAGTTATACTGGGGACATCGAAATGACTTATATCTCACTCAGACATTCAAAGTAATTGAATTTGCTTCTGGTTTTTTAGATTTGCTCAATTACAAGGTGCTCATCAATCCCAGAATTTAAAAGAAGTCCTCTACCCAACCTTAATTCTGACAAGTGACAACTAACAATGATTTAGGAAGAGATAATTTGGTCAAATAAGAGTCCTTCCATATAAAGGACTAATACAGATACATTAATTTAAAACACATAGAAAACTTTATAGAAGTCTAAAATACTCAAAAGTTTTTTATTAAACTGTCCATATCCAGTTGTTTTTCATCTCCAAGTTTCAGTCTTTACTGTTATTTATCAATAGTGTCAGACAGAGATAATGTATTTCCAATTTTACCAGTGAAAAACATTCCCTTTGAGTAAGAGTGGAATTGAAAAGACCTAGATTATATGTTTGCAATGCAAGATACCAATTATTAGCATCTAATTGGAAACAAGTGTTAAACAAAATTTGCTTCATCTAATTAGATGGGAGAAAGGTGTTTATAAACTCACATACAGTAACTTACACTTTCAATGTCACCAGAGTCAATTTAAAAAACCCAGCACATGAAAAAATGAATACATTTAGGTAAGACAGGAAGTACAGATGAACCAATTAATAACTACTGATAAAATCCCTTCACTTATTATTATTCTATATACACACAATTTCTAATACAGCATTCATGTATGTATGTATCCTGAAGAAAAATTTCTGGACTTGAATTCTAATGTGCAGGCTTTGACTCAAATCAGAAGTTAAAAGAATATATAAACATACTAAACATATAAACATGTAAGAATCTACTGTGAATTTAGCATCTCCACCTGTTGGAATTTATTGATTCTCTGGGTTCAAACCCTCTCAACACTTGCAAACACAAGTGAGATTCCATTTGTTTGTTGTTGCTGGCAAGGAATGTCTCCATGCCATCAGAATATTACACACTGTAATTTGAAATCGAAGGGATATGGCAGGAGATGGAACAACAGAATCTTATAACAGCTCTGAGAATACTTGAAGCCATTACTCATTTTCCTGACTTGCCCACATGGCAGGACAGTAAACCAATGTTATGTCCAACCATTATATCTTTATTTCAGTCTTTTGTAGGTATTTGTAAGGATTTGACCTGAAAGTACTTTCCTGAATTGTGATGGAAGCATATAATTGATTTTAATTCTTCCATTATCACATATGGGTATATTTTCAGATGAACAAAATTGTTTCTGCCTCCTTTAACTTCTTTATGTTACAGACAGCAACTAGAAACCAGGCTTCCCAGACGACAGCACAGATTGAGGTCAAGAGTTTACAAAAATGCTTTTATCATTTAATCACAGTAATCAATCACTGAAATTAGATCTGTAGATGTAGCATGAAAGGCTTCAGAGAAAGAAATAAACAGCTTGATCCAGAAGTGTTTAAAATCGATTAAATAAGGTTTTTGTTTTAATTTGCTCTAATTTAAGGACAGCTTTTAATTTAAGTCCCACACTGTTTTAATTCTCTCCAATCAGTGACCCAGTTACACATTTTAAAAGGAAGTATTTGCTTAAGTCTCTCAGAAACAATGAATTAATAATGAATGTGACATTCCATAGTGAGTGCAAAAAAATATGACTTTCATTCCCATCTCAAAGTACAAAGCATGTTTTCCTTACTTTTGTACAAATACTGGATATATATAATGTTAACACGCAATGTATTTCTTCTTTTTTAGGTTACTTACTCTGTTTTTGCCAGACTTCATCTTCATGAACCTCCCTTTCAATAACTTGTCAAATCATCTGCCAGTACCTTCAGTCCTTATGCCTTATTGTGTCACTCAACTTCTATGTCAAGTTTCAAATTAATTTTAAATGCACTCAATTGAATAAGCAAACAATTTCAGAAGCAGGGAGCATAGAGATAGAAGTGTATCACAGCACTTCATTGCAACGAGACATAGGTAACTCCCTGGGCTTCTACAGGAGCAAGTATTTACAAACTATTCTAAACTTTTTCACAAGATATTACATTGCCATAATCTTACACCACCCAGAGGACAGAGGCTCATAAGAATCTTAAAAGATGAAATAACCTAAAATAAATTTCTGAGCTCTATAAATCTTCAGGCAGTCCTTCTGAAGTGCAGTAGCTATCAGGACACACACTAGAAGACAGTCTATGTACAGCTCAAAACACAAGATTTCTGTGACTTCAGTAAAACCAAAGATAACAACTTTCCTGATGTTGCAGTATTTCTATGGCAAAGGAAAGACACTGGTTCTAGTTTGCTCTCTGACTCTTTGTAGTCTTTATTCAATGACTGCTGAAGAGAAGATGCAAACTCCCAACTGAAGCAGGTATGGAGTGAAAAATTCGCTATTCAGGGTCTGAGAGCTTTAACTTTGCTCTGCCAGTCCTGGGCAGTAACAGCATCCTCCTTCTCGTCTGCCATGTCTGAATGGAAACACCTGCTCTGCTGGTTATTTTAAGGCTCAGAGCTACCGAGACAGAGCTCAGCTGCTCACAGCCTTGTCTCTGAATCACAGCACGTAGGCTGAATACAAGCACGTTACTTTTCAAACTGGGTCATTTTTAGGTGTGTGTCAGTATCTGAAGAACTCTTAACACAGAAATGTCAGTGGGTGACTCATGTTTAGGAAACCCCTAGAAGATCTGAATTGACTTCCTGGACTTCAGTACTGAATTCTCTTATATATACACTGCCTGAGGCATCAAAGTGAGCTCCTCAGTTCTTTTCCTTATAAATTCAAAGGATGAACCTGCACCCAAGCTTATCGAAAATACCACACAGAGGAAGACAATAAATACACCTGTAAGACAGACCTATTTTGCCTTGTAATGCACTAGTGGAAGTATTTGTCAAAGGTTATAGTACGGAAGACATTAAGACTCCATTACATTAACCAATAAGGTATTAGTTAAAATACCTTTTACATGAGGAAGAAAAATGGAATAGCATAAATAACCTTACATTTATTTAGATGCTGGAAAAACCAGTTGTGCAGCATCAGACAGACCCTAGTCAGGGCACAGCAGGCTGCACATCTCCTGTCTGTACTGAGGTTCACTGGCATCTTGGTCTCCAGAGCTCTTTTAAGTTTTCCTTAGAATAAACAAGCTATTTATCATTCCTACTGTCAAGCAAAAGGATGTTCACATGAAAACATGCTGCTTCACTTCAAGGTAACGATAAGGACATGCCAGCAGTCCCATCAGCAGGTGCCAGGTGAGAGCTGCCCACAGGCTCCTCCGTCACGATCAGCCGCGTTTATCCCGCAGCCGTGGCACAGCACAGGGATGCACCTCCTCGGGTCAGCTGTTATGTGGATCACTAACTCCTCACGGTACAATAGTCTCCCTGGAAGCATCCCTACATGCCCTCTACCACACAGCACCAGCTGGTAGCAATACAAAATATTGGGAAAGCAAGTAAAGAACTAAAAATGAAAAAAAAAAAAAAAAAAAAGGGGGAGGTCGGAGATTACACTGACAAATTCAATAGGAAGGGTTAGAAGCTCCTTTTGGGGGTGGAGGGGGGAGGTTGGATGCGTGTGTTATTTTCAGATGAAGTTGGATAACATAAGAACCACTGGTAAATTATCAGGTTTATCTAAACTTCCTGGCTTTCAAAATGGACAAACCACTATTACATTCTTCAGCAGAGTCACCAGCCAGTGTTCACTCCATGTGACAGCATGGAGCAGTTGCCCCAACACTCCTGCCTGGTGTTACTAGTCAGCACTGAAAGTTGAAATCAGGTTTTAACAGAAGATGATTTGGGAAAGGAAAGGGAGAGAATCAGCTCCTGTCATCTGGGAGGAGCACCTAAAATGCTGCCTCATGCTCCAGTCCCTGGTGCAATTCCTCACCAGGAGCCACAGTCCCTTTTTACAAAAGGAAACGTTTAACAGAGATCAAAAGTCTTGTTCACTTGTTAAAATGAATAAGATGCACTAAAGTTAGTAATTTGTATGACTGATGATTGAACATGCGCCTGATAGTTTTATTTCTGGGTTTGCATATACTCTACCTTCCAGAAGTGTTCTTTAGTATAGCAAGAGCATCTGGGTAGCCATCCATATTGTAATCTCCAATATGAAGTGTAATTGGAAATGAGGTTTCTGTTGAAGATTTGTCATTTTGATATGGTACAAAGCCCCAGACTGTGTCTTTATTTCTGAAATCTTGCAAGACAGGAATCCACTGTAAAATAAAACAGAAAAAGAACAGCTAGGTGAAGCAATCCATTTTATTTATTTAAACAAGTTAATTCTATTTAAAACAGCTGACATTTCTTCACTTCATCAGGATTCTTAGCCATTTACAAATTTCCATAGAGGAAATAAGGATTATTTCCTAAATCTGTCACCAAATGAAAAAATTAATCTGAGTATTTTTTATGCATTAAATTATTCCAAAACAGGAAAATTTAGTTAAGGTTGTAAGAATAAAGGACCTTTGTTTTGGAATGTGTCCAATATATGGAGATACTCAGGAACACCTTAACTGAAATTCAGGCTTGCCTGGAATCTATACTAATCCTTAAGTAAGCCCAAACCATCAAGGCCTTAAGATCCTGAGTTTCATTTTTTCCCCACAGAATTGCAAGCAATAGGCATCATTAAAGCTGGAGGACTGATGCACCCTCATCAAAATTGCTGGATACTATCAGTATGCTTCAGGACAGTTCATATCTGAATTCAGTGTTGCTCCTGCTTAAAGCAGAAGGCTGATCTCCTAAGGTTCATTTCAGCTCAAATGATTCTATTATTCATGGATTTTTAGAAGTTCAAGAGCTTCAATTCCCCTCCTATCTCCCCAGCAGCATCAGATACTGAAATGTTTGATAAGAAATTAAGATTAAAGTATCAAACTGAAAGTACAAAAGAAATGCAAAATATAATTTCTCCAGGACAAGAAATGCATTTACTTTCCAAAGTGCTGCAGAGGTGCTAAATAGGAACTTATCTTAATTAAAATCAAAGTAATTTCACAAGTTAGTATGAAGCTGAAGTACCAGGGTTAATATTTCAATGCTACAGAGAAATTCAGTGCCATTTTTAAAGTCAAAAGTAATTTTATATGTCAACTAACTGTCAATGCCTTCAAAAGGACAGAAGGGTGCCATCTTAAAGGATCACTGTCACCAACATCAAAAGCACTTAACAGATCTTACATGTCTTTCATCCAAGCCTCAATTTAGCTATTTCAGGAACCAGACTGAGATCCATGACAGTATCATTTCCTGCTGTGGAAAGACTCCCTCACTAACGCAATCCAGTAATCAACAACATTCCTGCCACGTGGCAATCGTGTGTGACACTGGACTGGTCCCTTAAGATTACATACAACCACAGGCATATCAGAGAAACCTCCAAAATTACCAAAGAAGTGCATTAAGGCCAACTTGTTTGGATATCATGAGTGGCTTAGAAGCCTGGAACAGTTCTGCCCGACACTGCACACACTCAGTGCGTGTCTGCCCATGTAAGTGATGACGTTTGAACTGCAATGATGATCTACTACGCTCCTGCTGAAAACTCAAAGTTGAAATGAAACATATTTGGACCCCCACACCCTGTGACATATGCATGTCTATTTAGTTACTGTTAGCTGCTGAAGGTTTGGGAAAAAAAAAAATCTATGAAACAGAAAAGAAGAAAAAGACTCAACCCGAGGGTAATTTTTCAAAGGGCAAGATTTCTTAGCACTTATTTGTCATGCAGAAGACAGATGATACAATATTATTGGAAATACTGTAATTTTGAAAAGCACTGATTGAAATCAGAACCATGAAATATAATACAGCTTTTACTTTACACAGTATCACTCACACAGTCATTGCAGTGAAATCCAATTACATCCATCATATACTTTTTAAATGTTCCCATGTATGGTAACACTACTTTAAAGAAGCAAAATTAAAAATGAAGTTTTAGGCACAAATATGAATCGGTATTCTCTTTTTACTCTATTCAGAGTGAACCATAGAAGGCAATTTTACAATCCTAAGGTCTACAGTGAGGTATAAAACAATAGGTGAGCAAAACATCACCTACTGCTACTGAACATCAGCACTGTCCGTGCCACGGAGTCAGATCCCTCCATCCCACTCAACCCATCGTGGGATTGTTCACAAGAGCAGCTGTGTAACACTTCCAGAACATCAGTGTTGTTCACTGTGTAACCAGATCACATTCCAGCACCACATGGAACTGTTTAAACTGACACTTCAAATTCAGAGTAATACGCTCTTTTGGTGAGACTCCTTCTGAATATTTCTATTATGAGCTGTGGCCTTGTGTAATGTAATGCAAGATTAATTGTTCATGTGCCTCAAGAGATATATTTCAGTACAGAAGGCAAAAAATGAAAATGTGTTTGTCAACAATATAAATCTCTTGCTTCTTTTGTATTTGATAATCCAGACGCTTTAAGCTTCATGTTTGCTGTTACTATTTTAATAGGAAAAGACTAAAACCAATTTTTTTCTTTCACTCTAAGATAGAAATAGGTGGGTATAATGAGGACACACAAAGCTATTTTTTCCAGTTTTCTGATCATATGATTTCTGCTACACAGCTCAGATGAAAAAGGACTGAAAAATAGAATGAGTATCTAAAAGAAATTCTAAATGAATACATAAAATTCAGCCAGAGAAATCAGATTTACTTCTTCCTTTCTGTTAAATTCCACTGCATGCCACTAATATAATTACTTAGAACATTTATACAGATATTTTTGATCCTTCAATTAATGATTTTGTGGCTAAAAAGGAAAAGTACTTCAGTGCTTGAAAATTTGTTTTTAAGCTCTTCAAACACTGGTTTTTCAACAAGTAGAAAAGAGAATGCTTTACTACTGCCCTGTGAAAACAACATCTTTTTCATTTTGAAAAAGGTCTGGGGTATTTGAGAAACATTTAAAACTCATTGCATTCACCCCACTTAACTGAAAAAAGGCTCATTTCTTGCAAAGTCCCCATTTTTCTATACATTAGGAAAGGCACTTCTCTGGCTCCAAAGCCTGAAAGCAGGTCTTTGAGCCAAAACTGTTGGATTAACACATGGGCATTTTTAAACTATGTCCATAAACTTGCGAAGCACAAACCCCATCCCCCGCCAGCTGGCCTTTTTCAGGCCACCCAGTCTGGAAGTTTGGAAATTGGTGCCCATTCCTGGCCAATATATTTTCTGGAAATGCCAGGGATTCTCCTACTTTATATGAGAAGCATTATTCTACTCTATAGAAAGATGAGCATCAACAGTGGCCTGAATGAGCTGCCCCAGTCCTTTTCCCTGGGGCTCCCTCTCTCAGCACACGTGCATTGTAGTTCAGCTGCACATAACAAATAGTCCCATGACTTCAGGATGCATCACGCTTTCAGTGCCTACAAAGGTCACCTGAATGCCTTCCACAGCTGAGCAGCCACTATTGCATAAAAATAAAATAAACTAAATAAATGACTACACTTTACACCATTAACACGGTGTTCAAAGCCCAGAAGACGACGATCCCCAACATTGATTCAGAATCACAGGAAAAAGTAATCGCAGCAGTAAAGGTCATGTTTTCAATGCTCACAGCCCCACAGCTGCTTTGAGAAAGATGGACAACTTAGGAATGATGAGAAGATCTTGCAAAAACTGAGATTTATGACAATTACAGCAGCTGAATCCACCCCAGCCCCCTTTAAACTGCTATTAGGAGCGAGGAAAGACTTCTGGCGCTTGGGCACCGACCAAGTGCAGCCGATAATCGATGCTGTAACATAACATTCCTCTCTAGCCTAGGGAATGACACCACAAAGACCTGTGGTTTGCACCCCTGTGTCCTGCTTCAGAGCTGCTAGATTTCCAAGAGGAATAAAGTTATAAGCTTTCTATTGTACAGAGAAAGGTTATAAGAATCATCCAGCCCACAAAGAAATTCTCAAATGAAGGGACTGAAATAATACTGTTTGCCTCAGGAAACAAATGAAAAATCATACTGAATACTTCGCAGAATTAAAAGCAGGATTAGTCATCTCTAAGAATATCACAGTATCTAGAGTTTCTACAATAAATAGTACCAGGGACTTTAAAACACTTCTCAGATTAGACTGTAGGTGAATTTAAAGAAGTCTGAGGTGTCCTAACACCTGCCATAATCTGAAACAGTTTACAGGATCCCACTTCAGATCTGACAGCAATTCTGCTGTTGCCATGGAAACATTCACATTCCTTTAAAACATTAGTAGGTCTGTATCTCCTAAAGTCACTTGTGTGTATTTTGTTGGCCTTTACTTCTGCTCCATTATCCAAAAGAAGAAAATTTTATCTGAGATATTTCTAATACTTATAAAGAATAAATCATTAGATTTCTCATGAAGATTAACCTCCTTAGTCAAAGCTTGGAAGCTGAGTCATTTCATTGCATCATGACCAAATTCAGTGAAATTAAACATTTCACTTCAAAATAAATACAGGAATTCATATGTTTGAATAGATTTCTACCTGAAGGAAGCCTGCAACACATGGGAAAAGCTGCAGACGTATGAATGAAGATACTGATACTATCCACTGTTTCAGAACAGAAAAGAGAAAATGTTTTAAGAGAAGCAGCTCCAGATGAGCGCAAGAAAAGAGTACTCTAGATAGAATTCTTTCAAAAGCTTAGGCCAGAACAGGTCATTATTGCATGCCATTTGGTACTGTCATTTTTAATTAAAAAGTAATTCTAAAAATATCAAGAGAAAATTGCTTTAAAGTTTCTAGGTAAGTATTAATACTTTTTAATACTTTGTTTCTAGTAGGGTGAGAATCTCTTGGATTCTTCACTTTTTAAAATGATGTGACAACATTTAGCTGCTAATATTTATCTCAAAAGTCATTACCTTGGAAATTATTTTAAAATCAAAACTACACAATGAAATTGCTAAGTTAAGTAAATACATTAAATATAGGTTAAAAATTCCATGTATTAGTACTTAAATAGTTTATTCCCATAAAAAAAATGAAATAATGAAGGAAGATAAAAACTGTCTACATGTAATGTTACTTCAGAGCAGGTAACAATAACAGACTCTCCTTTGGAAAAATTTTGATATTATACAAATTGACACACACCTTCCTCTGCCACTGCTGCACCCCTTCTTTCTAGGAAAAAAAAAGCTGAGCAACAGCTAACAGAACTGCTCCTCAGTCACCCAGTACTCTCGGGTAACCAACACCTTTGCATCTCCCAGTAGTAGCAGCGGTTTGTGTGGGGTTGATTTTCTACAGTCAAATTACTTTAATTTACAATATTTGTCTCAAATTTACACGAGCAGAAAAACTCAAATGCCTTTTAATTCTTATATTATCAAGAGTAAGTAACTAAATTGAGAGCTGCAGAGCAGTTGTCCTTTGACAAAGAGCACCCCAGCTACTCACCCAGCACAGGATGTAAGCGGTGGGATGTGCTCACCCACAGAACCAGCAGCAAGGCAGATATCATGACCTGAGCATCCACTGCTTAATACGAAGGCTATGGCCCATAAACTCAGATTCCCCTGTAACACTGTGCCTCCAGCAATGCTACATCTATTGTCTGTACTCTGGGTTTACAGAGAATGAATGTAAGGAAAAAAAATCCAAAACAAAACAAAAACCCAACAACTCACAACCAACCAAACACAGCGTGCACAGCAAAACAAGATTTCTGAGAACAGAGCTGCCAAGATCAGAGGGCTAAAAGAGATAAATTGCCAAATTTAGAGTTATTCTGTCTTACACTGATGGTATATTCCATCCCAGTTATTCTTCCTGAACTGACTGGAAGCTGTGTGCTTTCCTTTCCAACACAGAGTGATTTTCCTCACTAGCAGGAACGCGTGATATAGCCTGCGTTCTATACATTTTCATTCTTTAAATGAGAACATCTACACTTGAAACGTGGGCTACAGACTGTAACAAGTTCACCAATAAATTCGGAGTTATAGAACTTAGAGGGTACTACTATCAGCACAAAATTCTACTTTTAATTTGTCAGTAAGGGAATAATCAGTAATTCATAACCTTGCTAGCAGCATGTGTGGCACACACTGTAAATTTCTGCAAGTACACTACAGTGGGTTTTGCTGTCAGCTACAAGTACTTTATACCTCACCTTGGCCTTTCGGTTCACATTGCTAAACATGAATTTAATAAAACATTTATTAAGGCATCCAACAAACATTTGGTTAATTTACTGTATGCTGCAACTTTATTATAAATGAGGGCACTGTAAATACTTAAACCAGATTATCACACACTTATATAAATGAACATATAGTAATCTGCTGCACGAATTATGACCATGTCTCTCAAATCCAGCAGTGTCGTGAACAAACGAACCTGCAATAGTTTAAAAGAAGCTCAATTCTGAAGATACACAGCCTAAAAAATATCTTTGCATACCACTTTTTTCAACCAAAGACAAAATAGAAATAAGAGGTAAGAGGTGTGGGCTGGTTCAATTTGTGTATATATGTGTATGTGTGTATCTATATATATTTTTACTCTGAAAGAACTCCGTAAGTTAAACTGAAGAAGCTTATTTGAGGTAATTAGATCTGTTTCCAACTCTTAACACAAACCTTGTTTTTCATCTCATGCTGGGACAATTATAGTGCTTAGAACGCAGTGGTTTGCAATCAAGAAACTGCTCAGAAACATTTATCATTTCCCTGACTAGAATCATTAATTATAAAGAATTCTAGGTATGCAACCTCTTCCACCAAACCTGTATTTTTCAGATAGGGAACAGATAAATAAATAAATAAAAGTCTCTTGTATCCAATAATTACAAGTGAGGAAATTTCATTTCTTTCCCGAAAAACAGTTTTTTATTTAATATTATTTAATAAAGCACAGTATTTTCCTTGGGTTTTGCTATTCCAAACTCACATTACCTGATCCAATCCCAGCTTAGTTAGGTAGATGGCACTTCTTTGACATGTTTCATCTTCACAAACCGGTAATAAATGTTCACTTTGTCCATCCCCATCTGACAAAGAGAAAAAAACCCCGTCAGCTTTGTATTTGCAAAATCAGAAACCCTGTTTACAAAAAACAATCAGATGTGAATAACTTATTACTGTTTTAGATGTGAAAAATTACATATGATAAACTGGACCCATTCAAAATCCTTAACCTAATAATCTAATTTGGGTCTTTTGTTTGAAGACTGCCTTTGCTGATGTATTTTCATCTTGACCCATAATACAGGGAAAGTTTTAAATTTTACTGACATATTTAGAAGAATAGGTACTTAGTAATTTAATCAATCCCTTTGTTCAGTTGGAAAGAAAATTACCTTTAACACAAATCTGCCATCACAAGCCCACCACACGAACCTATTTAATTTTCTGAACTAGTTTTAAACTCTTGTGCTGTCAGCAAGACCATAAGAAGAGTCATGAGTTCACATGTAATATCTTAATCTGTACTTAGCATAAAAAACAATGCTAGAAAGTTGATTAACACAATGCCTAATAAATCCCAGGCTTACAGAATTAGGTAAATCTGAGTAACTAACAGGTTTTCAAAAATGTTCTTTAATGCATCTTTAATCCACGTATTTCCAAAACTTTTAGTAGCATAATGACCTTTTAATGTTTAAACAAGCAATGTCTATTTGCATCTAGAATTCTGACAGACAGAGCATATAATGGGGAAAAAAAAGTAATGATTGATTTACTGCTCATTATCTACTCCAGGAGAAATCCCTGTGTTCACATGTTGACCTTGCAGCCCTGTCTAGCACATCCCAGAATATGCTGCCTCCCCACTGCAATACAGGCCACCACCAGTTACCTGTGTGGGCTGAGAAGGAGGAACACAGAGGGGAGTTGAATGGAAATGCCAAAAAGCAGCAGCAAGAACTGTTGCATCAATAACCATCACTGCAAGTCCTCATGGTAACCAACCTTGCCTTGCCACAGAGACAGAATGCCCTAGAGCTCAGGGAGATTCCAGGCACTCCACTTTTGCAGGCTATAAAAATCAAAGCTCATGTTTCAGAAATGTAGCTCAGGAACATGCTAGGAAAATGGATTTGTGTGTGAACTGCAAATGTTACTGAGAGCATCTAAGGGCTTCAGGCATATACAGTGCTTTGTCTTGCAAAAAACCCCAAACCAGTTTATTTAGGCAAGTGGATTTGGTAAAATTACTTGAAATCTCCTTAGTAAATATGCAAAAACTAGATCATCTGCCAAAATCAGTGAACACCTTATCAATTTTCCAATATACTACTGAGCATAGCCTTAGAAATTCTGTCATACTTCACCTGTACTACAAGAAATGCTTTCTCAGCCTGCCAACTTACATTTCTAGGAAGCTGAGCCTCCTCTTAGGGTGTGTGAGTATATCTGTGCATAGTTATGTTTTCTACGTCCCTCCCTTATTTCATCAGGAAGTTGGGGGATGGAAAGTAGGGTTATAAGGGGAGGAGGAATGATGAAAATATCAGACTTCCCCAAATATCTCCAAGTGATAAAGCCAAGCCTTTAGTGGCTTCCTACATCCCACCTGCCTCGTGAATTATTCTACCTCACCACCAAACCCCTCCCAAATCCTCATGGCAGCTCTGTTATCAAGGATAGACAACTTAGGATGTGGAGTAGCCTACGTGATAAAAATCCAGTAAGTTCTCACCCCAAGAGATGGGAGAGGGAATTACCTACCACTGAACACAGAAATCAAAATAGCAGCTATTGAATCTGACCAGTCTGAAATCAACTCCAACTTTTGAAGCTGTTTGTTTTCCTTCTGCATCATTCAAGAACAACAATTAAAACATGTTACTCACTTGAATCTTTGCTTACATGAACTAGATTAAATGTTGGACTGCAGGCTTTTTCTAAATGTAAATGGAAGAAAATGTTCAATTTGCAAATCTTATGGGAATATTGAAGGGTTTGCTAAAATAGAATTAAGTTGCAGAAATCTAAGTGCCTTCTGAATAGGAAATTTAACTTAAGCCCTAATATTTTAATCACATTTCTACAAAAGTTTCAGTCTGAAGTAATTTTGGAAGATTTTCAGTAATGCACAAGGACAAAGAACCTTCAAATACTCTCTTCTTCCTCTTTTGTAGAAAGGAACAAGGACAAGGATGTTCTCACGTCAAATTATACTATGGAACAGAGGAGAATATAAAATGTTTGATTCTACTTATATTGCAAACATTCATCTTGTTATGCCAATAACTCAGTTTGATAGTCCTGGTAATTAATGTTCAGGAGCAGTACAGTATATGGACAAAAACAACCTTGGAGCTTTGAAGAATAACCAATCCATAGGACAGCAAGGACAGAACTCGCACATAATTAGACACAAAGCCATCACCTTACAGATGCAGGTGTACCAGATAAATTACAAACTTAATATTTGATTTTAAAAAAATGCAATATGATCAAAGAACTCACTAACAACAAAGTCACCTTAGACCTGCAATGCCCACTCTTCTCCACTTCCTGCTTGGTTTCAATCTCAATTTAAATAAACATCCTCCAGTGTTAAACTCTGATCTTGAATTTGAATTCTTCCACAAAGGAAAGACAAATCCAAAAGGAGTATCATTAGCACACTGCTCAGTGCAATCAGGTATTCATGTGACCAAACACACACTGGTGACAATGGCTGGATGAACCCACCAGACCTACTGCAGTTTCAAATATTAATAAAAATACTTTGCATAACATGTCTTTAATAATCTCCTTCATCCTAGGTCTACCTAGGAAATCTATTTCTGGAGATCCTCTGTAGTCTTCACTCAGTTCCTAGAGTCTACTACTGCACGGATTTCAAAAAAATCTCAGTCCAAATTGTTGGAAATCTTGAGCTGCTTCTTATTTGTAATTTCAGCATCATTTGTAGCAGTAGATGTGGCCAAACACTCCAGACTCCAAATGTCCTTTGCTATCACTGCTCAACTTAGAGCATCTTTGACATACAAAGAAAAAACTCAGGGTTAACGAGCATATTCTCAATACACAGTTCTTGCTTGAGAGTGATACTAAATAACTACAAGGTTAATAAAGATCAAGTTTTATAGGCAGTGAAAAAGGCTAGAAAAAGAACAGTCCCACATACTCATCACCTGCAAACCTGTACTTATGTCTAAATATGTAAAGACAAAATTAGCAGTCTTATGCCCTCTAGAAATCATGTGAGAATCATTACTTACAACTGCCTGTTCACTGTATTTCAAAGAACAGCCATGGATTCTTTCCAGCATTTTGCCCTTCTCTACAAAGGGCTGGCAATCCAATCCAAACCAAAAGTACCCCAAAAGCCACGGTTGGTGCAGATCAGTGGAAGCACCTCACACAGAGAGGTTGTATCAGAGAAATTACTTGCAGCTGAAATCTTCACAGTGATTGTGAATGCTGACACTCACAAAAAAAACACATAGCTCAAGTATTTCCAATCTATTCCAAACGTAAATTAGAGTGAAAGCAGAAAACAACTTGTAAATCAGATTAAAGCCAACATAATGTTATTAGAAATTGTTCCATGTTCCAAATGCAACACTGAGGTAATGTAGCATAAGCCTGTGTTTTAAACTGAGCCCACAAATAGCAAATGGTTAAAAGAGTTCCACACAGCAACTTCTTCCCAAAACAAGAGATATTGGAGAGATGCTTTTAAAGCCAACATCCTGATAATTTACTTAACACGAGTAAACACATGCAAAAGATCCTCAATTCAAATGTTCAAATTCCTTTAAAAACATAGCAAAAGGTGTCAGAAAAGTGGTGTTTTGCACCCAGATTCGAGGGTTATTAGATTCACTGCACATCCTTGTGCGCTGCACTTTCCAAGATGGATTCTGCAAAGAAATAGAACCTGGGGAGATGACAGGTACCGTGATCTCTCACTCCAAAACTGGTTTATAATATGCAAGATAAAGCTGTAGTTATGAAGAGCAAGACAGCTTTTGGTGGGTGTACAATCCAAACCCTTTTAGTTTGAATGCTAGGTAGTTCTGCCACAGTGTAATCTTATTTCTGCTCCTTTAAAAACAAACACGAGAATGAAATTTTTGCGGGTTTTTTTAGATCTTAGGCTAATTACTATAACTTATTACAGTTGTGGTAAATAAAAAGAAATTGCTTTCTGGAAAAAAAAGCTTTCTGGAAAACTGGGGGTTGGACTAGATGACCTCCAGAAGTCCCTTCCAACCCTAACTATTCTGTGAAACAGAGAAAAGCTAACTGTACAGACTAAGACAGTGTGAACAGTCCAGCCTTCATAATTTTGAAACTGATGCAACATAAAATCAAGACCCTTCACATACCACAAAGTTTTCATTCATGCCACGCCTTGAGAATTACTGCTCTCCCTCGAGAACACACACTCAGAACCAGCTGTAGTCCCTGTATTACCACAGACCTTTTTCATTGCACTTTGCCCAGTTCTCTTGAAAATGGTGAGAAACCAAAATCCTCAGCATAGTACAATAAAAGCCAGGAAGTTTTGTTTTGCTGTTGATTGTAAGTCCAAATAAGGATAAGGCATCTCTTGTATAATACAATACAGCCTAATGAAGCTTTATATGTTTTTTATTTCACCATACATTTAGCTTGCTCACATCTCTCCCTCTTGTCTTTTCCCAGTTCTCATTTTCCTTTCTTATGAGCCTTTCATTTATAGTTCTGAAGAACAGTAAGAGGATAAGGAGGAAAAAGCCCTGTTAGGGTAGTGCTAAAAACAATACTCTTCTGGGGCAGGCAAGAAGCCTACAATCAGTACAACTGAGTTTGATATTCAAATCAAATAAAGGTTTGTTTGAAAGCTGATTATCTTAAATCTATCTTCTCAAGTAATAAAATCATTAGAATTCTTTTGTCACTCTCTGCCTTCAGGTGTTCAACGAGATGGTCATGACAGGGGCAATTATAATGAATTACTAAGATAATTACACATTATTAAAACAATCAGTGTCAGCTGCTTTTAGAAAATGTGAATCATAACTTCAAAAAAACAGATGTAAAGAGCTTTTATAGATGACTCAAAGTTCTGTGGACATAAAAGAAACCCTTATAACCCTCTCCTTCACACTAAATCAATTCTGACTCCAAGTCTGTCTACATCCTTCCAAAGAATCCATATTCACAGTTCCTCTGCAGGAGAAGCATTTAAATGCAGCATGCCAGCAAATTGCACACAGAGACTTCCAGGCTGCACTGAAGCCAACAGTGCTGTCTTCTGTCTCAAATGGAAATTCCAGGACTAACCAGAATGCAAGCAGGATAAAGAAACTAGATTAAATATAATATGACCCCCCCCAACAATAAGCATCACTGAAATTCCTGTTGCAGTTTCCTGCTGAAAGCTGCTTGTTCCAAGTGTTTCATATAAAACAGACACTCCCAAACCTGGCTGTGCCCTTTGGAGCTCTCTGATGTTACACATGTTAAAAGCTCACATGGCAACAAACCTCCAAGTGTTGACAAATGAAGGGGATAACAGGAATTGAGACAAGCCACTTGCGTGCCTCTCTTGGGTCAACTCAACCTGGGTCGAGAGTTCCTATTATATTAACCAGGAACACTGCCAAAGAAAAATGCACTCCTGAGGAGATGAAGTTGTTCAACAAAGAATGAATAAGCATCGCTCGTCCAAATTCATTGTTGGAAAGAAAGCAAAGTAATTCTTAATGTACAAACAAGCCCCTTGGAAAAAACTTAACATGAAGCAACAGCAATTCTTCTGCCCAGGAGATACCAACATTTGTCAGCAGCATGTGAAAGACCTTGGCAAAATATGGGAAACCAATACTGCCCCCTCAGAAACGGACATGGTTTGGGAACTACATTTAAAGCTAAGTGGACAAAAATATCTCACTATCTGCAAGTCCTAACAAAGACTTGGAGAGAAATAAATAACAGAAGTAGTGTTTATATTTTGGAAGGAATCAAGAACACATATAAAGTTATTTAAGAGTACTGAGTAGCACCTGTCATCTAAGGCTGTAACTCCAGCCAGTCTCAGCCCATCACTCAGCACCCTCACAGGTGCCAAAACGCTCTAAAATATTTTGCTCCTGCAAAATTAGACAATTTAATCCAACAATATCTGTATTATCTTATTTATCCTGTACAAGGCCAGGGAAAACAAAAAATATCTCTTGGGTTTTCATACCACCATAGGTACAATTGTACCCAGCTACAATTTAGAGATGGGGAACAGTTCAGAAATGTGGGATTTAAACAAGAATCCTTCAATGAAATGCATTTTGCACAGTGCAATGCATGGTTTCTAAAAAACCCAAAGGTTAGGCATTATGTTGTCCTGTTTAAACATAATTAACTGGCAATAATGAGCTATTATTTCCTACAAGAAAAGTGGTAATTTCTACCACGTCATAAAAGTAGTCAACATACGTGAAACAGTTCAATTACTTGGTAGGGAGGAGAACAGAGAAGATTCTCTTAGGATTATTACTTGGATAACTGGATTTTAAATACAAGAAAAATTTGAGTTCAGGTCTCTGAAGGAGTTGGGACAGAACTTTACCAATCCCAATCCATGCTTTGTCAAAAAGCAAGTGTCATAGCAGGAGTGAAGGTAAAGTTTATCAGTTAGAGAAGAGAAAGACTCAGCAGCAGCCAGGGAATCAAATGGTAACAAAAAAATGAAAAACTGAGTTGGCTAAATGCTACCTGGAGAAAGGAAGAGTTGTGTTGTGTTACGAGGACACCATGAGCAGGATGATCCAGTTTGATTTCGAAAAGCTATTTTTACTCTTTCTATTCAGGCCATAACAAAGTTCTTTGCCTTAACTATGCAAAATCAATGACTGATTAATCAAACTTTTACATTCTTAGATCAGATATCAGTAAGGATGATCTATCAAACTGCTATCCAACTGAACCTATCACAGTTAAATGGCAATTATGACATTAATTTCCTGTAAAAATGAATTAATGGACTGTGTAAACTGCACAATATCCTGTGCTAATTGTTTCTGAGTCACTACTAAAAAGACATATGTCATTAATCTTCAAACTAACAAGAAAACAGCAGGTCTATGTGTCCATAACATGGCTCACATTTATCTTGTCCCTAAAAAAAAAGGTAATTTTCAGATTGTCTTATTAAAATCCTTAAATTTCTTTAAAAATACAACGTTTTCCCAGTATTTTAAATGACAATTATTAAAACTTTCTTTATTTGCAAGTATTTATCAGGATTCTAGACAACATCTATGATTTCCTATAAAGACAGTACAAGCAGATCTTATAAAAAGCCTCTGTGAGCACAGAGATAACAACAACAGAGGATTAATCATTTTTGCTATAGCAACCACTGCACTGCAATTACCATAGTGACATGAGAAGAATAGGAAAAGTAATAATGAAGAGCTCTTACTTGTTTGGAGCAATTTGTCAGCCAAGTAAGTGCAAAATTTTCTAGTGCCCAACTCTGCTCACCTTAATCAACTGAAATGCCATTTATAATAAATGTCAAAAAGCATTTCTGATTTACTTTAGAAGAGCAATACAAATTTGTCAATTGTTCCCTGTCCTTTGGTCAGATTAATGTACAAATCATTGCTATCATGTAACAGGGGGAAGCGCTACTTATTACAGAGGTTCCAACTTAAACATGAAGTCCAAGGTCTACTCCATTACCATAAATGTACTGAAATGTAAACACATGCTTTTGCACAATTTACCATTAAAATATACACAGACATATATAAATGCATACAAACATACATTTGTGTATCTTTTTAATGAAAAATATATCTTTATTTTTTTCAGTACTTAGGAACGCTCGGTACTAAGATTACACTAACATCTGTGACAGCATCTCATGAATCACCTAATTGCTGTTTTTTCCAACTCCACTTATCCAAATAATTTCTACTTGATAGCTGTTGTTCAACCTTAGTTTAAGAAAGGAAATCTTACCCCAAAATCAGTTGCTTTTAAAGGCTCTCAGTCAGGTTCTTATTCAAAGCTCCCCCCTTTCAACAATTACTTATGGCTGGAAGGGGTATTTCAAATAAAATTTTTGGAAGCAGGAAATAATGTTAGACAAAGTCACCTTTGAAACAATGCTTATTTTGCTAAGATGAAGGTCTGATCAGTAAATCAGATTCTCGCAGGAGTGCAGCAGGGTACAAATGGAAGGGTGGGTGTAAAAGAGAAGGCAGCAGCCCAAGTGACACATCCCCAAACTCACATCTGGACCTGACATCATTCCAGGGTCCAATATGCACAAAGTTAAGTAAATGAGAAGTGGCAGAGAGAGAAAGCACAGATATGGAATCCTCTGAGACCTTTAGCAAATGGCAAAGCTGGCACATCAGCTGCGAGGTACAGAAAATGTCAAAAAAAGGGGAAGAAAAAGAGAGGCTGGCAACACAGATGTAAGAGCATAAGAGGCTTGTGACTGTGTTTGAAGGTGTTTCTGGTCCCAGCAGCTGTGTGCCGGTGCCAGGACGAGGATGGCTGTGCAGAGCAGAGCAGAGCACGAGGCACGTTCTGCAGCACACACGGCTTGGCAAAACCTGCTTAGGAGGAAGGCAGCACAACCTTCTCACACATCTCATTTTCCATTTCGCTGTGATATTTTGATTTGTTGTGCAACGAAACCTGCTTCAGGCCCCATTACGAGTAGCCAAATAACTCTTTCAAATGGCAAACCGTCGTACCTTAACTTCCTTTGATTCACAACAATCATTATTCCATCACTTTTGAAACGGAAAACTGAAAAAAGGAGATGTTCAAGTCTGACAAACCATTTCTAGCAATGCATTTCTTTGCCTTTAGCTCACTACAGGCAGAAGCTGTAGGATAAAACTCTGCCTTTTGAAGTATCTACGTGTAAGCAGACAAAGCAGAGGGGTAAATGCAGTTACTCTGAGAGAGTTTTATACCTGCAATGTGACCTTTCGGCACTTCATTGTTAGACTGATGCAGAACAAAAAGTATCAGAATGAAAACAAACATAAGCAGAACTCAACTACAAATCTCCTTTGTATTTAAAGTTTTTTTTTCCTCCTACCATTTTCTGTATAGCCACTCCTACACTCAACAATTATGGTGTAAGAGGATTTTTTAATGGTGGGATATTATTCATCTTCCTTCAGACTACATTTCATAAAGAACATGGAATTTAAGATTATATCCCTTCATTACTCATATATGCTGTTTTAGTTACCATATTCACTTCAATATTCTCTAAAACTTGCTTCAGTGAGAAAGTAACTCTTGGTTGCCCTGAGTATTTTAAACTGACGTTAGAAAGATGGGAAGAAAACAAAATATTGATGCTCTACTCCATCTCCTATCCTTGGCTGTACCAAACACTGCACTGCTGCAGCACCGCACACTCTATTTAGTCACACTTCCAAAATGTTGACTTCATCATTTGAACAGTTCCACTTCTCTTTGCAAAGACATCCCAGGGTTTATTAAAATTCCATTAATTATGATACACTTCTAAAACTATGATGTATCATTTGGGCTCATTAGCTACCTAACACAGAGATGAAATTATGCTACAGTAAGACTGCTTTCCACATTGCCATTGTTAAAAAACAAAATTTCTATTTAGTACCTATTAAGACACATTATTCAGAACATCGGCTTGGAAAGTGGTTACAAAAACCCCAGGACATTCAATTTTTTTAACTGTAAAAACTGTAGTACTCTATTCTTTCCTTCACATATTATATATAGATAAGTGTTCAAATTTTCAGACAAACAGTAAAAGATTTTATAAAAACTTTCTCTAAGATTTTTGAAAATGTGTTAAACATTACACAGAAGAACCTGGAGCATGGTTCAGGTTCTACCTGCCATTATTCCCTGTATATCTGATCCAACAGAGGCATCTTCTAGTTCCGTGTCATGAAGAACTTTGCTGGAACTCCTCAGAACCCTTCTAAGTGGTAGCAAGAGAGTCACATTCTGGGTCTAAGAACTTAAAAACCTGCCATTTTCTTTAGAACATATTTTAAAAGAAAATGATATAACAAGGCTATGGTTTGACAACATTTAAAGACAGGCTCAGTCTCACAATTAACAAATGTGTTGTATAAATGCAGTAAATTAGTTTTTTATGAATTTCTTTACATCCAGTCATGGCCTCAGAATCAGGCCCATGGCACTTGCCCTTGGGATGGAAAATTGTTATTCTACTGCACAAACAGTATTTTTTGGACTACATAATCAACATTCCCCATACTGTGTAACCAAATACACACACTGACAAGCCCCCATTGACTGTCTAATAGAAAAATACAGGCTTTCACTTACCCTTGCAAAAACAGATTTACATATAAATTAAATTTTTCACCTGTCCAAAAGTCTTTCAAAATTTTCAATTACAACCATTAAGATTTTATCGTGTTTCAGCAATCTTTATTCAAATAATTAAGTAATTTCCATTTTGTCTTTATTAGATTGTACAACTGAAGAATTTATGACATTTAATCAGATAATATCTTCTGAACCAGATTAGGGGAAAAAATAAAATCTTGACAAAAACCCCATGTCTGGTAAAAGTAAGTTTGGTCTTGCACCACACCTCCAAGCAACAAAACACAGATACATGTGATGCAGAATGTACTGGGACAGTCAAAGCTGAATTCATTAACAATTATTCCCAGATATTTCAAGATTTACAGATAAAACACAGATAAAAAAGCAGAGAAACATAAAAAACCATTTAGAGTTAAACATCTTTATTTGTTCTTCAGTGTAAAGTATCTAACAAAATATGGAAAACAATGGAACACTCAGGATTAGTGTGGAAGAATAAAACTCACCAAAATCTGCAAACACGGACTGTCCAACAACTTTTGCACCACTGGGCATTTCCTTACTTTTTCCAGCTTTAGTGAAGTTCCCATCCTATCAAAGAGGACAAAGATGATGGAAAAACTGAATTGCACTCTAAGTGATAAAATTTGACTTTTGAACCAAAGAAAATACAGATCAATAAAGAAGCAATTTGATAATAGAGAGACATCTCAGCTACAGAAAAAAAATTGCACACTTTGAAAATTGAGACTGAGCTTTTACATTTCTAATCCTTCATGGAATCTTACGGAAGTCCAGCAATAACAATATTCAGACACAATTTCCATGTATTTTGCTGTGCTAAGAGGAAGAGATTGGGTTATTTCAGCAACATTATCTAAATCATAATTAAGTGATTATGAATACTAATGTGCATTTATGCATATTGATGTGATTTTATAGATAAGTAATACATAAAACCACAGCTGCACACCTGTTAAAAATAGTTTCTGATTTGCCTTCTAATTAGGAAATAAATTGATTTGACATTAGATCTGGTTTAGATTTTGTTTTAATTACCTATTATTAAAATCTAGGCCCACAGAAAACAATAGCCCAATATTTCATCAGAAAGACAAAAAGCACTGCATCGTTGTTTACCGCAGAACTGCACCACAACTGGAACAAGCCCATTTTAAAGCGTTGAGTTTCTGTAGCCGTGTCAGACGACCCAAGGCCCCCTGGCCCAGTCACTGCAATCAGCTCATACACAGTGCTGCCCACACAAATAGCCAGAGAGGCAAGGAGACAAAGGGTTTGGGAATGGTGCACAGTTATCCATATCCAACATGACTCATGTCACATTCAGTTTGTAGACTTCAGTGCAACTCCGGAGACACTTAGTCCACATATTTGTACTGGATGTCTGACTATATATCTTTACCTCAACATATAATTAATAATGATTCTGATGAGAAAAAAAATTAAAATTGATGCATTTCCATGCAGTAAAAAAGATTAGGCCCTGTACTCAGTTGGCCCCAAAAGCAAATGGGCAAATATTTTAAAAGCACACGTGCATCAATGAAGAGAATTACTTTGTTCTACAGAGAGCAATTTATGTTCTACAGAGAGCAATTTAAACAGCTTTTAATGGATCAATTAAGGTATTTTAAGATCCACATATATGTACATGTAATTTATATGTATGACCTATTTTACTGGGTTGATTGATTCCAAAGAACAGAATTTTTTCTTTCTAAAGACAAGCAAATCTATGCATACAAAATATATAATGTAGGATAATATTTAGAATACAGAGGCCCAAAATTTGTAAGGACATTAAAAAAAAAACCCACCAAGAGGAGACAGGACAAATGCCTTGTGTAGTCACTAACACTCAATCCCTGTCCATTTAAGTCTCTATAAAGCTAAAATACAGGATTCATGACTCACTGCTTTCATTACTCATGCCTGGTTGAAGATGGCCATGTCATCAAAGACTGCATTTTTTGTTCTACAGTGACTCACTATGACATGATGGATACATTTTCAGGTAAACTCTCAAAAACTCATTCCTTAGCTAATAAGAAACACACTAAGCCCCTTCTGTTGTAACAAAAAGGTGAACTTTTAACTATAATCCTTTTGGGTAACACAGTACAAAGGATACTCCTGCAATGCAAAAGCAGAATCTCAATAAATCAATAAATATTAATCCATTCAGCTTGAATTTCATTTATGGTACTTAGTTAAACAGAACTCTGGACTCTCTCAACTGTAACTTGACCACAAATTTTAACAGCTGGAAGTGACATTTTGAACCTCTGTCCAAGACCAAGTCTACTTTAAAAAAAAAAAAATAAAATCGTTGAGACAGCAAGAATAAAACCAGAATGATCATCCTTTTATTTATAAATCACCCTGCTGAGTGTGAGTAACCTCCTCACACAGGTGCTGACAGCCCGGGAGCCCTGCTAAGGTGTACGGAGGCACCTGATTTACGGAGTAGTCACGTTCCAAAATCTGCAGAGGGACTTGTGCTGAGCGAAAGATATCTGGGAATATTGTGCACTCTAAATGCAACAGGGCAGTCAGTGCCTCCACATCGGTTCTCAGATGTCTTTTTGGGTTTTAAAACTTGTCCGTGTTTCAATAGAAAGGTTATTTCTGTTTTCCCTCTTACCTTATTTACCCACGTCTCAAACTGAATGTTTTTGGAATTTGGTGATGTAGTAAGGAACAAATCTGCAAGGAAAAATGTAAGAGAAATAAAAATTCTTAGCAGTAGACTACACAAATACATTTGCTCACTTAGTAAAGATATATAAATTATTTTTAAAAAATTAGCTAAGTAAGTTCTAAATAAATTATTCCAGTGATGTTTAGACGTATAGATATCAAGTAAGAAACATTAAAAACACAGCCCTCCAAAACTGTTTTCATCCCTCATACTCTTCTGGATACAACTTTTGCATTTGTATAGTTTAATACACAAATAAAGTTACTCTCATGTGAGTTACTAAGTGCTGGATGTTATATATGCACCCTGAAGAACATTTTTTAATAGTAAAGACAGAGACATACCTCAAAGCTAGAAAAAAGTATACGTAGTTATATTTTTAAGAAGTCAAAATTAAAAATAAAAACCTACCAACTATGCTTTTATTTTGAATATGTTGAATTAAGCAGCAGGTATACCGATGGAGAAATATTTCTGACTTCTTTTACACTAAAATTCTCTCAAACATCAAAAGAGTGCAAAAGAGGACTTCAGACCATTTATCTGGCATTGACTACTGAAAGAACTTATTCACTGATACTTAGGAAAGCATACAAACTAGAAAAATGGGAAGAAAAAGTTTTTATTAAAAAAAATAAACTCCAGTGTTAAGAAATCCACATTTAAGAAAACTACTCTTAAATTTAAACACTTTTTTGTCTCCTTGCCCCCTGTAATTTCAACTGCCACTATTTGAGATAGAACACAAGAGTTACCTTGCAGGCAAAAAACCCAAACTTAACCTAAGGCACATAACATTATATAGGACGAATGGAACCAAACCCCAGAGCATCTCCAAGGCTGCTGTAATATCACACTGCAGTGGCAAAATGCAAAGGCAGGCAAAGATAGCAGATAATCTTCTAAAAATAGTATAGAGGAGCTGTGCCACGCTGCTCCTACATTAGAGCAACAAGCTGCGGTCTCCCATAGGACAACTTAATATAGGTACAGCAATACCCCCTCTAGTTCTAGAGCCTGCTGAAACAATTCCACTGGTACCTCACTGCCAACTGTCCTCTGTTTTATCCTTAAGCCTTCTTTGAAGCTACGCGTCCAAAATGCTCATGCTTGTTTCTAGGATTAAACTCCATTTCACTGAAATCAAATCAAATGCGTAATATTTACATGTAATTTTCCTTTTTGATCAAGAATGCCACAGATTTCAAAGCAAGCAAAAGTACTTCTTTGCAGCAGCAGTGTAAAAGGCAATGTAATTTAGATCCTTCAAATAACTGTTCACAAACTGGTATAGCTCAAAATTACCAATGTTTTCTCTCAAGCCTGTGAAAGAAACATGTAAGAAAAACACTGTCTGGAACAGCGTTCTAGACCTGGTAATTCTCAAAGGATACTTTTAACCTAATGTACTTTATGATTCTCTCTGGCTTTATTATGTTTTTGACTCCAAGAACCAAAAGCATATGAGAGAGGAAACAATTAAGAATCTGTGCAATTTATAATTATCTTTTTCTAACAGCCACAGCAGAGACTCCTTGCAAGCATCTCCTTTTCAAAGGAACAGTGTCCATGGCAGTCATCTCTTACTTCACTACTGTCCATGTCGATTGTTACTAATTTCTTCAGTATATAACAGCTGCAGGAGAAGAGATGGAACCAACAAATGCACTAATATCTGGATGTTCAGTACTTGGGTTACACAACAGTGAAGACATATACAATTCTTTTCTACACTTTTTGTATTATAAAACACCAACCATGTTGAAAACAGCAACATTTCTGTTTTGCTTTCAGCTATATCAAGAAAACTCACCCCCTTTTCCCTACAAGGAATGCCTATCATATTACACATGATCAGGAAAAGTCACTCGTCTAAAGATATGCTGCCACACTGCCTTTGGAAGGCAGTTCAGGTTGCAATTTCAGCTGTAGAAAACAAAATGTATTACATACAGATCTCTAAGTTTAAAAAGCAAGGACTAAGTACTGAGGGCTGTTCAGATGCTGATGAACTGAACAACGGCCCAATGCAAGATATTGCCAACCTAAGGCTATAAAATCAAAAAGTCTGCAGCTCAACAACCAATTATTTACAGAATAAAAAGGTGATGCTTTTACTAGACAACAGGTACATTAAGGGATACCAAAAAAAACAGGCAAGGGTGTACCTCTAACAGCCCCATGGTAACTGTGGATTCTGGAGAAATATCATGGAAATATGAAACAGGAAGAGGAAAAAATCAGAATCAAAAAAATCAGCCTAGCTACTTTCCTGCTGCTGCTGCCAGAGAAAGAATATTGGGCTAGCTAGATGGACCACTAGACTTAGCCTGCAGGGCACTTCTTACATCTTTAACTTGAGACATGCTGTAGCAAAAGGAAATAAAGTACTTGATAGTTGGGATGGGGGAAGATCCTGATGTCAGATTAAGGCAGATTTCCTGAAATGTAACACCTACAGCCTTAGCAAATGGCTGGAAGTACAAAACCAATACTGCCTGAGAGGAAAGGTTTCTCTTAAAAAAATGTAAAGTGAACTGTTGCAATTATCACAGAATAGTTTGGGTTAGAAGGTATCTTAAAGATCATCTACTTCCAGCCCTCTGCCATGGGCAGGGACACCCTCCACTAGACCAGGTTGCTCTTGGAGGCCCGTCCAACCTGGCCTTGAAAACTTCCAGGGATGGGGCAGCCACGACTGCAGACAAACTTATAAAATAAAACCAGATAATATTATAAACTCATCCTACTTCCAAAGATTGTTTCTTCTTATTAGGACTCATTGGAAACTGCAGGAAAACCAAACTATACAGAACCTGCTTCAAGTCCACTTCTGATTATCCTCATTATTTTCTGTCACTTCTGAGTGTTATAAAAAATGGTACTAATTATAGATGGAGCATTCATTTCACTAATGACTGATTTGACCTTTGTTTAATGTCAGAGGGCTTTATTGCAAAATAAAAACTCTCAGCATCTATGACTGTCTTCAGAAGCCACCACGGTACAAGCAACATTAGGTTACTCCTTGATTTCACAATCACTTCAGAAGTTTAAGTTAATAAACAAGAGAATGTAAGAACTGTATTAAGATCATTAAATGCCATAAAACCTAAAGACAAGGAAAAGATAACTTTCCTGTACTTCCATTACAATTTTTCCTCTATTTACATTACAGATTGTCACACTGGTAGGAAAAAAGTATTTAAAACCAAAATTAAAAACATTATTTACATTTTTTTTAGTTTTAGTTCCACAGCTTCAGTTGTACAATACTTCTAATATGCACCAACCATATTATATACAAAAAAGTTGGATATAGTCAGTTTTATTTCTTTACTACATGGAAGTAGAAAACCAAACCTAACAAGTTTCATGTTTCTGTTCATAAGTTTTTCACTCAGGTAGAGAAACCCTCTACATTTGGTATTCAGATTTGTTTGTCAAGTTGGTATTAGTTCTGTTCTGGAGCAAATGGAATACACCTGCCTGGTCATGGTGATTTAGCTTTTACAACACAGATACAAGTACAAGGACCAATGCTAATGAGCTTGCAATTCACTTGCCATGAATTTTTGGTGCTGGTTATACAAACCAGGAAGTTAAGGAAACATTCTTTCCAGTAGCTTCCTCCCCTGAAAAACTTAAGCAAAACAAAAAGACTGCATGTGTTCCAAACAAGCTAATTTGTGTGGGCCAGTTTTTGAGAAATGTGCTTCTAAGAAAAAGATTGTGAATTTATTCTGTTCAAACAGGTCTTTCAAAGCTTAGTAAGTGTTTACTGGAACTATTTAGTAAAACACGATGAACAATTATAAACAACATAACTAAGCAGCAAAATCCCTTTCATTATTAAAAATTACTATAGGATATTAATTTAAAAGAATCACTTAACTGGAAAACTTTTAAATTACATCTATGCTTTAGAGTTACGCTTCTTTCAACACTTCAAACATGATTTTCAGACAATTCTGTTTGTTTTCAGAATAAAAGCAACAATACTGTTTCAAGCAATAGAATATAACTGCTCAGTGGTGGGAGTGCTTTCAGAACCCATTTTCACATTCATGCTTTCTCAACAAAATGCTGATTGTGGCACAACCAATTTACTTCTCACCTGTAGTAAGCCACTGATTCCCATAAAAATGTCATATTATTATCCCCCGTTGTATATAACTGTATCAGTATATAATTAAAAATTGCGAAAGGAATAGCTTTTGAGACACTTCATAATGGCAATTTTAAAACTAAAACTGCTAAGCACATAGCAGCGATTATGGGCTCTTTCGGAAAGATTAGGAAAAAGAAGTTAAAACAGTATTTCTTTTCTCTAAAGACCTCCAGTTGTTCTTTGGTTCTCTTTGTGAGGTAAGCTATGAGTAAGAGAAGCCATTGGCAAGAGCAGACCAATCCCAGCAGGAGCAGATGCAGCTAATTCCAACTTCCAAGTCCTCTGAAATATATCCTGTCCATTTTATATGATACATTTTTTGCCTCCATTACTTGCTGTAAATTCACAGGTAAGCTGTTATCAGAGCTTAAAACAGCTAAGAAATTTAAAATAGGTACCTGTTCCAGGAATGACACAGTGACATGCCATTACTGAGTATTTGTTGGGGGAAAAAAACCTAAGGGAGGGAGCAAAACCAGAGAGAGTAAATATATATTCCTACCCAAGTTTTAGAATGCCACTCAAGCTAAGTTTTAAAAAAAGCCAGATAATTTGTTTGCCTGGTTATTTTCATGGAGAATAAATGCACATCTATTGTATAAAATAAGCTTTGGTAATATTAACTGCAGAGAGGCTTTCAGCTTCCACGAAGAGGAAACTCACTGAATATATAACCAGAGTTTGGCATCAAATGTTACAGTATCTTCACAATCCAGGTTTAAATGATTACAACAGAAACATCACCTGTGATCTGAATGATTGTTTTTCAAGAAGCAAACTATCTACATTTACACATTTAAACTAAGAATTGGGAATAAAAAAGAAAACACATTGTGAACGTTCTGGTACATTAGGTTTCTAGATTCCCAAAGCAAAGCAACATAAGAAAATTAACCACCAGAAATCAGTAAAGAGACTGCAATTAGCTTACAGCAAGCTGTTTCTGACTAATGGTTTTTCCACTTTAGTTTTCCCAACCCCAAATTTATGATTTTTCCTTCATATTATATAAACAGTTCCAGAAATATCTACAATTATACACAGCACGTGCTAGTATTCAACAGAAGACTGGTTGTAAAAGCAGCACTTCCAAACTTTGGAATCACATAACCAAGTTAGACACAGAATATTTAATACATCAGCTGTTTTTCACAGCATTCAAGGATGCATTGACAGATGTACAGTATGAGGTTACAGTATAATTCAGAGCCCAAGGCAGCTTGTTTCATACATTTGAGCATTGCAAAAGTATTTGCAGGGCCATGGCCTGATTTCTTGGCAGAGGGCTTGTAACTTTGAGTGCAGACATGTTTATTGTTTAATAATCCTTTTTTTCTCTCCAAGTAATTAGGAACTACGTTTTTGGCTTAGAAAGACAGCATTATCCCTAAATGAACATCTGACACTTCAGAATGTTTAAAATAAGAGTAATTAGTTGACTCATTAGAAAAAAATGACACAGCAAAATAATCGCTATCCTAAAAATTTCAACTGCAGATAAATCACTTGGTACACCTATGAGAACCTCTGTTAAAACTGTCTAATCAGGGTTCCCCCAGTGCCCCATGCTAAATTTCAACTTCAGCTTGGTCCAAAGTACCGAACTGAAAATTCTTGACTGTGATGCAAATCAACAAGGACACAAACAGTGCCTGTGTAAGTCTAGCTTTAAACAGATCATCTGTACTGGTGCCCACCTCGACCAAGTCCTTTCACACATCTTGGCCCCAGTTTCCAGCTATGAAACCTTTTCCCCACAGTTCATTGTAAAACCTTAAGTGTAAGACCATCTTGCCAGCAGGGTTTCCTCCACTGACCAGAGTCCTCTGCATCTCTTGAATGACATACCCAAGACACATTGCTGAGAAAGACTGAGTTCCTTCTTACTTTGGATTGAGTGGACTAATGCAAAAAGAAGTTATAGTGAAGGAGGCAGAAAGTAAGTCAAAAGAGTTAAATACTGTACAAATACTTCTTAAGTCACATGATGTAAATTTTTCACTTTGGGGATGTGACATTTTTAAGACAGGCCTCTTACTTGTGGATCCTGCTTTGGAAATGCTCACCCTGACTATCTGCTCTATAAAATACACCTGATTTAATCTGTTCAAACCAGCTTCAAGACTATCCTTTCTAAACCAGCTGTTAAAAATAACTAATGACAAGTGTATGTATTACTAGACACCCAGCAGCCTTATTCTAACATTTTCTCCTCATCTTTCAGTCTATCTCAGTTCATGTATCAGCAGTGACAGTGCAAGTAGGCTGGTTGACCAGACCATTTCCAGACACCTCTTCCCAACTCAGGCACGCTGTGAACCAGATACTCCTCCCTGGAGCAACACATGCTTAATACACACGCAAAGACACTTGAAAGGTTTTTATTTAGTTAATCTTTATCCATAAAGCACATGTAAACCCTTTGGTCAAAGTTTTATACTGCAAATTTTTACATAGTTTATACAAAATTCCCAGTCTAACTCAGAATTACTTACTGAATGAATAATTATAAGGAGCCGAGACTTCTACATGAGGATGCTTTCTTTAAAAAAAGCAGTGACATTACTCTCTGAAACAGCCCAGTTTACTTCTCACCAAGAAAGATTAGTATTATCTTTGTTGTGGTTAGAGGATTTTTGGATTATAAAATCCTTACACTGTTAGCCTTTCATGAAGCACTGTTAGGGATTAAACACATCTTTATGAGCAAGTTCTCATATAATGAAATCATAACAATTCAACTTCATTCTACCCAGAGCAGGAGAAGTGTGGCAATTAAAAGCTCTGTTTGGAGGGTTTAATATCAGCAGGTTGAAAATGGGTTAGGCAATAAACTAGCAAAAAGCTTCTCAGCCCAGAGAGGATTTTTTCTTTCTTTTTTTTTTTTTTTTTTTAATGTCAAGCACACTTTAAATCTCCTAAGCTGTTTATAATCATAGAGTTGCCAAAAATAGCCCAGCTAAAAATCATGAAATTGGCTGCATCTGTTACAGAATACAAAGAGCCTCAAAACATTGCAGAATATTAGAGAAAAGTCTTAAAAAAAACCCAAAACAAAGTAAAATGGCATATTCTGGTGGTTTGGTTTTTTTATTTGTAAACAAGAATCAGTGCATTCATTTTAGGTACAACTGTATCTTCATATCCATGAATAGTAGCACTGCCTGTAAGTAAATATGCTGAATTTTTCAGTGCAAAAGTACCACAAGAGCATCAAATATCACGATTAAGCCTTTTGGGCAACATGATTTCAGCATGCAGACTATTCCCTTGCATCTTGTCAGTGCCTCCCTTTTAATTAATACCATTCTAATGTGTCCCAGGCCCTATTCTTAATGAGGTTTTATTCCAACTCAAAAATGGCTGTGTGGGTGAATACTGAGTCACAAGGATCCTCTCCTCCTCACCAGCTCTACCTGAGCCAACCAGTAAGAATAGACTCCGTGGAGAAACAGCACCATATGGATCACACTCTCTCTGCCATGCTGCCCCAGCTGTGCTGATAGGGAAGAGCTAAACAAGCAGGAGAAGCATTTATGTATCTTCTGCAAGGTCTGTCCAGACTGCACAGAGCTCTGTTGTTTTTTTCTTACCTTCTATCACCTGACTACTTCTATGAGTCACTTGCCCAGCTCTGCACAGACTAACAAATTACAGCAGATGTGGTGAGAACACTATACAGGTATTTTTTGGAAGAGGCACAATGAGACGACTCAAAGCGCAATTTTATGCTTGGTTAAAGGCAGACTATGACTGCTGCTACTAAAAGAGGAGTGAACCTTTTCTCAGTGCTTACATTGGCTCTGACAATCCTGAAGCTGCATGGCGAGTTGGATCACCTTAATAACTCCAGTGAAAATAAACTGTGTTCCTCACCAGCCCCAGTTCCAAGCAGTTACCAGAGCTGATGTGAGGGAAGTGCCACGAATGCACAGGCAGGACCAGACGATTGGTGACTTTCCATTTTGGCAGCAAGCAGTCTTGGAAAAACACATCAGCCATGAAATGTCAGATATACTGGTATTATTTTTCAGCAACGTATGTCTTATTCCCAGTTGGTCCCATTTTCATGGGGATAGTAAAAAAATATTATCCTTCCCATCTTAGAAGCAAAACATTACTTTAAAGAAAATAATTCTATGGTAATATTTTCTCCCGTTTTCTTCTCAGAATGAATTATTTTTCTTAATATTTTCCTCAGGTTACTGTAACATAACACTTTCCACAGAGCTACACATTACACTGTAACGCAGTATTTCAGTACAAGGTGTTTTATCCTTGCTGCTACAAGCACGTAAAAGTCAGGATCTTTATGGGAAGAGCCTCATAGAGGCTTCTACTCACATCTTGAGATATGAAAATAGATGTGAATCTATAAAAGCTCCCAGCATTCTCCACACAAAGATCCTGACTTTCATTTCTATTTAATAGAGGAACTTCCACATATCACTAGCACTAACTGGAATTCTGTGAACATTTTTTAGTCTGTCAGCTGTCAAAAACCTTGAAAAATGGATCCATCTGTGATTGATCTATGTAAGCAACTTAGACTTCCTATCTTTACCTACCTGTGAGTTTTGATTTCAATGTACTCAGCTTAAAATGCTACCTGGAATGCTCATCTATGCTGCTTGTGCCACTAAAACAAAACTCCAAAAGACTTCTAGAGCTAAATGTATTAGAATTGCTTATTACATGACACTAATTATGGTAAGCAAGCATATATCTACTTTTCCAGCTGGAATTTCCACTTGACAGCTTCATGTAGCAACGTGCCAGAACTGAATATTAAGGTCTGACTGCATGCTAAAGCAATTAACTTAATCCCCAACATTTATAAGCATCTTAATTAAATTTATAGACTCTTTCCTCTCTCATTCCCATGCAACTAAAAAAGAAAAAGATGAACTCTCTTTCCAAAAATTACCATATATGAATTGATGTCCATTGCACATCCAGCAAAAACACTTCAGAATTCATTTAGTGTGTTTAGCCCATTTCAATGTGCTTGGAGGTATGAACGAGGTATGTAAGTAAGAAATAGATTCATCATGGCAGCTGAACTGCATTCACAAAAAAAACCCCAAGCCCCCCAAAAAATGAAGGAAGAATACAGTTTATCTACCATAATAAGCATTGTCTCCAGTGTTCATCCTGAACACTGAGCTATGAACAGGTTACAGGATTGCTCATATAATAATACAAGAATAAAGTCTCATGTACTATTTTCTCAATCAGTGATAGAACCAACTACAACAAAACAGAATGAAGTCATACTGAAATCTTCAAGAAAAATTATAAGTCTGGTCTTGAAAACATTCTCCTGCATCAAACTATCAAACTATTTTCAGACTCAGGATGAAGAAAATGCAGCCCTGATTCCACTGCCAACTGAATACCAGAGTACAGCACGGAGAAGAGCAGGAAACAAGGCTTTAATGGGGAACACAACGTTATTCAGAGCAAGCATTAGCTCTGATCACCATCAAGAAGTAGAAAACTTTATTAGGGTATTAATTCTGAAAGTGGTTTTTTAAAACCCATAATTTTCAAATTTTAGATACTAAAATAACTTAAAATTAGAAGTAGCAAATTCACATATTTATCAAAGGAAATTGCAATACATTACATTGTATACTTACTGATAAATATATTTAGGAAGGTGTCTAACACTTTCATGACTTACCAGCAGTGAAGTCATTATTTAAATCTATAAAAGCATGAGAGTGTGGTATATACATTTTACTCTGAGTTTCCAGTGCAGCATGCCATGACAAGTTCCTACAGACAGGAATAGAAAGGAACACATTTCAGCAATGTGCAGAGACTGTTAATCATGATAATATAGCTTTAAAAAATGGTGAAACTTTAAATAAAATTGGACAGAAAGCATGTTCTCCTAATACCAAGATAAAATTACTACTTAGCTTACAATATACCAAGTAACTAAGAGTAATTGCTTGAAAGGTTCTGTGAAGGATGATTCATAGCACAGGGGCTCCAGTTCGATTTTATTAACTTTCTAAAGCAACTTGCTTTTTCTTCTTTTTGCACAGAAAAGTATCACCACCCACAAAGTGATAATTAGTGTCTGGGCTTCAGCTGTAAATCCTGAGACACTGATTCTTGACCTTCCTAGTTTCCTCAAGCAGTTTTAATTCTGGAAGTACTTCTGGAATCTAGCTTATGAATAATAAACATGAGCAAAAGTGCTCACTTGCTGTTCCAGCAGCTCATACCTGCTGCATGTAAATGCATGTTATTTCAAGTCACTTCAAAATCAACACATGAATTAAACTCTCACATTATGATGGACTACAGGCTAATGAGGTTATTTACTAAGCAGGTGATACTTCTATTTATTTATTTATAAACATACATGCCCTGCTGGTTTCTGCTCTAAAAATGAATTAACTTCCATCAAACCTCTCTATTAGCAATGATTTGAAATGCAACAAATCCTTCAGAAGCCATCACTGCTGAATCATCGGGTATGCTGCTTTCACAACCATTAGCTAACACACTCTGAAAAATCTCAATATGCACCATACACCAGCAGGATAGTGATATTACTATGACTAGAATGATTTTTTTTATTCCAGTGACATTACATACATATTACTGAAGTCCTTACCTTCCATGACTCATTTTATGTTAAGCAAAAAAATAAGCCTGATTACTTCCCAAAGAATCTTAGAAAAGATAAAACGCACCACGTAATCTTTAAGAAATAATTAAAAATTTTCTCTAGGTTTTTCCACGTATTCATTTTTGAAAGTAGCCAAAGGACTTAGTTATACAGCTGTAGAATAAATTTTAAGTCATTTTAGATTAAAAATGGAAAAACGCTTTTCTAGCAGATGACATAAAGCTGTTATCCATGTACAAGCCATGGCTTATGCTATTACCTACAGCACTCAGTCTTATTTTGAGCTACAGGGAGTAAGTTTATTTGTACGCTAATGCTACTGAAAGGATTTCTTCAACAAAGTGAAACAAATCTTTTCCACTTCTCCATATCTTCAAGAGTTCATACAATTTTTCAATATATAATCATTGCAAAGGGCTCAGAAACATCCTTGTGATTCTGAAATCTGTTTCATAAGCTATTAATTTAAATAAAAGTAGGGTGATAAAATTCAAGTTGGGATTTATTACGAAAAACATGTTGCCAAGAAGGATATAGCTTCCATTTACACATTTAAAGGTTATTTACCCTACATCACTCCTGAATTATCTCCACTGGAAGGAAAATAGCCAGTTAGGAACAACAGGCATAGATTTGTTAAACTCACTGATGGGGTGTGTTAGGAAAGCCTTACTTTTAAGGGACAGGGGGAAGCAGGACAGAAAGCTGGAACGTTGTTGCCATAGACAGAGAAATGGTTTCATTGATTTCTCCACTTTCGAAACAACAGCTGAAGAAAACCACATAGGAATGCAAAGACTTCTTAAAATGCTCTTTCCTTCAAAATAAACTTAAGGACTGATTGCATGTAAAGCTAAAGAAGCTGTGACACCAACACTCAAATACACAGAGTTCCAAGTTTTTTGTTAATGTTACTGAATACCATTAAGGACAACCCTAACAGTTCCACTTAAAAGCTGCAAAATACAAGTTACAAGATGCAAATTTCTTCAAACAACTGATTTAAAGGCCCAATCCTCTAAAAAAATGCAAGTTCTGTTCCTAATTTTTCCATTCATTTATTATCAGTCAAGAGAGACTAGTTAAAAAAAAAACCCATGTAAAAAGACTGGTGTCTTTGACATTTATAATACAACTTTCATCCTAAAAATAGTTTCTGCTATATTTTGAGCATATTCTTTCACCATTGAGAGAAAAAGCTATTAGAAAAAGAGTTTTAATTCAAATATCCTTCTTTTGAGAGACTTCTTCCTCTTTCAAAGAGTGCCCAAACCACTATCAATGAAGTTGTTCCTTATGTAAGTCAAAGATGGAATGTATGGCAAATTCAGTCTGGCAAAAGTCACAGGAAAAGATGGACAGATTCATATTTACTTTTTAATTTTTTGATTAGAGACTAGTCCTTCTGAGCCAGTAGAGATCCAACCTTTTGTTATGCTTTGATTTGAGCCTCCATACTAAAAATAATCCTTTGCATAGTCCTTACTAACCATTTAAACATGACATTATCATTTTTATCCAGGTATTTACTAGTTAGTCCCATTCTGGGGTTAGAATAAATTTTAATAGTGAAACTTAGTCCCCTTTACTGCAGCCTCATCTCACAAGACTTCAGTCCACTTCTGTTTGCTCATGAGTGGCCCAAGGCACTGCTTAACACAGGGATGTGATACACAGGACATCACTTGTACACACACTTGTGTTGCTACTTAAAGTCACCTCTGCTTTTGGTCACTGCATAAATCTCTTCAGTATTTTCCTTAATATATAGCTTAATATCTTTCCACCTTGCACTTCTTGTGTTTTATGTTGTCTAAGCTTTCCACTACAATTCATCTCTCGGATAAATGGGAGCTAAATTAAGTTTACCCCAAACACTTATGTATTTTGCTTTTGCCCTTCCCTTACGTTATAAGATCTGTTCCAGTAGTTCTTGCATCATCAACCTGTCACTTCATCTATTAGAGTAAATGCAGATTTTATACAACACAAATTCCATACTACAGACTGCAATACTAAATACCAAAGCATACTAAACAAATTAGACTGTAACTGTTCCAAGAAACAATTCTCCTATTTCTGATGTCAAATAATAGGGGTTTTGTTTTCTCAGCTTTCATGGAATGACTATGCACAATGAACAAGTTACCAAAATCCATGCTAAATGAACCACCCCTGAGCTCACCCGCCAATCAGTATCTGTGGCTTGTTTGAATCACTCGTGACACCAAAGACATCAGGGATCAAGTCTCCGTTAAAGCTGAAAACGGAAAACAATTTCAGAATCACCTCAGTCATTACAGGAGTTCAAATTAACTGTTCTTAAGTTAACCTGTATTTAGTCAGCATTTTCCCACCAAGCAACGAAGAACTCTCAGCTGTACAGAGCTGTCTGAATTTTGGCTCTTGTCTAAGCTGCTGGGAGCAGTAAGTATTTTCAGTGGTTTTGGCTTTCCAGCTCTATTTCTCTCCCCCACTTTTTTTCAGCATTTCACACAGAGGCAAGTACATTATGAAGGGGATATTTGCTCAGTCTGATAAGCCAGTAAGGTTTTTGCTTTAAAAAATTCACTGAAAAATGAATGGCTTTTTTTTCCTGCATAAATTTGAGCACTGAAATTAAAAAAATTAAAAGCTCATGTAGTTACTATTGCCAGGATGATATAATACATAGGATTTGTAAAGATAAGTGTTATGGTTCTTCATCTTTAGCTGGATCAGTTGACATTACACAAACCACCCTGTTCTTAAAAGATAAAGGGCATCTGTTTCAAATTTTAGCATTAAAATATATTTAAGTGGCTCTTAGTCACCATTATAAATGTGTTTTTTAAAAAAAAGTAGGTCATACTTACTCCATTACTAGAGGCTCATCATGAAAAGTCTTATTTAACACAGTTTTATGGTTAAGATCTGAAACCAGAAAATATTACCTTGATTCAAATACCAATATATTATGACATTTGCATTTTCAACTAAGACATAATTATTCTATTAATTTACAACCATGAATGTTATGATTAAAAGAATCAGGAACTGCTGAATATAAGCAACTAAATGGCTTCTTGAAATTTTGCAGGAAATTTACAGTTAAAATACTGAAGCTGCTTCTCTCTTCACTAAACTCTTCAACAAATCATTCTAAATAGATCTTAGTGAAATCTGTTTCTACGTATGACAGCAACCACACAGATACATGAAATCTGAAATAGTTGGGATGAAGATAGGCTAAAAATTGTATGTTTAATGTTTTGTCACTGTAAAAAACTTAATTATATATAATGAGTATTTGAAATAAGCATTAGAGGTAGACTGCCTAAAGTGAGGATTTTAAGTCCTAATCAAGTTATCACCTTAGACTTCACCTTTACTTGCAATCCAAACTCTTTGCCAGACCATCCTTGTTTCTCTCCTCTCTCCACGATGTTTCCCTTTACAATTTCCACATTTTATACAACAGTACTCTCTTACTGACTTGGCTGTCACCCTTCTATTACCCAAAGATGCACCACATACCATCTCAGTAGCCTCATTACATACCAACCATTGCCCCAATTTTTAACCTCTGACTCCTTTTCCAGGCCTCAAATGCTCATTTGTTTCTCTCCAGATATGTTTTTTCCAGAAGCAAGACAGCATAAATTAATCCAAGTCATTCATAGAGACACCTGCTATATTCTCTCAGTATTTGAACCATTGCCCTTTCACGGGCTTCTTGTTTCACTCCTGATTAAAGTCAGAAGCAACGGTATCTAAAGCCACCACTTGCCTCATCTGTAACTATTTCGTAACACAGTTGTTTGCAAGTCTTTATTCTTTAGTAGTTTTTGTGGACTTGAACAGTATCTTCTTTTGCTCATCTGTCCTTGTTCAAACCCTAAAGTCTTCCCAAACCCCTTCCCTAGCAAAGTCAACAGAAGACAGAGGAGTCCTCACAAGTTGACACAGTCCATGACTCTACCCAAAGACAGAATACCCAGAACACTGCTAAGAGACTCCTGAAAACTTGATTCTAATTTTCTTGAAAATGTCCAGCAATAGACACTCTAGAAAGCTCTCTTCCAATACCTACTTCAGTCTCTCACTGTCTTCAAAGATTTGGTGTAACAGAAATAAGTGTTATATCACAATTGGTAGGTTTAGGTGTGCTATTTTGAAAGTTTATGCACTGAAGTTTACACCAAGTTCTCTGTGCATTTCAAATTGAAGATAAATCTTTTGAGTTCATCTTTGTGAAGCTGACAGGCATAACAGGGAAGCCATGAGAAGAAACTCTTCAGTTAACAGGTTACTGCCAAACTAGAATATTTTTGGTTATGCCTGTTGCATGATACAGTGCAAGCATTTTAGCTTTGTTCTCTTTCATCAGTTATTGAATACAGTTTAAGAGCAAGATAATGTAAGGGTGTGAAGCTGAATAGCTGCTAATCTCTATTTTAGCTGTAAAAAATCACTACACTGTAAAATGAGTTGTAACTTGCTGACAATACTTCAAGTTATTAAGAAGTCTAACAATCCTGTTAATGAGCAGGTCTCAGCAACTCACCTAATGTTTGGTTGTGTCCCCAGAAAATAAACACTGAAAGTTCATCTCTGCCATGACTTTGTGCCTGGGTAGTCAGGAGGACATCCATTTGGGAATCTCCATCATAATCTCCAGGAACTACACTGGTTATGGTAACACCAAGAGATCTGGAATTAAAACAGAAATTAAATGAAAGCACTTGTGTGTCCAAAGGCTTGCCCAATTATTAGTTGGCCCAATGCAGTAACATCCTTCAACAACCTGGCTTATTATAAAGTCCTTATCTATTGCAAAAGTATCTTTAAATCAGGCATTTGTCAGGCTGTCCTTGTCTACGGAAGACGATCTTTTTAACTCCAAACTTCAGCTATCAGGCTTTCTTCAGCCATATCCCATTTGTTAATACTATCTGGACTCCTTCATTTGCTGTAGAACCAGTTCTCAAAACTGTATTTCAGTGAGCAGGACCTTTTAGTTGCATTACAAGAGCAAGACCATAAAGCAAAAGGAGCAGTTTAACCAGCAGGAGTCAGACACATGAGTAGACTTTTCAAAAGACATCGTCACTTCCTTCTATGTTCTGCCACGTCTTACCACTCCTCCCTACATTTGTTTGTTCTTTCTATTTTTTATTTGGTTACCTATGCAGGCTCTGCTTTACATACACAACCATGGATCACTCTGTTAAGGATTAAAAACAGATCATTTCTAATGCACTAAACAAATTAGCTCCTTCCAAGGCAAGAGGGAATAAGAAAAACAAAAATATGTAGAACTACTGAAGATGAAGCTGATCTCAAACAGTAATTTAAACATAATACTATTAATAAGCATGATTCATAAGCAATAACCATCATAGAATTACAGGATGTTAAAATTATATATACACAAACAGATTGTTTTACATTTATTAAAAATTGATGCTTTTTTAACGGTCACATTTAAGCTCAATAAAGGAATAGATCTCTACACAGAAATATCAGAACACCATTCTTCATATCTCTCCTAAAGCAGATGATATTGGCTGGATTCCATTAGTAGCTACAGCAACTAGATGAATTTTCCTGAAAACATGTCTTGGGACTGAGACCAGAACTATCTGCCACAAAGACTTAACACATGATATGAAATGATAGTTTGCTTTACTAGGGAATAAAATCCTGAAAATCCAAATCAACAACAAAAATATTTCAACATATGGGTATTTTAAATACTAATTTGAGGACATAAAACCCCAAAGAATAAAGATTCCATGAGGGGGTGGGAAGTCACATCTATTAGTAAGGAACGTGAATGACAAAAGTCACCTCCACAAAACTCTGTCATCTGACCAACAAAATCCAAAGAAATCAAAACAAAAATATATCAGGAAATTAATCCAGAAACTGGCCAAAGAACAGGAGCTCTAAGGGCAAGCTGAACAAGTCAAACAAATAACAGCAGCACAGACAATTCTATAACATTCTCACTAACTGCAGAGGTGCACCTTCAAGAAAAACAGCCACTTATGTTGTCTCAGCACTGAATATCAATACTTACTTCATTGGTAACTTAACACGAGGCTTGAAGTAGGGTTCCTTTTGGTCAGCCAGAAAGATGACCAACTCATTTCCTGTGGAAGCAAGTGAGATGATGAATAATGGAGGAAGACTCTAAATGCTTTGTATACAAATCCAGCATGTAAACAACTATGACACAGATACACATTCCTCACAGCAGCAAAAACTTCGAAAGACTTCCCATACCAATACTTCCTGCTCATTCAAAAGGAAGCAAAAGGAGAACTTCTTCAACACAACTTATGAAGCCAATTGCATCTCAAATGAATGTTAATATCAAGAATCTTCCTTAGTGATGAAACCCCTTCTTAAGGGGTTTAGTATTAGAACTTTCTCTCTGCTATTGCTATCACATCGCTTAAAATAAAACTTCCCGTAATGAGTTAAGAAACATTACATGTGGAAAAGTAACTGGCACCAGCTCCACACAAATAATTAAAGCTTTAAAGCTAACTCTTTTAATACCTTCTCTGATGTAGCAGGATCTGATACTGCTTTCCCAAGTCAGCTGCCAAAGGCACTTTCAGTGAAACTCAGAAGTTACTTGGTTCCCTGCAGCATTTCCTCGTTTAGAGTCAATGACACAAGCAAGTATAACTTCATTATTTCTGGAAGATCTAAATAAAAGCCCATATTTTATGTTGCAGAATTAATTGAAATTTGGGGAAGAAAAAGAAGAATTTTAAACTGAATGATGAAATAAAATTTTTCAGTCAGTAAACTGCACTACAGACGCACTTACTTCTGCACTTAAAACAATAGTTCATAGTAAAATAATTGTATTTTTTCTTTCTTCTCTTCACACCTGTAGCATCCCAAACTGCAAGAACTGGGTTGCCTATAAAAAAATCATTCTGTGGCTCCAAACTCGAGCTACAACAGTATTTTTCAAGAGCATGGTTCTGTGGCGAAGTTCACAGCTGTGAAATAGCAGAATACAAACTACCTCACTATGAAAGAATAAAGGTAACTGCCATAAACCGATTTAGGAGAAGGAGAACATACCAACAAATGAGCAAATGAAAACAAACCCTTTCAGAAAGGACAGGGGGGACCAGCACAGTCCCATCTGGCAAGTTAATGATGCCTGAGCTGCACTACCCTCACAGCTGAGTGAAGGAGTTGGCACACAGCGAGGTGCAGAAGCCTGCTGGCTGCTCAGCCTTGGATAATAAACCTGCGGGCTGGCTGCTAAAACTTGTAATTCCCATTTCACACTACAGAATCTCACCTGCCTTTTTATCATGTATTTGGGAAAGTAATGATGATGATGGAGAAGCGAATGTGTTTTTACACATACCAGGTTCCAAGTCATTTATACCACCGAGAAATGAGATTTTGTGGTCACTAAAGATAGATCTATGAAAATTTCAGCTCAGTGCTCATCAAGAGCCAAAACAAACTAACTACTGGAAATTATTAGATGAACAGAATATGGAATCACTATGCCACTACATCAATCCACAGTTCACACATCCTAGACGCTGTCTGCAGTTCTGTATTCCTTCTGAGATGAGAGGTCGAAAAGAAAGGAAAAAAGTACATTAGAAGGTGTGAAAAACAAGAACAGTTTCAATATAAACAGCATTAGAGAGATCAGAGGTCTTTGGGCTGAATATCTCTGTGAGAATACCACAGAAGTCTTCAAAATTCCCTAATGAAATGCAGAAGGTAAATAGGGGCATGATCACTCACTGCCCTGTACTACTAGAAGAGGCATCAAACGTAACTAGAATGTGGTAGGTTGAACAAGCAAACAGCATGAGCTTCCCCACTTATCCCTGTTTCATGCATAGCCTTATAAAACAGGTAAGCATATGCACAATTCCATTTATTTGTATACTTCTAGTTCCAAAAAGTGACTAAAACCAGGGTCCACTGGTAATTGTAATTGGTCTTGAGTGAGATACTTCTGGATCTAGATTACTTCTTATGTTCAGTAAGTTTGCTCTCTCTTACAAAGCTGTGAGTACAACCTGTATCTGAGCCTATCGAACATTACTCTGCTTCAACTGAAGTAATCCAAGGTCAGAACATATGTAAATCCAGAAAAAAGGCTCATTTCCTTATTAAGAGTCAGGATTATTAGGATTGGGCTGCTTTACCACATCCCTGTTCCTCCAATTTACAACTGGCTGCCATTTATTCTACTATTTAGAATCCTACTGTTTAGAACTATTACCTTTTGTCTTGAAGGTATTCTGTAAATTTTCCAATTTACTTTTTGCCAAGACTTAAATTATGAAAAATAATTTTTTCAGGCTGATTTTTACAGTAAGTGTCACATAGGAAAGTGATTTAGCAAGTGCTGCTGTGCAGACACAAAGAAACCATGAATCTTATTTTTAAAACTTATAGCTATTCACATTTTTGTACGCATTCACCTGAAAGATAAGATAGTAAAAATTAAATCTCTTATCACGGCCATTCATTTTAAATCTAACCATTTTTTCAGTAGATGAGTCAGTAGAGCATTTTCAAGGAGCCATGCACTTCAATAACTCAACGAGATGGGAAACTCACTCATGCTTTACCAAAGCTACTTAGAGAAACATTTCTGAGATTGAAAGAATAAAAAAAGTGAATCAGAGAATAAATTTAGTATCTTAACTTGCTGCTTCAAGCAAGTAAGATTATCCAAGACTAATGTCTGCAAATAACACTGACCACTGAAAATAAGCTCTGATTTGGGGTCTCACCGTATGCGAAGCCTAAACAGGAACTCATGGCAGGTGTGGAACCAATTTCTCTACCCTGCCACTTTCACATGATGTTCGAGGTAGGATAACGTGCAATTTATCCTCCTCACATCTGCGAAACGTTCACCTGTGTTTCCCAAAATATTGTGAAAGCAGGAGTGTAAAACCAATTTGTGACCATGTCAGAGGACAGAATACATAAATTATTTCACAACCATAAATTCAACTCTAAAGTATGTCTGGCCCTATACGAACCCGTGTTTTAGGGCAATCTGAAAACACCTTTTTTCCACACAGGAATTATGTCAGGAGCAAAGCAAATGCCAACTGCATCGTGCAAACACCGGTGCGACGGCCCTCAGCAACACAGCGAGCAGCCCCCGGCGCCCGGGGAGAGAAGGAGCAGCCCGTGACCCACAGACCCCGCGGGGATCGCCGAGCCCACCTCCCCGCGGGGATCCCCTCCGTACCCGCCGGGACCCAGCACGGCCGCTGTCACACAGGCACCTGCTGCCTCTCCCCGAGCTACCCGGGGGCCGAGGCAGGAGGGCGGCGGCACCGCGGGGCTGCCGGGAGGGCACGAGGGGCACCCCGGACACCGGCAGGGACCACGGGCGCCCCCGGCCCCGCGCACTCACCGCCGCGCAGCACGAACAGGTCCGTCTGCTTGTCCGAGTTGAAGTCTCCGAAGGCCGCCAGCGTCCCGGGGGCCTCGGGCCCGAAGAGCTGCGCCGTGACATTCTGCAGGGCGCGGGCGGGCCCCGCCAGGGCCAGCAGGGCCAGGGCCAGCAGGGCCAGCGCCGGGACCACCACGGGCACCAGCGGCGGGCACGGCCCGCGGGCCCCCATCGCGCTCGGCCTCGCCCCGCCCGCGCTCTGACGGCGGCGGGGGCGGGCCCGGCTCCGCCGGCCCGCGGTTTGCGGCAGCGCCGCCGGAGCCTGCGCGAGCCGCTTTACGGCGCGATCCGGGGGCGCCCCGGGGAAATCCCGCCCGGCCGTCCCGGACACACCGCGGGGACCTCGCCGGGATGGCGGCGGCGGCGGCTTCTCACATGGCCGATGTGAGCTGGAAGATGCTGGAGCTGCGCGCCCGCTGCAAGCGCTCAGGNGCGCTCAGGTCTGACCTCTTGGCTGGCCCGGGAGGAGCTGCGCGGGTCTCGCTCGCTCCCGTCGCTCACCGCCCCGCTCCCGCACTCCTGCCCCCGCTCCCGGCCCATCCCGGGCTGTGTTTGCCCCTCCCGGCCCATCCCGGGCTGTGTTTGCCCCTCCCGGCTGTGAGAGGGACACCTGGAACGCTCAGGTGCTCCCGGGACCCGCAGCCCGTGTCCTTGGCGGGGCACAGCCCCAGGTGCTGCTCAGGTGTCACTTGGCCCCGCGGCTGCACAGGCGGCTGCTCGGGGGAGTGTTTATTACAACTGCAGTTGTATAAAGCCGTCGAACAGATGGAGTATTTAGGGGAAGGGAAAAAAAAAAAAAAAAAAAAAG
>VZRE01006642.1:166649-316415 GCA_013396775.1 Cephalopterus ornatus
AAAAAAAAAAAGTGCTAGTCTTTGGCAGGTTTCTCTTGGATAAGGGTAACTTTTTTATGGCATGAGGATTTCTTTTTCTGAACTTGGACTACGTGGCAGCTCCATTCTGACCCAAATGGAAGGCCAATGTTTACCGAGTTGTCTTGAATTTCCAAAGTTCAAAAAAAATCGGGTTTTAAATTACTTTTTCAAAGTAAAATACAATCTTAGTAGGGCTTTAATTGTTCTAATGGAAGCAGTTTTCCCGAAGATCGCTGTGGTGTTTATTTATATACCATACATGCTTGTGAAACTCAATTGTTATTTACTTCCTTGCATGTTTGGTTGTTTTTGTTGTGTTAATGACTGATCAGACAGTGCGAAAAGTCGACGGGGCATTATGAGGTCTCTTAAGGATTGTTTAAAGACTGGTCTGATTCATTTGGCTGTAAAAGTTCAGTGTATATATAGTATTGATTTGCAAGTTCCATGATTAAGACAGTCCACTAAAAGAGTTGTTACATTGTGGCCGATTATTAACAGGGTACTGTTAATTGAAAGCTGATTGACAAGTGTAGCTATAGAGCTCTACAAAATCAAGTCTGGAACCTGCGTGTCTGGAGTGTGTGAATCCCGAGTCCCACAGCAGCACATGAACTTTGGGATTCTCCCTGCACGTTCAGGCCCTGTGGCTGCAGAAAGCAGTTGGGTGGTTTTAAATGCTTGAGTCTTAACTGCTGCCGCCAGCGAATTTGTTGTTAAATGTATAAAAAAGTGTCTTCTGTGCAGTGACAGATTATTGTTGTTCCTTCTTTCCCTGTTCATAGAAATTTTGTCTAGAGATTTGTTCATAGAGTTTTATACAATAACTGAAGAAACTTAGTCAAAAAATAAACATTATTTTAGTTGAAAAGTTTTTCTAATAATAGAGTTGATTTAAAAATCAAATTTTATATATAATCTTCTTGCTAACATTCGGATCTAAAACTAAAAATCATGTTCTTGTTTTTCAAGTTTACTCCTGTATCTTTGGAAGTATGTTGACATTTATGTAAACTTCAGAGCTCTTCTGTTTCCTTTCTGGCCCTGTCAGAAGGAGTCATAGTTGGAATTATCCTAGAAAGTGACTGAAACTGCCCCATACGTATCTGGTTTGGCTGAGGCCTGTGCTGGAGAGTCCCAGCTCACCAACAGCACTGTTTTGTTTGGGGTTATTATTTTCCTAGTATGATGCTTGGATAAGATATAGTAAAGATGGAGTATAGACACATGTGCCTGAACTGCACTAGTGACTCATGTTTTGTAGCCGACAACAGTGTATCATTTAAGACCCAATCCTGTAGGAGATAATCTGTGTCTTCATGTTTATGTATATTAAATTATGAATTATGCTTTTGCCAGTAAAGCCAAATTTTATTGAGAATTTTTTATTTCTCTTCCTTGAACAGTAAAATACTGTGTCATTTGTTAGCAACAAATGATTAGGATCCTCTGATTAGGACTAGATTTTAAAGATATTCAGCAGTTGACCGGTCTGAACCCCTTGAAATTTTGGTTACTTTATGAAACGTAAACTTCTTTAAAGATTTGGAAAAACTTGGCATCATAATTACAAACATTGTTTTCTTATTGTACATTCCAAAGTGGAAGATGTTTTACCTCAAATAACTGAGATATTAAGTGCCATAAGTAATAAATAGGACTGTAAGAAACATCCTGGTGTAGATTTCACATGGGATAAAAGCAGCACTATGCACAAGCAGAGCTGTAGCTCTCTGTACTTACTATTCCTTAACACTTTTGTATGCACTAGTTAAATGATTATTTTTGTTTAATCTTGAAATGTATCAGATTTTTTTCATCACCTCTTGATGTTAGTTGCAAATTTCCTATTAAATAACAAAGCTAATGTCAAATATCCAAGAAATGGACTTGTAGACTGTGTCCTTTTACTCAAATAAGTTTTATGGAAGAAAATGCGTAATAAAACCAAGAGGTCAGTGTACAAGAAGGAAACATAAGATTAAAATGAAACTTTGTGCTGTGCACTCTGTCATGTTAATAACTCCACTAACATTGCTTTCACTTAATTTAATGCTGGTTGCTTTAACATTTACTAAACAGTTTTGAAAATTACTGTAGCTTAGCCTGAGACGTTTGTGATTAGCTGCACCAATTTGAAATGGCCAATTTGGATGATGACAGAGCCTCCTCTGCGCATGCTTTTTTAAAGTTTGGTAAGTGTGCAGTTCTGTGTTTTGATTTTGTTTGTGGCTATTTAATTCAACAAAAAGTAATTGTGTGTTTTGTGTTTCGTGCCATGTTTTGTGCTAGCAGAATTTTAGCACTGTACAGTATAACTTAAAAATTTGAACTCTCAGTGAAAATTTCTGAAAATTGGGATCTACTTTGATTGAAATCTACTGTCAAATCTTCCTGTTTTGTGTTCCTGTCGGTACCTCTGTGTAATAATCTCTGAACTGAAATTTCTCTTCTAAGATGATGGTCACGTGAAAGATGCCCTAAGAATGGTGTTTAGAATGGGGTTCTAAAAAACCCCGATGTGACTAGTTTAGAGGTAAGAAGTAAGATTTCCAGTAAGTCAGTCATTGTTACAAATCTTGACTTTTGGAAATTAAGTGGAAGCAAAATAAAGCCCCCTGGCACAGCTTCTCCTCAGCTACACCAGAAACTACAATCACAGGACAGTTGTCAAGGCCATTACTCTGTATTTTGAAAGGAGTTTGACAGGGGACAGGCGTATCCATGTGTGAAACTAGCTGATATGGGAAGGCTGTATAGGACTCTTGTGTAGTCCTTGTTGAAATACAGAAGCAGTACAAGTGCTGGTGAGGGTAACCAGGTGAGGGGATTTCAGCTGTCTCTTGCCACACTGAGTCACTTGGACTTCCCTGCCCTGCCTGTACCCTTTTGGTTTCACCTCTCTGAACCTCAAAGAACATGTCAAGTGTCAACATTGTAAGAAAAATAATTACTCTTTCCTAATTATTGTATTGGTACTTGATGTTTCTGTTGTTATGATGCAAAATAAACATTTTTAGTAGTGTTAAGAGCTATTGTTTTGAGTTCTCCAAAATGGCAATGCCTACCTCGAATATCTTCAATGGTTTCTTGCCTTGCTTGTAGCATTTACAAGGCTTGTGTGATAGACTTTGGCATTTTGGGTACTTGAAGCTCCTGTGTACTGGCACAATGGTCAGTATTTTATTTCTGGTGTTCAGTAGCTTCTGTGTGTTGTTAGTTACTGTAAATCCTGAAATTCATAATTTCCAGTAAGTATAATATAGTGGAGAGAGAAATAACTCTATTAGGAAATAGAGAAGGGACAAAATAAATTGGTGCATATGTTTTTTTCTTTTTCCTCTCTGATGATAATGACAGGACCTGCAGGAATGTGTCAGGGGAGGTTTAGGTTGGATATCAGGAAAAGGTTCTTCCCCCAGAGGGTGGTTGGGCACTGACCAGGCTCCCCAGGGAGGTCATGGCCCCAAGGCTGCCAGAACTCAAGGAGCATTTGGACAATGCTCTCAGGAACGTGGTGGGATTCCTGGGGCTGTCCTGTGCAGGGCCAGGAGTTGGACTTCAGTGATCCTTGTGGGTCCCTTCCAACTCAGGATATTCTCTGATTCTATTAAAAGCTAATTGAGTTACATGCATAGTCGAACACATGATTTTTTTTTTTTTTTAATAAATGATAGTTTAAAAGCTTTGTCACTTCAATGCTATTTAAATGCTATTGCAAGATTTTACTCATTTTTACCGGTATTGTTATCATCACTTAACCTAGGTAACAATTTGTGCCTTGTGCTTACTCCTACTGTCTGTTCAGGTAGAAGAATACTTTGATACCTTTTGCATCTTCTTCTCCAAGCCCTTCTCCTTGTGTTTGCTTACCCTGTTTTCATTGGATTGTAGAACAGTTCAGTTTGGAAGGCTTGTCAGGATGTCATCTACTCTAGCCTCTTGCTCAAAGTAGGGTCAGCTATGAGATCATAGTTTCCTCCTGTATGTAGTGAATAACAATCCCCATGTGATATCATTTCTTAAACTTTATTGTGAGAAGAAATAAAATCCTCTTTGGTCCCAATGACTTCTGTAACGCGAAGATGTAATTGCCCATACAAATCTAGAAAGAAGTCTTGTATTCTCTGCTTTTTTTCTTTTGGCCTGTCCTGATTTGATTATGCAAATGAACATTTTCTTTTGTTCTTCTGGCACATGGAATATTGGAAATAAAGTTCTTGCCATGTTGCTTCCGTTTATTTGAGATCAAACTTCAGAGCAGTGTTTATTTGTTTTAATTTTGTACTTTGAAAAATTTGAATAAACCCTCCTTGTTGAAATATACAGATCTTTATCCATACACTTGGTCCAGAATTCCATTCTAATGTCTCATTTTCTTTAATATCCCCAATTAGTGCTGTTTTCAAGAATGTGTGGGTGTTCAAAGTTTCTGTGTATACAAATTTGGGAGCAGAGTTTTTTAAAAGCCACGTTGGCCATAGCTTCTAAATCTAAACACCTAGACAGTTTATCGCTCTTCCCTGAAGAGCAATTAATGCTAATCTCAAATATAAATGGAATAAAAGTGAGGTGGATAGGAAAATAACATCAAGATGACATAATATTTTGAGCCTCCAGAGGTTGTATATACATAGGTATTTACATTGCTAATAGCTTACCTTGGAGAGCTTTCCTTAATTTCTTTCAGTTTTATATTCGGCTTAGAAGAGATAACTGGATTGTAATTTTTTTCCCTGGAACTGTACATTTCAGTTTCATCTGCTGGATAAGGTTTTCTTATACTTCTGCTGTCTTAACAAAGTCAGAAATACCTTGTCTGTTTATTACTTTAGTTCTCCACTAGTATTTGATGTGTTTGTTATCAGTTACTGGGCTGTTTGATATTTCCTTCTGTTCCCTAATACTTTGAAAGGAATTTTCTGTCCTTTTTAGTAATTCTTCAACTTGAAGATTGGTGAATTCGTATTACTCTGGAAACTCTAAATGGTAGGAAATAAAAGGGGATTAGTTTTAATTCAGAATATGGATATAAGGTATTTAGTCAGTGCAGTATCTGAAGACAGGGATTTAATTGGACTTGGGATAAATATTTTTAGTGTGTTCTCTTATCAGACATAAAATGTATTAGTGCAGGAAGCAACACTGATTTCCTATCAGTTTTTTTCCTGATTTTGAAGTAGTTGCTGCCTTGCAGCAATCCACTTGTGGTGTAAGGAAATAATGGGCACACACCATTAGTTATGGAAGAAGAGCTGAACTCCCACACACCCCATTTAAATGTTGAGGAAATACTATATCAACAAAATAGGCTTTTTGTTACTTCCTAGTGTATGTACTTATTTACCTACAATAAAACCCACACTGTATGCTTACAATGAAGTGATATATTTATGAAAAACAGTATTTAAAATTAATGGGCTCATTCTCTTTCTTCCAAATGCTAATGCACAACCTGAGACCTCCAGGGTAGTATTTACATATGTTGTTCTGTTATGTTTAGAGTGTTGCAGTCTTGCTTTTGTCATTTTTTTTTTCAGTTTGAAAACCCATTTTAAATATGTAATTGGAAATAGCTTTCTATGGCATGTTTTAGTCTTGCTGAAATGAACTGTTAAATAGATTTGAGAAGACTGTAGATGGGCTTTTTTTAGCCGTCCTAAAAATAGCTTGGACTTTGTTATGGGCTCACTCCAAACCACAAGGAAGGAGCAACTTCTTGTTTGTCCTGGCTTCTCCTTGCTTTTGATTAGGTTGTGATAGCAATGAAACATAATTTAGCTCATGATTTCTCCAGGAGAATGCTGTAGGCACCCAAGCAAAACATAAACTATATAGGTACCCATGGGTAATTAATGAAGAAGAGGTGGAAAACTTTGATTTAAACAAGTTCTCCTACTTATAGTAGGAGTTATTTTAAGGAATACTTTTAGGGAATTTTGGGTCAAATTTCTCGAACTTTGAATTCATTTTACTTTTTTGTTTCTTCAACAGTCTACTCTGGCTGTTTTAATATATTTCTGTTAGTAAAGTTTCAAACATCTAAAATAATGTAATTTGTAGGTGGTGGTGCTTTGTCATTTTCATGCTCTTTTTTTCTGTTCAATCTTCTCTCTGCTCCAAGTTGAAATCTTTGAATGCTCTGAAATAGAAGAATATTCTTTTTGTTCATGATAACATTATTTTGTTTCTCTGTCGGCCACAGAGGGTCACAGATTGTCTGGTAAGTATGTAAATTAGATCAATTTTGTTTTAGGAACTTTTGACATGTGTATATGCGTGTGTGCCTGTGAATACTCAGCTGTGTTTCCTGGTGCAATACTGGGATTAACAGTCTGCAAGAAGTGAACGTGGAAGGATGGTCTACTGTGCATGTGTTATACAGTTATCAAATCTAAGAGAATCTTTATTTTGCCTTTGAAAATCTATTAAGTGAATATTTCTCATAAATTTGCTACTTTTTGTGCAGTAAGTGACTTCCTGAAGTTTTTTTCCTTTGCGTATTCTGTCCTACTTTCACTGAATTGCCTTATAAAATTACAGTTACACAGGTCACTGTATTATGTGCTTTTGCAAGATAACTAAATTAATAGTATAACACTATAAATTATGAATCTCCTCATGGGTATGGATTCATAGGCAAAAAGAAATAGCAAAATAAAATTGCTTTGAAAAATGGATTTAAATTGCTTGGGAATATTGGTTTATTTTTCTAATTTTTTTTTTAGCAGTAGATATGAAAAATGTGATATATTAGAAGCTTCTCTTTTCCATTACTGAACAATTTAATTTCTTTTTAGTTCGTTCTTTTAGGCAGATTTAATAAACTGGGCTTTCTGTGCTTCCCTCTCAGGCCCTTCCCCACATGGACGTGTTTGTAACTCTCCCAGTGAGGAAGGGAGAGGCTGTAGGGGAAGCGCAGACGTGTTGGGAAGCATCACCAGAGCATCCATGCACAGTAGACCCCCAGAAATCTGCTCAGAGAGAGGTGGACTTTTTTTTAACTCCTATGATTGCAAAGCAAAAGTAATACTAAATTGGAGGTGAGGTTTGAGTTCCTGAGGGGCAAGAGGCATTTTCTTGTCTCCCCTGCAAAGGACTTAATTCATGAAGCTCCTGTCTCCACACACATTCACAAAATCAGTTAGGTTGAAAAAGACCTCCAAGATTATCGAGTCCAGCCTTTGACCAAACACCAGCTTGTCACTAGACCATGGCACCAAGTGCCACATCCAGTTGTTTCTTGAACACTTCTCTTTTTCTCCGTTTCTTTTTCTTCATTTCATTTGGATGAGAGTCCTGAATATGGGCAATCTCCTGTCTAATACTTGGGTATGTGCTGGGATTTCCAAAGAGCCAATGTGAATAGAGCACTCAGCTGTGTCGTGCCAGAAATGCCTGGCTGGCTGGGCTTCCCTGGCAGGGCATTCCCTGAGCTTTTCAGAAGGGCAGCATGCAGTCCGGAAAGGGAAAATTCTCATTCTTCCTCTTAGTACATGGCTCCGTGGGAGACCTTGCTATCCAGAACACTGAATAGAGTCCAAGTGACTGATGGAGGGAGAGCAGTGTGTTACTCTTAAATTACAAGTTGGAAATGGTTCACCCCAGTAACTTTTAATAGGTAGCTCATTTCAGATATCAGGAAAACTGACTTCTCAGGTGTAAATGGGGACGCAGTCAATATGTGGGACACTGAGAAGGAAAGAGGTGGATTTGATAGCATTGTGTTTCTCTACAATATAGATAATTTGGATAGCTTGTTTAAGCATTGTTAGTGTGTGGGAACAAGCCAACCCTTTTTGTCATTCAAGATATGAGATCATCTGGGATAATTGTGGTGGTGGGTGCAGATGAGGTTGGATTAGGTAAAATATTGATGTTCTTGTACATGTTCACTATTTTAGAGGGCAGGTAGGGAAATAATAACTAAATTTAGTCTACTTTTGTTCCTCTTCCTTATGTTTTTCTATAAACCTTTAGGAATTTTGTCTGTAGCATACTTAAGTTCTAAGCAAATGTTCCTATAAAATACTTAACACTTAATAGCTGTCTTCAGTAATTAACTGTACATTTATGTAGCACTTGCTGTAGCTGAGTACCAACAGGCCATTGGAGATCCAGATGCAGGTCTGATTTGTGTAGATAGGTACTTTTCCCTGAGACTGTAGGGATAGCAACTTTTTTTGTTTCCATTGAAAGGCGATCAGTTGTGCTTTTGGAGAACAAACAAGAAAAATACCATGTTGTAGTAATTCTTAGCAATAGTAGAATTATGAAACTAATTCTGATCTTGATTGTGTTTTGTTTTTTCTTCTTTTTTTAGGTTCAATTTATGAGCCACTTAAAAGTATTAACCTTCCAAGGCCAGAGGGGGAGAGTCTGTGGGATAAATTAAATCATTACTATAGAATTGGTAAGTTAATAGTAGTTCTACCATGAAGATTTTCAGTGTAACTCAGTAAAATATTTACAGTTGTGCTTATGAAAGTCATTAGCTTTGTCTTAAAATAATATCAACAGTCCTTAATAAGGGTTTTTATTTCCTGGGAGGTAAAGGGTTACAATTCCTCACGAGATTCCTGTGATAATGTAACGCATGCATTTGGATATTTCATACACTGCTTGGAAAATCATGAGCGGCAAATAGTGTTCAAAATGATGGCATTTGTCAGATTGCAAATAGATTCTGAGTTGCATGTGATGGCCTTGGATGGGGACGGACAAAGGTTATCTGCTGACAAGTGTTTGATGCTTGGCCTACCCCAGACAGGAGTTAGAACTGATGTTTTCATGGTAAATATCAGCGCTATGTTATTCCTACTGAAGGGTAGTTTCCTAAATTTCTGCTGGGAGTTTGAAAGGTGCAGAGACTGGAGGGCTGTTTTACACTTCTTGCTGAAAATCAAAATGTCTGTTGGAAATCCAGCCCAGCTGTAAGACTGAATTTAGAATTATTCTGGATAAAGAGGTAGCTTAGTATTGCAGCATTAGCCTGATACAGCTGAGGAAAAATTTAAATGGAAAAGAGCTTTCTGATAGTACTTGGTTTGGCAGATGATCAGTAAGAAGTTCTTTTTTGTTCTTAGTGGTGCCATGTGTTTGTTAGCTAGCTTGCTTTAAGTCAACTTTAGTGTTTTTCTTTTCATTATGAGGTTATGTTAAGCTAAAACTGTTAAAGAGGCAATGATTTGTTTTGATTGGGGTTTTCGGAGGTTTGTGTTATAATGAAGTATTATAATGAAGTGTTATAATGAAGTATTCTAAAATGAAGGTTTTTTTAACGGCTTTGCAACTGACTATTTAAAATTTAAGTTTTACTCAGGCAAGGGTATAGAATAGTGATCAATCTTGCCATCTTTCTAAAAATGTGGGATGAGACTCCCTTCTTTCAGCTCACTCTGAGTTCTACCCAGTCAATCCATACATGTGCTGCTTTTTGTAGGTGCGTTGCTTTTAGCTCTGTTACAGAGGAGATGACTGTTAGGTTTGCTTTTTTAGTGCTTGGCAGCAGCAACTGTGTGATGGTGCTTGCTATTTATCTGTCAGGCACTTATGCTGCTGCCACAGTAAAAAATTACTCTTGAATTTATACTTCATTTTAGAATAATCTATGTTGACTTTTCAGGTAATATTTTATTGAAGTTTTTGTTACAATGTATCAAGGCACTAAAGAATATAATTCAAAAAGCCATAAAACATTGTAATTTTAGTTTAGAATACTGAATTTCTAATACATACTTTAAGAGGCTTTTTTAAAATCAATGCTTGATAACGATCTGGGAAAAAAACCCCCACTTTCCTGTCTTTTCCTGGGCAGATTATTGTTAGAAAGGTCATGTTTGAGGGCAGTAACCCCAGTTTCAATCTTATAGCACACTGGTTATTATATAACTTTAGGAAAACAATTCACAAAATGAAAAATATTAAAGTACAAAAAGAATCAAGGTAATATTAGTATTTTTTCTAAGTCAGTTTTGACAACCTGAAAATTTCTGTCTTGTTCTACTTTTGTGTCAAGGTGCTAAGTTAAACAATTGTAGTTATCCTTTCTCCTTACTTGATCTCTCCTTTTTTTTATAAATATCAATACAATCATATGGCCTAAGTTGAAAATGTAATTTTTATGAACGTGGGGTTCTGGAGAGATAAAGTATCTAAATGATTGGGGAGGCAGTTGACATACTGTAGTCGCTTCTTTCGTCTCTTTTCATGAAGAGGAAATTGCTCGGTTGTATTGTAGAGATTCTGTACAAAGTGGGTTGTGCTAGAACAGAGTCATATAAATAGTTTTGAATGCTGTTGGTTTTTTTTGTAGAAAGGTCTAATTTGACTGAAAAAACAACATGGCAAATTTTTTGTGTGTTTCTCCTTACCTTTCTTTCTCTTGTTTTGTTTGTACGTGCTCTAACAGATGGTTCACGCCTTGATTTATTCCTGAAAATCAGTTTAGAAACTGGAAGAAATATAAAAGTGTTGTTACTAGCCTTTTTATTTTTCCTTTTTCCAGTGAAATCAACTTTGCTGGTCCATCAGAGCCCAACCACAGGTCTGTTTCCTACCAAGACCTATGGGGATAACCGAAAGGCAAAGGTACACGACAGCCTTTACTGTGCTGCCTGTGCCTGGGCACTGGCCCTTGCTTACAGGTGAGTGACCTCTCAACTCACACCGCTTACATTCTTTCTGTTATTCAGTTCCCCAGGAAAGGTTTAAAAGATGAAGCTTTACCAAAAATAGGTTTGTAAACTCATAGAGATGGTACATGTTTCCAAATCTCAATAAAAATATTTATGCAAGTACTTGTTGTATTGCATAAATATATTTGTATATAAATATACTTGTTACATTGCATAAATATTTATGCAAGTACTTGTTATATTGTATAAATATAACCTAGGACTAGGTTAAAAATGTCACTCTACTTCTGGTAAGTAAACAGGTTTTTGTATAATGGAATTGGTACCAATATTTGTAACAGAGACATCAATGCATGCTATTAAAAATAGGTTCTTGTGGCAAATTGTCCTCAAGGAATAATGCTAGTTTCAAGTGGAGGAGAGTTCAGAGCATTAGCAGGCTTGATGCAGGGACTAACAATCCATCTCCTTGCAAAAGACCAAACATTATATCAATAAGGATTTATTTTTCTTTTTAGGTTTTGATATAGGAATGTTTGTGTAAGTTGCAAGACAAACTGCAAACCCCCCCCATTTTATTATTATTTTTTTGAATAAAGAAGGATGAATAGCACAATAAATATCTTGATACGGGTGAGGGCACCACTGTGCAACAGCATTAGTTAAATACTTAATATTCCAAAGCATTAATGTCCTTTTTTTTCCCCTGCTAATGCATTTCCAATTTGTTTTACGAGTTATCTCTCTTACCCAGGCGTATTGATGATGACAAGGGAAGGACTCATGAGCTGGAGCATTCTGCTATAAAGTGTATGAGAGGAATTCTCTACTGCTACATGCGGCAGGCCGATAAGGTAAAACACTGGAGTGTGGACACGAGCACTGGCTCCATTCTAGGGGATTAATTAAACTGTGAAAACTAACTTCTAAATATAGATAAAATTCCAAAGGGGAATGCAGTGCTAATGTGTGGCCCAGCTCAGAACAGCTGCTTTGTTGTTGTCAGGCCACAGCATTGTTTTAGGGTGTAGAAGACACAAGTGTTTGATGAAGTAGGATGCAGGGTGTACTTGAAATGTCTTGGGTTTCATTTTGCAGTTAGTTATCCTATTTGAATTTGACACCATTGGTAATTGTGGGTGTTTTTATGTCTTTTTAGTGATTAAATGGAAAGATGTAGAACTTCTTTTAGTTAGAGCTGGAGACTTTTCTTTGCACTGTTACCTTGGTTATTGCTTTTGTGGACGTTCTCCTTATCTAGGTGATTGTTGTGAGTATTTTGCTTGGTTTCTTTAGCAGTTTCTTTCCAGTATTCTTTGACTTAATGATGTAAGTTGAGGACAACAGCCCAAAATGAATAAGGAAACAGTAATTTACTTATATTGTAACACAGTTGATTTATTCAGCCTATAGTCCTCTTGTGAGTATACCCTGAATATTCTTGAATATTCAGGGATTCTCCTTTTTAAAATTTAGATATGGTGGATTAATTTTGCATAGTAATTCTAGAAGTAGTTAAGTATATATATTCCATATGATTATTTTAAATTTCATGTAACTGAATTTTAACTGTATTATTAGAAGTAGTTTTCATGTAACCACACAGCCTTCATCACAGCTGAGCACGCAGACCGAAATGAGAAGTTCATAGGCATGTGATACCAGTAACAGTAATAATAAGTGAATCAGATATGTTGCCAGTTGTATTTATGCTGACATATTTTTTCTTTTTTCGTAGTCTGTTTCTTTGTGGTCTCGTATCTTTAAATAATCTTGACCTAAATTGATCTTGTTGCTTTTGAGCTGTTGTTTTTCCCTTTGACATGCAGTTGTTGGTTTTTGAGGATGCTGAGCGCAGATAGAAATAATGAGCATTAAATTAACACAGGTGTCACACTGCTGACATCCTGCTTGTCAGGTTTGGCCTTGTTTACTATAGATGCTTTTCTTTTCCCACAGTGTAGTAATAAACACGTTCTGGTACCTAACAGAAGTAAATGAAGCTGGACTTTTTTCTGAGACTGTGTATGTGCTAGCCTCATGTAGAAGGAAGATGGTTTTTAATAATAAGAAGAATTATATATGCCCAAGACATGACTTGAACAGATGCTGCTGCTCAGTACAAAAATTGCAGATGTTGTATTCTGTTGCTAGTGAACATATGAGTTATGGTCTATATGTATTTAATGTGTTCATGAAGTAGACATGATAACTATAATACAGTGTTTGCTTTCTTGGCACATGCTGTATGTTATGTATGATTTGTTGGTAGAGGAGAGTATCCCATGAAGATAACATCAGTGTTGGAAATGTTGTAAAATGTGGATCAGGTGCTGGCAATGATGGTTAGAAAATTAAAAAATATGTTGGAAAGCAAAACGTGACTTTAAAAGTTATGGAAAAGAGTCTTGTTTTTTTACCTGCATTCTTTTCTTTGTGAATTTGGTTTCATGTTTCTGCCCTGTTGGCAGCTGTCTGACAGTCCAGACTGTTTTCCCTAATGGTTTTGTAAGGTAGCAGACATTGTATTTCATGACAAAAAAGGAATCCAAAGTACTTTAAAATGACCATAGTACTTATTTCACATCTTTGTTGTTAATCTCTTGTATTAGTAATTCATTTCATCTCTATTGTAAGAGATTCTTGGAGGTATATTCTAAGGTCCAGTGATAATGTCCATGAATGGAGGTTCATTTAATCTGGGGCTCTGTTCTTCCTATCCATGATCTTTCTTTCAATTTTAAGCTCTCATCTTTGCCTTCTAGAATCTGTAAACACTTTACTGTGCGTGAATGAACCAAATGGTTCTCACCAAATCAAACCTTTCTTTTCCCAGGTACTCTTTTATACTACATATTCAGAGCTCTTGCAGCATTTCATTTGTCACATCATCAGAATATAGCAATTTATGTAGGTTTATAGCCCAGAAGGCTTAACAATTGTTATTAATAACAGCAGTATTTTTTTTTGTTTTAAAAGCTTTTGCATTGTTAAATGGTACAACATTAATTATTTTATGGATGGTGATTCATAAAAATTATTCAAACTACTGTTCCCAACATAAATTTTGGGCTCTTGCACTCCAGTAAGAGCTTTAAATTAGAAATGGTGAGATGGGGAGAGAGTGCTCAAGACTGAAGTGAGGAAGTGGTAGCTGGGCTGGGCAAGCAAAGGGCCTGGGCTGATGTGAATGGAAGGCAGGTGGCATTGATTGGAGTTGTCCTGAGTGTGCATGTGGAAATAAGGAGGGACCTATGGGCCACATTATGGAGAAGAAAGCTCGGTACCCTTTCTGGGAAATCAGCATGCTCTGGTGCTCAGAAATGCCTATACCCTGATGCAGCCTGGGCAAGGAAAGGGAGCAATTAAAGTATGTGTGCAGCTCCAGGGCTGAGCGGTATGGTAGGATAGCTCAAATGACTGGAATGCTGTGATAGATGGATACAGGCCAGGAAGGTGAGAGAGTAGCTGGAATTCCTGGTACTCTGCTAGGGAAAGGTGGTGAGCCAGCTAAGAGCTGTGGGTCGGGGTTCCGTGTATGCACTTCAGGTCTGTGAATTCCAGTGACTGATGTGATTTCTGCAAAGATTTCAGCTCCAGGAAAATGTGGTGTTTGTCCAGAAGATTAAAGCAACTGAGCATCTGTAGCTTTGTATAAAAGATTTCTGTTTTTTCTACCAAACCCAAAGAGATTTGATACATGGGGTAAATATTTGTGTTCTTTAGGTATTTGTATGCTTGTAAGTGTATATGAAATAGATTCTATTAAGTTTCAGGAACTGTTGTTTTTAAGTTTTACATAGTGGCCATATGGAGGAATTTTTTAATACCTGAAATATATAGTGAATTTGTTGTTGCCGGTCATGCTGACGTTATTGACTTAGATTTTGTGTTTTGCTTTTCATTCACCTTTAGGTTCAGAAATTTAAGCAAGACCCCAAACCGTCTGCCTGTCTACATTCTCTGTTCAGTGCACAAACTGGAGATGAGGTCTTCTCCCATAAGGAGTATGGGCACCTGCAGGTAACACATGCATGTATATGTAAAAGTTTGGCTGATTTTTGATAATGTTATTTTGTCTCCATTCTTCCATAATGCAGCTGTCTCCGTTTGGTTAGACTTGTGTTAAATGTGCTGTATGTGGTAAAACTGAGGTTCCTTCTGCATCTTTTTGTGAAAGATAAACTGTTTTCAAATGCTTCAGTGGTATGTTTTGGTCAGAAGGTGCTGAAATAACTGTGGGATTGTAGAGGTAGATGGTTGGTTGTTTACAAAGTTTCTTCTTTTGAGAGCAACAGAGGACTATCGATAAATAATCCTGGTAAAAAAATGTTGTAGTCAGTAAAGTGAAAGATTTAGTGTAATCTTACACTGAATATGAATGTTCCCAGCTTAATTTTCCATAAGTTTGAGAAATTTTCATTCTTAGTAAAGATTTAGCATACACTGACAACAGCTTTGTCTAGTTAGGAATTGTTCTTCACTTCTTTGAGTAGTGGTTCCTAGTCAGATTTGTTGCCTAATTTCATGTTTTAGTCTTTCACTTTTCGAAGTTTTGATCTACTCCTTTCTTTTTTTTCCCTCCTTTTCTTCTTCACTTTCAGACCGTTCTTTACTTTCATGGCCTTATTTTATTCCTTGAGTGTGAATAGTCTTTAGCTCAGAAATTGCTAGTGAAATTATTCAGAACTGACAGCAGGTTGATAATTATTTAATTTCATGGTGACAACATTACTTGAATAGTTTGTACAATAACCGTGTTGGATTCAGAAAATGCGTGTTCTGAGAAAAATGCTTTATGCAGTTATCCTGAGTTAGCATTTTGGACTTCTTTGTGAAGTTCCCTGAAAATGCACATCTTTTATCTGCAGGAGGAGACAATTTTGGGACCTGGGGGACAGTATATGAGTTTGAAGTCTGGTTTTTGTGGCAGCTCAAGCCTTCCCATAACATGAATGCATATTCGCTTCTGTTGTCAGCACACATCAAAAAATAGGGGGTTTTCAGCTCTGTGGAGACAACAGGGTACAGAGTAACTTAGGGGAGTCAGTTGGGAAAAACAGAATGTATTATATAGCTCTTATTGCTGTACTTGGTGCTTTTCAGTTTGTATTAAGGAAGTGGAGACAGGGGTCTTGAAATCTTTTGGGATTTTTAAAATTTGAACCTAATTTTTAATCTGCTATATTTCAGATAAGAATCCAGTTAAAAATCTGGATTTAAAGTTCTAGAGGGTTTCTCTAAATTTCATATACTGAGATTGTGGGGTTTTACCTCATTGAAGCAAGTTGCTGTGAGAAACTTACTTTCTCTATTGGAGTTATACAAATTCTCGATTAGAGTAGAATTCTGTAATGAAAAACCAATCCAGCAGTTTCCTTTGATTCATCAATTAATTGGCATTGTTATACTCATCTGTATAGCTACTGTTAATAATAAATGCTATGTACAGCTACAAAAAAATAGTTTTTCACAAATCTAATCACATCTGAATATTGTAATTATACTCCTGTCAGCTGATAACACTAAAATTCCCACTAGGGATGAAGTGATTTGCTTTCTAGGTGTGCTGTGTACTATTCAATATAATGCTTGCCTTTTTGGTAATCTACTTGCTGATAAATGGTTATATATGTAAGCATGAAACAGCTTGTGGCTACAGTGATTGCCTGTGGGTCAAAGCAGTGTGCTTCGATAGCATGTTTTGACAGCATAGTTTGAAATAATTTTAAAAATGATAATATGTCAGAAGTTTTAGAGGACAATGCTTCTTTGTGGCATTTTTTCCTATCAACTGTTTCCCCATCATTAGATCTAGGACAGTGTTTTTGAAGAAGCAAAACTGTGTTATAGTGAGACCATCTTTGTTAATGAATAATACCACATTTAGTTTGTTTATCTGACTCCAATAAACATAAAGTTAATTATAGTTTCCTTTCTGTGTTTAATTACTTCAGATCAATGCTGTGTCATTATTTCTCCTCTATTTGGTTGAGATGATCTCTTCGGGGCTGCAGATTATCTACAACACAGATGAGGTACAAATCGATTTCCGATCCTGAAACATGTGCTTCAAGTTGTTTGTGTTCTTTCTTGGTTTTATTTAATTGTTACTTAACAATTTAGTAATTGTTCTGAAAATACACTGCAGGTACTATTTGCTTTTAGTGGAAGTCAGAAAAGATGAATTAATGGATAGTGCAGTAAATTAATAGCTGAAAAGGTGTTAAATGTGCAAAGAGTAAATGTAACATGACATTGAAAACTTTTATAGTTCCCTGCTATTTCTGAAAGGCACAAGGTCAAGAATTAAAAGGTCTGTTAGGACAGTTAACTTCTGCTTATGTTGTTCTCAATTTTCACATTATTTCAAACTGTCAGTCAGTGCATCCTGTCCAGTGGAATTTCAATACAATAAATAATGGGGTTAATTTTCTGAAAAGCTGAAGGACTTTGTTCAAATACATGTGAACCTATGGGCATTAAGAATTTTCGCTGTTTCTTCAATTGAAAAAAAACCCATGTCATGATGAGAGATGTTTGTAGAGATTGTTAACTCTTCTGTAAATAAGATAATAATAGCCACTGTGGCTGTGACTTCAGGACAAGTCATGTGAGGACAACCTGCTGTCCTGCTCTAAAATGAGGTTATGTTTTGATACAGAATGGAAAGCACAAATGTATGTATTTTTTTTTTAATTTTTTTCCTCCAATTTTCTTAAACTGGATTTGTTTAAATTTACTCTGTTCTATTTAATAGTTGCTGCTGTATTGCCTTAAAAAGCTTAAATGCACTTATAGTACTACCACTTAAAAAAAAAAGGGAGAATCTTCCAGTAACAGTGTATTTGTGTTATATTTCTAAAATGTACATCTTCATTAATCTATTATTTTTTAATAATGAGAGAACTGAATGTTGCAATGTCTCCTTTCTTGCTTAGTTAGATCATATGATAGGTCTATACTATTTTTCTGAAGTCCTTTTATGTCTGTGAGGAGGCAAATGTATATAATTAAGTATTTACTTAGCTTGATATATAATTTATATTATCCTCCAGATGTTTGTATTTAATTACAGATTCTGCAGAAAAAAGTGCCTGTGTATAGACTCTCTAGTCAGTGGATATTCATTCCTTGTCAGGTTGTAGTTTTCTTTGCAACTGTACCCTATAAATCTCTCTACTATGGGGATTTATACGAGGTTATTTTACCACAGACCCATATGTTCTGTTGTTCTCTGTGTAGCTTCAACAGTTGCCTTTATTCTCAGATCTTATAACGCCACATAATGATGGTTTCCAAGTTCCCCTGTGTGTCTAGAGAATGTTCACATAGTGGCATTGTGGACGTGGCAATCTGCTGCCCAAACACCAAGTTGGAGATTTCCTCCCAATGATGCCGTTGCAGAATGTATTTAGGCTCTTTCCTTCCATGGAGAACCAGCGCTCGCCCAGTGGAAGGTGCTGGCAGATGGTTGATATTTGGCAAGCTGTCTGCAGAAATATGTTTGTACACAGAACTCTTGGCTTTAGAGGCAATCCCTGCCTGCTTGATGTCAGGCATGGCAGCTGTCAGTGAGTTACCCTCCAGTTTCATCTCTTGGCAGTTGAAAAATTAATTTAGTTGCATCTTTGCATCCATAACAAAGATAACAGTGTACGATTGTGGCAATGAGTGAGAGCAGTTATCCGCACATTAAACAGTTACACGAGTGTTTGCAGTCATCCATGCTGTGTGTGTGCTCTTTATTACACCTTGATCTCCACATGCTCGATTTCTGGATAAATAAGCTTAACACATAATTTCTGTAAGTGCCACAACATTGACTTGGTTATAGCATTTACATGCCTGTGATGTGAATGAATTGTATTCTGAAGGTTTTGGTTTGCAACAAGCTTTCTGCTGCCTTTTTCTGTAAATCTGCTGTTTGGAAGCCCTTAGTTAGTCTCATAAAATGTCTGTAATTGATTTTTTTTTGTGTGCGTTCCAATCATCATCACTGATAGAAGTAATCAGTAAAGTTATATACTTCTATGTGGTGCTCTTTCCTTCTTCATTTAGCTGATACATCTCAATTTCAGTTATTGATGCAGATAGGAGAAGCCACGCTCTTAGTCACTGGGTATTCTGGCTTCATTCACAGGAAGTTCATTTTAATACAACCAAATGCTAAATTACAGAGATGAATATCTAAGGAGTGGGCCAGTGTTTTCTTGAAAGTAATAGCTATGAAAAGATTTAGTGTACAGGTAATTGTACACGTGCATCCCAAAGTGAAATTTTAGCAGAGGCATATTATATATAGAGAGACAAGTGTGTCTAGAATTATAATATTGCTGGTGGCCTGGTATTAGCACAAAGAGTGTATCTGAAATATTAAATTTTTAAGATTTAAAGAAACATGGAGAGAAAAAAGACCGAACAGAAGTATACATATAAATTAAAATGAAAGCAAATACCTTTCAGTAAAAGGTTTGGGTTTTGTTTCATAGCTCATTAAAAAGATAAAAATCACATGACTGTAGTAAAGTTGATCCTCTTCTGTCATTCCCCAATATGGTTGTGTATTTAGCCATTGCAATATTCTCTTGATCAAAGAGTCCCCTAGAATAATTTAGATGGATGAACCAGCATAAATCTTGTGTTTGTGGTTAAATCTTCTCTAAGCTCTAATCTGTGGTCTCTTTGAACTGAACTGTAAAAGTTATGATCAATTTAATTTTTCTACGGTTGAGCAAGTCCAAATGTCTTTTTTCAACAGTGCAAATGAGGAAAAATTATCTGCTTAAATAGGTCCCCAGCTATAGTTGAATACACCTTAAATACCTTCAAATACCCTTCAATACCTTAGTATTCAGTTGAAACATGTTGATCCATGGAGATCTAATTATAATAAATTGGTTTAGGGGTTTATTCATGTTTATAAAGGAGTGTGTTTGAATCTGCATAAGTATGTATTATCTGGAGCTAATATAATAAACTTTTGCATATCAACTCTCTTAAGATTAATAAAGAAAAAGCACCAAGATTTCTGTGTCCTAATCTTACAGGATATAATTTCTTTTTGTTTCTGAAGTTTTTAGAATAAATCTTTTTTGGAAGACCACCGTTTTGTAGCTCTTCAAATATGTGTCTTGAATATGAAATGATTTTTATCCCTGGCTTTGGAGGAACTTTAGCATAAGTTCATATTGTCACCTCATTTGGAGAACTCTTAATATTTTGTGTTTAAGAACTGGTCTTAAGGAGAATACCTGATCTTGGGAACATCATGCTCTGGATTCAAACAGAAATCGATGGAATTATGATGGCTGAGGAATAACTGTTTTGTCTCTTGGAAAAAAATGAGTAGAAAAACTGATTTCGTTTTCCTTCAATCACTTTTCTTTTTTTTCTGTAGGTGTCCTTTATCCAAAACCTTGTGTTTTGTGTGGAGAGGGCCTATCGTGTACCAGATTTTGGTGTCTGGGAAAGAGGAAGTAAATACAACAATGGCAGCCCAGAGCTGCATTCAAGGTGGGTGAGCAAGTGTGGCTCTGTCAGTCAAAGCAAGTAAATGAATTGAAAGAATTCATGGAGTGAGTTAAAAATAATAATGCATTAAAATACTGTTTGAACTAAATGAAGGTTCTCTAAAGGCTGAGAGATGTGTTTTGGGAAAATGTGAAGATAATTTCATCATCATATGCATGCTGAAATAACCACATAGATGCTTAGCTGTTTGAGTATTCAAATTCCAATAATTATGTGCAGCTGCATGCCTATAATTCTGAAAATTGTGTTCAGAACTGTTCAGACCCTTTAGGTACGTGCAGTAGATTGCATTCGCAAGAATGTTTAGGAACATCCTGCTTCAAAAAGTTGTTGAATCATGAGTCTAGATTTTCTCATCTCCACCGAGGTGGGAAGAAGATGCTGGACACTGGAGACCAGTCCAGTGCCGAGCTTTTTTCCAGGTTCTTCAGATGCTGCAAGCAACTGGACATTCTGATCCCTGTCCCAACAGACAGTTAGCAATGTTCTTAACATTTTAATGTTATAGTGGTCCTGTTCACTTAAGTGGAATTGGTTATGTGCTGTCTGTCTTGAAGGATCAAATCTGTAATCTGACAGTTTGATTTTTCTAGTGTTACTGTTGTTTTCTTTGCTTCTTGACTTCTGAGGCTTTATTATTCATAAAAATGGCTGTAGCTTGGATATCTTAGGATTTTTAAAATATTGTTGATCATCCTAATTACCAAGGGCTTGCAAAGAATGCATGTGTTTCTTCCAGTTTTCAATATTGCCAACAAATGTATGTTCTCATTTGAGAATGGAAATTGTTTTTCTTAGTCCATGTATAGTCACGTATATTTTAACCTATAGGTCTAATTACATGTCATTAGAGCAAAACTCTTAATCTAGGTATTTTTTTCAGGGCTTCTATAGAACCTTTGTACCAATATGAGAACTGAAAAAATCAAAATTGTGTTATATGATCTGCTTTGTTTGTTTGCTGGGGTTTTTTTCTCCTGTGTCTGTAAAACTGTCAAATGGCAGACTATATGAGCATTCATGTAGAGAATCACATACTTCCTTCCACATCTCACCTTGTACAAATGTGCAAGAGGAACACAAACTCCTGTGTCTCCTGTTGTTTGCAGCTTTCTGGTTAGTCAGTATGTGAATTTCCTCCAGGGAAAACTGAACATCTTTTAAGCAGATGGAAATGGGCTTGTTGTTCTGTCTTAATCTAGACTGACATTTATAGGTTGGTTTCTCTAAGGTGAAGTTCTGTGAGATGGACTGAGCCAATCTAACAGATCATTGAACTAGCACAAAAGGAAGCACAAAGCTTCGTCCTAATTTAAGTGGACTTTGGTCATTCAAAACAAGTATTGTCCCTATTTATCTTTCTTTGTGTGCATGTTGATACTCTACTTTGCTGTAGAAAGCTGGTAGGCAATTTCCCTTGTTCTCATAAATCAGAAAAAATGGAAGAGGAACATGCATCAAAAGATGTATTTAGATACACATGTTAATACAGTATGTTTAACTGGGTATGCTGAGATATTCTATGTACTTTGTTATGCTCCTGATGTAGTGGATCTACCAAAGAGAGCTCTAAAAACCATTTTTTTTTTAAATTGATGAAGCAATTACAACCATCAGGTCTACTCACAAATGGTGTATGTGTGTCTTCAGTGATTATGGACTCCAAGCCAGTCTCTTAATTTCAGTGTTAGGTGTGGTGTCCTCCTGACCCTCCAAACCGACACTGTAAATCTGCAGACAATGTGTGTTTGCTTTCAGAATGAGAAAATAATTCTTATGGAAAGAGGCTTTCCTTTTAAAGAAGATATTATATAATAGGGAGTCCGTGAATAGTAGCTGTAAATTATGGCCTGTGTTAAAAGATGCAGATATCTTAAGCCTTTGCAGTCTTGGTATTCCATCTTAGTACAGCTCAAAACACTTGTAATAAATGATAAATAGCAGAGCACTCTGTGGAGCAGGTCTGCACTGATGTGTGCAAATTGACGGCTTTTATTGGTTCAAAGGCAGGATTTGTAACAGCTTTTATTGCAGTGTGATCCCCTTCCCGAACGGCCGAACTTCTGAAAAATTAATTTGTCCTGTAACCATTTGATCAAGCTGTTCTCCAGGCATCTGCTGATACCTCTGCAAAACGTCTTTGACATCTCCCATATGTACTGTGAGAAAAATGAAATTGCCAAAGTGCAGCATCTTCATATTCTGAATCTGGGACTGCAGAGGCTCAATCTTGCTCTTCTGTGTAGAGCAGGTGTTATATTGCTGCAGTGCTGTTCTTCCTTGCTCTATTTTGATTTATGTAGTTACAAAATTATTATTACTGATGTAGGAGTTTTTTCTTGTTTACTTTTTTTTAACATCCTGTGTGTTCTTTGATGTTCCAATTCAAATGCACAGCACTTGGATGGAGGCAAGCAGCTGAATGGGAGGAGGATTAGAGGTGTATATGCTTTAAGGTGTATTTTGATTAGCAGTTGCTAAGAATATTAAAATTTTAGTGTTCGCCCTCAGGTTTTTACTGAGAAGAGTGAATCTAACAGAAGTTACTGGGAATTATGAGTGATGTTTAAGTGCATTTACTAAATATTTTTTAGCAAGCTGGAAGTACAGTTTCTCTAGGTTAATCCCTGCCCTAAATGTGGCTCAAGGTCAAATGTATTAGTATTATGATTACAAGTCTGCTCTTGATTATCCTTGCCACATCACAATAATTGGCAGCTACAGTAAGGTCTAAAGATTGTACCTGGTGAGGTTCAGTGTGGACATTAAGAAGAAATCTTTTCATTTGAAGCACAGTGAAGTGCCAGAACGGGATACTCAAAAGAAGTTATGGAATCTCCATCATTGGAGGTTTTTGAGACTTGTCTGGACGAGGCTGTGGTTTACTTGAATTGGTCTTGGTTATCATATCTGGCTTCAAGTGAGGTTTCACGTTGGGTTGGATGAGTTCCCTGTATCCCTTACAGCTGATGACTTAATGATCTCATGAAATTTTCAGAGGAATATTTCTGGAGGGTTTGAGTTAGGTTTTTTTGGGGCCATCTCCAAGTAAGCACCTTTTTCTCTGGGCATTGAGTCCCACATGTTAATACAGTATGTTTAACTGTATTAACAGGGTGGGTTGCTGAGTGGAGGAAGGAACATTTATTAAAATACATTTTGCCATTAATTCATACTGTTAAAACCGCCTATTTCTTCTGTTACTAAATTATAGAGTATGAAGAATGTATTTTCTCTACAAAGACACGAGCATAATGTTTATTATAAATCCTCTTTTGTAATTTGCCCAACAGGAGGGCATTAATCAGTAGGAATTAAATGAATGTCTGAAGTGTGATCGTAATCCTGAAGTGTGCTGTGTTGTTTGTTCACTCTTTTGAAGACATTCTTGGTATGAAGCCTCTTCTCAGACTTTTCTTTTGAAGAAACTTCCTCCTGTCATGTACCCATGAAACTTCTGGTAATCTAAGTAGTAAGTGTGTGTTTGGTGAAGGGAATGCTTGATAATGCTGAGACTTTTATATGGTCACTTGCAAGTAATCTTTGTGTGAGTAGAGAAGTCTCAAGAGGCTTTGGATAACTAGGGGTAGAAAAATGCTCATCAATGATGGTAAATATTATTGTTATTGTAGAATAATGACTATGTAAAATACAGATGATTTCAAGGAGGGAATACACATGTCTTGAATTTTGCCTATTTTCTAGGCAGATTGAGTAGTTTTACATTATGTGAATACAATTGAACGTTTGAATACTCTTGAACATTTATTACTTCGCTACCTTCTGTCAGTAACTTTTTTCTCTGAAAATGTAAGACTGTTGGTATTAGAACTGTTAATTGAATGGGAAAAGAAGAATTAGGTTTTAACATGGGATACAGACTGCAGTGTGCAGGATTTCTTTGATTTTCACTTTCTGTATATGCAGTTTGGTAATACCGTTTAATTCCTCTGAAAAGTTCTGTCCTCAGTCATCATCCCAATTTGTTTGTTCAATTGCTAGGTGATAATTGGAATAGAGCAATTTTTTAGAACAATTACATTTTTGTTTAGGTATTTGAAACAAAGCCAGAGAAACAATTATATTCACAATACTTCTGAGTTCAGTTTATTTCTTCATGATATTCTCCAGTACTAAAAGCTTTAATCATCAGAAGACACAAAGCTGAGGGATTTCACCACTGTTTGATGGCAGCTGCTCAGAGCAGGATGTAGTTCACTGGTCAGCTTTCTCTTGTTGAACCAATTAGAATTGAATCTCATGAGTACTGTTTCTGGCAGTGTTTCGGAAAGGAAGATGGAGGTTTATAAATGATTAAGTGTGAAATCAGTATCTAAAGTATTTCGACTTTTAAAAGCACCAAAGGTAAATGTAATGCTTAAAAAACAAAATTCTGTAACTGCATTGAATTTTTTCATTATTTTCAAGATTTTCTGTGTAATTGTAATTAAATCGCATATTTAAAATATGAATTAGTTAGTAAACATTTGAAATTTCATAAATTACATTAATAGGACAAATAAATTTATTTACAGAAAGGTAAGATTTCCTTTGATCCCAAAATGCTTTGTGGAGTATAGAAGAATAAAGATTAAAGCACAGTCGCCGGTTTCTGACAGTTTGATTGCTCTAAGTCTCTTTGTGGGTGGACGATGAAGTTGTTTGTCAATACTGTCAAAACTCCTCTTACACGGAAGTTGGGAATGTTAGTGATTATTTTCTGAATATTTTTTATAACTCAGTGTTATAAACTCTGTGTAATGGGACAGACACGTCAGGATAGCACATGGGTTGTCAGTGAAGTAAAATCCCAGTTGTAGTTCATGTACAGCTGAAGCAGGGACAGCTCAAGACACATTGGTCAGAGGAAATGCAGTTCAGGGGAGACGGAGGTGTAATTTAAAATTTTAGTGTCATGAATGGTTTAGGGAGAATTATACTAAGCTTTGTTTTACTGGATGCTTTGAATCTGTTTTACCGGCTTGCCTAAGAGAATGTGAAAGGTGTTTGTTTAATTAGCTGAACCTCTGCAGTATTTCTAGTTCCTACACTTGTATGTCACCACTGAATAGGAAGTGCAAAGGCCTTTCCCTACCTTGACTGTTTGTGTTCAATAGAGTTGTCAGAAATCTGAGAGTGTTACACATTAGGTTTTTAAACTGTATCACTGCTGGGAACTGGCTGTCACGGGAGAGTGGAGGCGTAGACAAAGTTTTAAGAAGCAAAGCCTTGTTAGTGAGGCTCGAGATGCAGACTTGCTTTCTGAACTCCTCAGGGAAGGGTTTAGGGGTGGCTGAATCCCATCTTAGCCTCAGACTGTGTTAGCAGTTTAAATTTAAAGGAATTATAGAGGTATGATTAAACCACTTTGTCCCACAGGTTTTAATGATGGCAAACCAGAAAGATTTATATAAATGAATTATTTATTATGACAAATTAACAAACAGGTGAACAGACAGAAGATCCTAATCAGAATTATTTACTACCCAGTGTAAAAGCTGAAAAATCTACTAGTAGAGTATTATATAACAAAGCAATATATTGCACTGTAACAGAACAATTATATTAAAACAATTATATTGAAGCTAGCAAAAGAAACAATCATTAAGTAAAGATTGATATAACCATACAGGATAGCAGGCAGTTCTCTCTCTTAGCCCCTGGGGATTAACCATGAAGATGTGTCCCTGCTTCAGGGGAGAAGCTCCACACTTCAAGGAAGTGTGTGGAAGAATCTGCTCTATGGAAGTTTGGACTGGGCTTTTATAGTTACGAAGTGATGGACCGGTAGTCCCGGTAGTCACAGATTTACAAGCTCGAAGACTCGCTTATCTGCCACATCTTGGTTCAAAGAAAGAATGTATATTTGAAGTCTGGTGAACCAGGATGGTCTTAGCATAGTTTAACACCAAGACAGCAACGCGGCACCAGCAGCTGAACTTGCATGATGGCTTGCAAAGTGAGCATTATTGGATTTTAGGTCTGTTCAGGGTGGACTGTCCTGCCACACTGGCTCATTTAATATTTTGCTTTCTGATGCCCTGTGACTTTAAATGCCTGAAATGTTGGAATCAACGTCCCAAAAATGCAGTGTTTTTATGTGTATCTTAATGCTTCAGCTCTTTACTGCAGTTGAATGGATGTAAGTGAAATTGGCCTATAAAATTATGTATTCTTTAAAACTGAGAAAAAGAGAAGAATTTTTTGTTTAAATACTCACAAGGAAAGTATAAAACTGCACTTTCTTAAAGAAAAGGCTTTGTTAAAATGTATATTTTTATTTGTACTGTATCATTTACATAATTGGTAATAAATACATAATTTGTTTTTAAATTATATGATCTAGTGATTTTAGTGCATAATGTCTTTAAATGTGAACTTGCGAACTTGAAAGCTTGTTGACAGGGTTTCTGAGTCTTGTTTTGTTTGTGGTAAATATTAGCCATGGAGTAAGTGAAATAAAAGATGTATCACTATATGGTTGACATCAGAAAATCCTTCCGTTCTGAATCTAGATTGATGAGTTCTTTTATTATATGGAAAGCTAGAAATCAGTCTTTTAAACTTTAATGCTTGAGAGCTGGGTTGAAAAATTGTGCTGAAGTAAATCCTCTGTCAATAAACTACTAGCAAGACCTTGAGATACATAATGCCAGATGTCTGGTAGCAAGGTGAGAGCAAAAACACTTTCTCCAGATGGTCTCTGACATTTGAAGACAAATAAAAATGCTGAATAGTGTTTAAGAGAAAAAAGGAAAAAAGCAACCCACTGCCAAAGCAACCCCAGATTTGCTGCGTCATCATTTTATTAACATAAAGGTTAAGCACAAAATTCAAATCAAGAGAAGATCATAGCTCTGAAAACTGTCAAATGTGTTAAATTTTAGCCTGGGCTTAAATTATGACACCTCTGGGATTTTGTTGTTTTGTTTTCTCCTCAGCTCCGTGGGGCTGGCAAAAGCGGCTTTAGAAGCAATTAATGGTTTCAATCTCTTTGGAAATCAGGTAATAAATGTCTTTGTTTTCTCTCCTTTTTTTTAGCAGTAATGATTTAGAGTGTGGGTTGGGCAGTTTGTTAGATTTCAGCTTTAAAAAAAGTTAGTTTGCAAACTGACTGCTCCTGTTTCGGGTAGAGAATTTGTCTGATAAAATCACTATGCCCTTACTAAAAGAATTACTTTTTTTATTTCCCTAAAAAAGAAATTCTATAATGGTTGCAGCTTAGTCTGAACAAGAACTTTGTTGCCAAAACATTTTTTTTCCTTAAGGACTGTATCTCTTGGTGATAGAGTACACCTTTACCTACAAACATTACCTTACTTTTGTCTGCTTCCCTTATGTTTTTGATCAAGACTTTAAACAAACTACTTTTGTACGATGCTGCTGTTTTACTGGTTTTTAATTTCAGTATTGTTGCACAGTTGTAAAATCTTTTTCCAGTCTTTGGCGTGGTTTGGATGAATTAGGAAAGCAAACCTTTTCTGAGATTTTTATATCTGACTTGTATTCCCTTTTTTGGTGTTATACCTTCAGTAGTCTGTAGCTAAAATAAAAGAATATTCTTCAAAATTGATGGTTTAGGAAATGTACAAATAGAAGATACATCATCCATTTAAAAGCTGATGTCAAGTGTTAAGAACTAGGAGCTAGTAAGGATCTTCAGTAATGATCAGACATTATACATGCATTGTATTTCAGAAATAACATTTATCTATAATCTCTACCTTCCCAACAGTTTCAAGCACTAGTAAATGCAGCTGCTGTTTTGTTTGGGTTTTTTTTTCCAAATTATTTTTTACTAAATTCTGAAACAGATGAATAAATTGCTGAAGCAAGACCAGTTATGCTTTGAGAATTTATTTCCGAGATGTTTAGGTGGCATAAACAGAAACCATTTTGACCTTCAGTCTGTGGCAGAGTTTGCCTTTGTGCTTAACTCCAGCTGTGTTCCAGCAGCTTTGAGAAATCCTGTTGAGCCCCTCAAGAGAGATTTGTTTGCACCTGCAACTGCCCCAGTATAACCTGCCTAAATCACTGCGGGGGTGACAGACAGCTTGTGACAAGATAAACATGTTCAAAGTCCGACCTAGTCAGAGTGGAATCACTTGTTTGTTTATCAGCTATATATCCTATATTAAAAACCATTTTATCTTTCTTTTTAATAAATCAAGCCTTTATAAGGTGTCCTAACTCCAGAACTTTACAGTCTGTAGAGAAGTGAAGAACAGTTCATTTGTAAGACAAGATGCTCGTGGGTTTAGCCTGCTTTCGAATCCCCAAAGAATTCTTCACTGTAGCACAGAATTTGAAACTGCACATGCACACGTGTAGGCAGGTTGTGTTCAGAGCTTGTAGATGAATTTAGAGATTGGCGAATAATCAAAATCTGGATTAAGAAGAAAGTAAATTAATAAACCATCAAAGCAAATGTGATTATTTGTGTACGTTCTTAGCACTATTCAGTATATATCTTGCTGGAATGATTAAGAAAACAGAGATTATTTTCCATGGGGTCAGTGGAAAAAATGTTTTGTTTAGCCTAGTAAAGCAAAAGCTGAGGATTTGTATGATAAGTATGTATAATTAGAGTGCAGCGAAAGAGTGAGTCAGAAAAAACCCTCTGGAAAGGCGTCACAGTGGGTAGTAGTACTGACACCTGACTCCCAAAGAAGGGTGGCCAACTATTTCTGGAGACACTTAATTGGAAATGAAAGTGTTTAATAATTAGAAAGGGAGGGTTCTGGAACAGTCTCCCTGGGAGAGTAGTGTACCAAAGAAACTGAGTGCTTTTTAGGAGAAATTTGGTGGATTTATGAAAATTAATGGTCTGGTGTTTATGACCATAATGGAATGAGTTGGCATTGAACGTGTCCTCCAGTGGGGTGATACTGAGATTCAGTATCAATTGGAATGTATATGAAGATACCTCTTCATTAACAAACTGCATTGAGTTTGCAAGAAGTTACCTACTGGTAATAATTCTAAATGCTGTTGATTGTGTTTAAACGGTATCTGAGATATGGGAGTTTTTCTGAGTGTTTCAGGAAGTATCAAAAAGATGACAGATATAGTGTAGAATTACAGAATGTTATTAGGAAATAGATTTTGCAAGGAGTAGATGTTAATAATGCAGACCTTACAATAACTGAAAAGCAGACAATTTTTATTTGCATGGAAGCCCTTTTCCAAAGCAGTACCTGTGCTGAATATCTAAGCAGTACCTCTGTGCTGAATATGTGTCCTAACTGACTCGTAATGAAATATTCAACATCACTATTTGGAACATTCCCTGCAGTCAGAGGGAAGGACAGCTACTCTTTTTGTTTGTCCTTAATACACTTGTCATTTTTCAAGAATTAATGGGAGGGTTAATAGCCTGAATGAATCATATAATTGATAATCAGTGTTACATAAAATCATCTAATTTTGGCTATACTGAAATACATTTAAAAATTCAAATTATTTTCAACTTGATGTTGTTATATTTTCCTGTTGAAATTACCAGCTCCCAGACTATGACAACATAACCCAAATAAAACACAGAACCAGTTAGTTTCCCCAGAATAAGCTAACCTTCTTCCCTTTCCATTAAACAAATGTAATGTTGTGTTTACAGGGCTGCTCTTGGTCTGTTATATTTGTGGATTTTGATGCCCATAATCGCAACAGGCAGACTCTGTGTTCACTGCTGCCCCGAGAGTCAAGGTCTCATGTAAGTAATTAAATAAAATTTTCCTCGACAGGCTGTGGAGACAATAAATGGATATGAATTCTTAGTTGCGTGGTGGCCCTTATGTTCTGCTTGAAAAGATGGGAATTTGCTGGGAAGGTGTTAAATTTTTGCTTCTTAAGTGTCACTGTGATGTAGTTGTTTTTCTGAAGTGGAATTACAGTGGTGCTCTTTATTTTGTTAATACATAGGTTAGAATGGTAGCATCTTGGGAGCTTCCTAAACAATTGTAAAATAAAATTGGAAATAAGTGAGGTTTTGCAGTCTTGGTGATTGTTTTTCTTTTGGCCTAGTTTCCACTATACACTCTGTGCCTGCATTTTTGAAACACTTTTTGTTTTAGCTTTAATTCTTTCTTTTGTCTAGGAAAAAAGCCCTTAAGGTTGGTTTATCATAAATTGCTGAATATGGACAATTTCTTGTTGTTATAAGCTACCGTTACAAATGTATTTCCTCAGTGAGTAAATCTAAGCGACATAAGTATAGATTAGTTTAAAAAAGATCTATTTCAGTGCTACCATCAAAGGTGAATTTGGGTTTTGAAAATCAGTAATTTAAAATGAGTGTTAATAGAGTTCTGCTTTTTTGTATATTCTGGGACATAAGAACATTTTTGTTCATGAAACAGACTGCTATAATCTTCAACATTAATAATTTACTTATTGTGGATAAGAATTATAGAAGAATTGTAATGCTGGATAATTAAAATAAAAGGCACTGTCAGCTACTTTTTTATAGTCAAATAGTCTTTTATAACTCTTGCTGTTTATTATTTGCTGGAGACTTGAAATATTCCAGCAGAAGCTGATTTCACAACTTACTTATCCCATAGAAGGAGTTTTTGTGTCCTTTTCTTCTTTTTGTCGGTTCATGTCAGTCATATTGGCAAAAACATGTTATTTTAAACAGTTGAATATCATGAATATGTCAGCAGAAAAGAATACTCGTTTGTGTTTCTGTAAGCTTACCGGTAATGATGGTGCGCTGGTTAGTAAATTTTGTGTTTTTAATTCATAATAGGTGCACATGGTTCTTGAGAAGGTTGCTCATATTTTCTCCTGGAATTATTTCCGTATCCTCTTAATTGTAAATCAGATAAGCTTGTTTGTTGAAGCACTTGAAGACTATTCCTGAAAAAGCTGTTCAGAAATGATAATTTAATCATAGATACTTAGCACTGCACCTTTATAAAATATTTGTCATTCTTTTGAGCATATGATACTCAAATGTTTGTGTTTCCTCCAGGAATAACCTGGAAGATATATTTTAAAAAACCCCAACAAAACACAAAGTTTTAGAATGTTTTCACATATGCCTGCACATTATCAACTGTAAAACAGGTCAGACTCTGAATCAAACATGTTCTCTTTTAAATCCTCTGTCTGGATATTTGGCTTGTAGTTTATCCTGATGCCTCTTTAGAAGTCTTATTTTGCACCTTATTTTAGTATGTTAGTACTATGATTTTGATAAAGATAAGTTTGGAACATTATCTTATATTTCACTTAGTAAGTTAAACAGTCTTTGTGCCTCAAATAATTGTAATGTCCTATTTCTCCCTCTCCTCCTACAGAATACTGATGCAGCTCTTTTGCCCTGTCTTAGTTACCCAGCATTTGCTTTGGATGATGAGGTTTTGTTTGGGCAGACACTAGATAAAATTATTAGAAAACTGAAAGGAAAATACGGGTTTAAAAGGTTTCTGAGAGATGGGTACAGAACAGCGCTGGAGGACAGAACACGGCGGTACTACAAACCAGCAGAAATTAAGGTAGAGGAATACTTGACCTATGACCTTATGGGCAGATTGTGGTTTTCCAAAATGTTTAGGCAGTACTTGAAAAAGAAAACAAACCCCAAAGCCAAACAAAACAAAATCCTCCCAAAACCCTGAAAGAAAACAAAACGAAGCCAGACACCCCTCTGCAGTAATTGTAATTTGAATTGCACGGTGATGCCTAATTGCCTCAAGTGAAGGAGATGCATTTTGTAATTTGCATGCGCAGTTTTCAGAGATTGCTAAGTCAGCAAGTGAGTCATTGGTTTGTTTTGTAATGAATGTGCTTTCATTTACATTTAGGGTACAGTTGATTTCACATAGCAGATAAGGAAATTATTTATCATTTCATTTAATTTCACAGCTGACTACAGTCTGAGTGCATAGAAAACAATTTTGCTTTTGATCACAAAATTTATCAGTAAAGGTTATCTAAATGAAAATTTATTTCTTTTTCCCCCCCCATAGTTTCTCTGTGAAAAATTAAAAAGTAGGTTATTTAAATATTCTGCTTGAGAATGAGCCACAGCAGAGGTAAAGGCACAGTTAAAGAGGCCGTAGGATTAAGGGGTGGTAACCTAAATGATAAACTGACATTCTAAAATATTTTTGTGTTTATCATTGTCTTTTGTTGCTTAGGAATTATTCAACAGAATTATTCAGATATATTTCCTTCAATGAAAATGATGAAATTTCTGAATTTTTCTTCTTTTCAGCTTTTTGATGGCATTGAGTGTGAATTCCCTCTTTTTTTTATTTTCATGATAATCGATGGTGAGTATAGCTTTACATTCCTGTTCTTGAAAGGCATTAGAGAGGTGAGATCTTAGAAGAAAGAGACAAAATTTTCCTGTCCTGCCAAAATAAACCATAATGCAGTGGCACTAAGCATCTCATGGAGACTTCTGCCTCCTGGGTTAAAAAAATCCCAAGCACCCCAACCTCTGGTGACCTGTTTTTAGAACAGAAGTTGGTAAGGGTGTTTCAAAAGCTTCAATCTGTGACATTGTCCTGCATTGCCTTTTAAGCCTAAAAATCTTTCACAGTATATCAGACCTTTGCAGCAGCACCCAAGAGAAAAGGAAGTGGAAGAGAGAACACATTGACACACTGAATGTTGCAGCAGGTCTTTTCGAGTTGAATATTGTGTGGAAATTGAAACAGAAATCAGAAAGAAGAAAGTGAACCAGAAAAGGCCACAATTTTTCACAATAGTCTGATTGAATTAAAAAAAAAACCCATAAAATCATAACAGCAACAGAAACACCACTACCTAGACCTTGCCTTGAGGACAGGAGACACACCAAGGAAGTTCAGGAGATGATTCAGGATGGAAGCTAAAACTTCGATAGAACAGAAGTCTGATTAAGCAAATTAGTAGGGTTGCAGCTGTCAGAAAGATTTTTAAATGGATTAAAATCTGGCCATCTTTTTTTTTCTTTTTTTTTTCCCCTCTGTAGTATGTTAAATAGTTTTCAAATAAAGACAGTAAGGAGCATATAAATATGCTGTCTGCCTCGACTCCTCTGTGGCCACCCACAGATTAAAATATTGTGTTTGAAGATACAATAAGGTTTCACAATTGATATTTCTAAAGGAGTGCTTGATGTTTTTCAAAGCGTAAGGCCCAAAACTGAGGAGAAAGGCACTGACATTTAATGCTGCCCACTTGCAGTTTTGGGAAGAACAAAAAGATAGTGATCTTTAACTGAAGTTATCAGAAGAATAAAAGAAGCGTTTTAGTCTTCTTGTATACAAAAAAGAGTAAAAAATACTTTGCACATCCTGTCCTTGTCCTTTTTTCCTGGACCACACTTTAGCAGATAGACCAACTCTGTTAGTAGATTTTGTGCAAATATCTCCAAATCCATAGGTTTCTTTAATGCAAAATTTGAAGTGCATACAGTGTGACTGCAAAAAGACAATGGAATGGGAGGAGCAGATTACAGGGAACGTCTCTGTAATGAAAGCGTTAAAGAAACCCCCCAAATGGCTGCATTGGGAATACTGGTTTAGCTGTAAGCCTGTTTGCCCATGCAACACACAGACTACAAAAGAAAGCCCTTTCAGCAAATTGTATTAAGCAACTGAATATCCAGGTAACTCCTGGTAGCTGGGTTTTGTTATGACAATGGGACAGTGCTTGTCAAAGTGATACATTTTTTGCTGAATGAACAGAAGTGGTTTTGGTATTGTTGATATATATTTTCAGTTAAGAGCCTTTGATGAACTGAACACGGGTTGTGTTAGTATTGATCAGATTCATTTTGGGAAGTTCTGCTAAAAAAAACCATTTAAGGTACTGGTACTCCCAGACATACCAGTGTCTCCCCAAAAACAGCATCAGAGTTCAACAGGCTGTTCTGTTTGAGGTGTGTCAGCAGTTCTCAACCTCTATAATATGGTAATATAATACCTGTATAACGAAGAGATGTAAACATTTCCATAAAAAAAATCTCTGGCGAGATTCAATTTGCTACTTCAAATTCCTTTTGTATTTATTTAATGGGATTTCTGGGCAGCTCTCATCTAGATCAGTTTGCAGCTCTGCCCTGAATATTTAAAATGGGGCTGTTTGTCTCCACACTAACACATAAGCTCTGCACCTTCGCTCTGCTGTAATTAAGGAAGTTCCTTACAGTGAGCTGGGCCAGTTGTCTGTGTCCAGGTCCTGCTCCCTGGAAGTTCACAGCTTTACTAGCCCATGTAACTTGACATTTATTTCAGTTTAAGCTACTAACAGAGCACCTGATTCATGATCCCTGTGAGATTTAGCTGTAGCAGTAAGTGAGGATCTACAGTTTAGTCTTTTACTTCTGTGTAGATACCAAATAGTTTGAAAAAATATTTAGTTTTGAAAAATAAGCTCTGGATTGTTTTTTTCTTTTTCTTATATGAACATTAAGCTCATGGAAAAATTATTTCTTCCATTAAATCAATTATTGTTTGGTTATTTTTAGGCGTTTTTAGAGGAAATCCTGCACAAGTAAAGGAATATCAGGATCTTCTGGACCCTTTGCTTCAACATACCCCTGAAGGTATTATCTGGAAATCATCTTTCTGAAACACTTGTAGCTTTTGATTGATCTGAAATAATTAAACTACTGATTTCCCTATTAATGTATATTGTGGTCAGAGCAAAGGAGAAGTAATAATATCAGTATATTTCTCCATGGCATAATACTGATACTAAAATACTCTCTTTTATGTAGATACATTGCATCATAAAGTGTAATAACAAAAGTAACATAGTCTGGAAAAATGCTGCTGATACTGATATAAGATTTATGCTCTACCCACTCATTCCTCCCCTGCTTCATTGTTTACAATTTACATTGTTCACTTTGACTTTCCTGATAAATAGTAACTGCCAACAGATTGTTTCAGTGTTCCACCTGGATACAGTTGAGAATTGCTCTCATCTTTCTTAATTTCACAAGATTTAAAAAATAATTTGCTATGTGCATATGAAATTGTTTCTAGCTTAGAGCAGGGAAAATGGCAGCATTCTAACATAAATGTTCTCTTACTTAATTTGTGCGCTCCAGAATTTTTGTGGCACTGAGACAAGGCTATTGATGGCCTACAGGCACATCCACCCAAAATTCAGTTAAAGAAAAGACCATAAGTTTGAGTGGGAGGAAAAGAAATGGCCGGAGAACAGAAGAAGCTTCAATGTACTGACAATCCAATTTTAAAACTTGGCATTTTAGTCACCTGTTCTTACATCTGTGGTACAGTTACACAAGTAGATGTAGTATGTTTTACTCTGATTTGTTCTTTAAACTTGTTGAAGCGAACTAGTTTCTGTAAGAAAAACAAACATTTCCTTACCAAGTTTTCATTACGTAGCAAATTTTCTGACTTTGTTTGTCCTTGCTTTTTCTGATTATTAATGAATATGTGAAGTTTCATGGATGCTAAATTAATTTTGCGGTTCCTTTTGTTGATGTCATCACAAATATTACATCTTAAACTTTCTGGGTGTGTTCTGATACCTCACTCAGTTGAATATTCTATCTCTAGTAACTCTTGGGTTTCCATTTTTTTCTCTGCTTCTTGCCAGCAATTTTTTGTCTTAGCAAGTAGTCAGACACTGCAGCTTTATTAAGTTTATCACCAGTTCTTTATCCAAATAAATTGAAAACTAAAGCAACACTAAGGTAAAATTTGATTTTGCAGGAAGCATATTAATTTGCATTTCTATTTCATATAATTAGGTCAATCATTTGTCGTTATGTTTCTAAATTATTGATGCATGTCCACTTAAACAATGTTGAAATAAAGGTTATTGATCTACAATGATCAGCAATACCTGTGGCATAATTCTAGATAGAAGATACGTTATCTTCCAGTGAAGAAGTGATGCCGTTTGGATTCACGAAGTTTCAAAATTCAAGTGCTGGTTTTAAGCATTTAATTAATAAAAGTATACAAAACCAAGTTGACTGTTTTTGACCAACATTTTAGTTTTAAACAGTTGCCTGATACTGAGCATGTGTTAACAGTGGGGCAGAACACCCCAAGTGTTTCACTGTGGTGTGGCTTTCATTGCTTTTGGTTATGGTTTGTTACCTGAATTGCATTTTGCTTTAGGTGAAGTCTTTTATTTTCGTAAAGTAAGATGCACAGGCAACATACATGTTCTGGGAAGAAATTATGAGGAAACGTTTGGTGAAATAGGAAGTAGTTTAATATTGCCTTGGGTTTCCTACACTGCTTGTGGTTTTGAGAGAGAATAATGAATGACATCCATCTGTGTCCAATCGGATTGTTACTAGGGTGTAATTTTTGCTATTTTGGATCCACTTCAGCTTTATTGGGGGACTCCAATCAAACAATGAGGGAAGTGATTACTTACTTACTGTTTATTTTAAAACTTCCAGGGTGTCCTGTTGTGCCCAAGTATTACTACGTGCCGGGTGATTTTGTTGAAATGGAAAAGAAGAGCCCTGGCAGTCAGAAACGCTTTCCCAGTAACAATGGCCGGGATGGAAAGCTGTTCCTGTGGGGACAGGCCATGTACATCATTGCCAAACTCCTGGGTAAGAGGCTGAGCAGGTTCTGTCAGGTTTTGACTGTGTCTTGATCATGTTTTTCTTGAAACTGAACAAAAACATTGGCTTGAGTTTTGAATGGACTGTGAGTGGCATCTGTGTCCTTTGCTTTGGTACTTACGTGATAGACAAAAATTGCTTTTTAAAAGTCTTTTCATTTTTATGCTGCATGCAACATACTATGAAGCTTAGTGGAATATTTCGTAGAGTACTGAAAATCTTTTAAATATGATAGATCGATTTTTTTTGCCATTTCTTTTCTTGGCTTTCCCTCTTCTTTCCTTTTCTTCATGACAAAATATATTAATGTGATGCTTTCTGGATTAACTATATCAGCTGCACCTGTACAGTGATGTTTGTAAATGATTTATAGCATGTAATTCAAATTATTTACTGCTTTAAACAAGGAAAGTTTAAACTTTGAATAGTTGCAGTCTCAGAGAAAGCTAATAATTTATTCAATCTGTGTTATTTTTACCCTTTGAAATGTACTTTCAATTGCTCATCTAGTTTCTTTTTTAAAGTTTGACCATTGGAGATTGTTATGGTGAATTTCAGTCACAAATCAACTCTTGGTCTCATTTGAAATGATTTTATTAAAGGCTAATTCAAAAAGAATAGTTAAGCCAGAAAAATCCTCACAGTTGTTTTTTTTTCTTAGTATTCCTTTTAGGAGCAAGATATATCAGTTTATTTTAACATGATCAGCATTTACCTGGTAATCAGTAGACTGAGTTCTAGGAACTTTTTTCTGTGAACACTATAAAGGGAAACAGGCTGTTGGTAGTAAAAATGAGAAACACTGAAGGGGAGTTTAAAAATTCAAGACTTGGCAAGAACAGTGGATGTATCTTCAGGTATGGAGGGACAGGGCCTGGCTGGTGCTCCACCTGTTTGCTTTCGCTGTATTCCTTGCATAAGTCGTTTTTCAGACAGCACTTCAAAATAAATGCAGGCAATCTCATTGTTAATTAAAAAATTGAATTTAACCTCTAAGAATTTTTTTAATTAGCCGAGTAATTCTCAAGTGTGTATGTAGGAATACTGTATTAATTCTGCTAGTATTGATCTTGTACTCATATTTGTATATTTCTGTACCTGCAGAATGCTGGTTAAATAGATTGTATTTATAGTTTGATAAATTTTGTTTGTGTAACATAACATTCTTGTGTTTCAGTTCTTTGCTGAGCATTCTTACACACTGCTTTTTTTAAAAATAGTTGTGCTAAATCTCTTTTTGAAACGTTGTCATTAGTAGCTATGTCCTTTATTGTTTTAAAATTTTCTCTCCACTGTATTCACTACTTTCATTCACCTTCTTTTTTTCCCAAATATTCAAAATTTCAAAACTTTTTTTCCTTTTCTCCCATAGTCCTTGCAAATAGAGTTCTGGAGATACCATCACAAAGTCTATTCACCGGTGGTTGTTATATCAGGAACTCCATTTGTTCATATTAATTTATAACTGGTTCATTCCATTTTGCTCCTTTCTGGATGAAAACCTACCTGAATAACAATCTTGTCCCTGGTGAAAGTGTGACTTTGCTTGTTGGTGGTTGCTAATTAAGTGGAAGCCTGACTCCAAATACTTTGATATCTGGGAAGGTGCTGTTTTCCCATTTCATCATCCATTCAGAAATCACTGTGTTGCCTCAAGGGTAGCAATTAATTTGTATTTGTTCAGCCTCCTTGCTCCTGCTGTGTAGGCGAGCACACGGCATCACCTTTTAGATTCCTCTGCTGCCTCTGGGCCTGGGCTCTGCCTCTTGCACTCCAAACTTTTCTAAATGCAGCAACATGAAACTGAGTCAATTCTTACACGTCTTTCTGCCTCCCACAGAGGGGCAAACAGAAGTAGGGAGGTCAAAATTAGGGTCCTGCTTATAAACACTCTGAGTAGCAGGCAATGAAAGTGTCTGCGTGTCAGATGCCTGTTGGAGGGCATCACATGTTTATGCAACTCAAAAAATTGTTTATGAAGAAAAAAGCATGTGCTTTTTAGATGATAATGCTATTTTTCATACAATTTTCTCCTTACATTGGATGAGGAGGTTTGTAAAACCTTTATGATAAGGTCCCCATTTTGAAACAAGGGAAAGGAATGCCAAGTACTCAGCTTTTTCGTGCAACTGAAAATTCACTCCTTTAGTAGCTCTCTTACCTTTCCTTTCCTTTTCCTTATAATTTTTGTATCTTGTTTTGTGGATTCAGTGCTGCCTAGAACTAGGTTTAAGAGTCTTAGTTTTAATAAGATTTTTGATATTTCTTAGAGTGTAGACCAAATGGATTAAATGTTGTCAGCTGCTGCTGCTGCAGATAGTGAGCTAACAAAGAAATCTCTGCTTTTGCATTCTAATACACTTGTATTGTAATAATGGTGATGAATATTCACTGGGATTCTGTTTTAAATAAAATTGTAAATATTGAAAGCTATATTTTGTAATAGTCTATTGGTATAGTTCTTTTAAATATTATATTATTCTGACCTTATATTTTAATTACTAAGCAATGTAAATCAATATAAAAAACAGTGGGAATAGAACGTGTATCCTGGAAACCACTCTTGCTTTTAAGAACTGAGGTAGAGCCCATTGATCTTGAAATCATTTGGTTAATCAATTTGATTGTATCACACTTAAATCGAGTAACTTCCATTCCTTTAGCCAGCATAAGCATTCTGTGTGGACAGGAGCCGAGATGACAGGTTTCATTAAATATGATCTGGTAACCCATGTGTCAGTATATAACTGATTTGTCCATAGCGATTTTTTTTATAATCTAGCTTTGTTGGTTTTGTGTCCATGCATCGTGACCCTGCAGGAGCAGAGCAGAGGAACAAGGCCCTTTCCTGGCAGGAGCCCAGCGCTGTTGTCCCAGCAGAAGGCTGAGGACAGGGCAGTATCCAGTCGCTGGCAGAGCTCCCGGCACCAGCATCTCCAGCACAGCTTCCTTGGTGAACTGCCCAGCCAGGGCCCTTCACTGCTGCCCTTCTTTCCACTGCACCACCCATTCTCTCCTAACTTATAAGCTTCAGTGAGCACGTATTTTGAGTTTATGAAGTGTTGTCTTCATTTACTACATGGTGCAGTGTTGAGAAACACTCTTATCAAGGCAGTGCTGGTTTCCTCTTGCAGCTGAATGGAATCATGAGTCACTTCTGTTTTAGATTAATAGCTTGTTCCCCAGCGTGGAGGCTTTTAAGAATAGGAACAAAATTGTTGATTTCTATATAGAAGAAATGAAAATGCATTGTGGCCTACTCTGTAGCAGAAATTAAATAAAGTTTGGAGAGTTTCGCGGCAAAATGCAACTTTGGTAGAATGCTTATTTGAAGGGTATAGTGGCTCATAGTAGATTATGAACCTTTATTCAAGGGATTCGTTGAAACTTTTCAATAGCTTTTATTGGAATACTTCATTTTTTTCAGGAGAAGGTTAAAATAATGGATTTTAGGTGGGTTTTTTTCCTCCCATGTAAAAAAAACTCCATGTAGAAATGGCTTGATTTCAAATAAATTTAATTAGGTTTTTTTACAATATCTAATTCTTAATTTTGCAGAATATCCTTTCGATTTGCAAGTTATTGATCCAAAACAAGGGTTGTAGCAGCTGAACCAACTCCATCAAATAAGTTAGCATGCCTTCTTCACAAAAGCTGCTGGAAGTACTTGAGTAATTCTGTATTTTTGTTATCACTTACTTTCAGCTGACGAATTAGTAAGTCCTAAGGATCTGGACCCTATTGGACGGTACATAGCTCCCCAAGACCAGCGGAATGTGAGCATGAGATTTTCAAATCAGGTAAGCATAGGCTTAGTTTTAAAATATTTTCACTGAAAAATTGTTGTCTGTATGTTATGTATGGTCTTCTAATATTACAGTTAAAGTGCAAGGAAAATATTAAGTGTGTAAGCACTTTCTGAGTTGATGGAGGATTGCTTTTAAAAGTAAGATTCATAACATCTGCAGTTCTGGGGAAGTGATGCAAGTTTGACTTCAGATTAAGCAATGCAGTCAAAATGATACAGAAAATGTAAGTTTAATTGCTCTTATATAGGTATGTTTCTTCGAGTTATAAGTTATGTCAGGAATGCAAAAATGCTTTTTTTTATTCCTCTGAAACAATTTCAATGTATTAATTTTTTTTGTATTTAGAGCTCCTAAGATCTACAAGGATGAGGTGGTTTTTTTTGTGTAGTTGAGACACCATCCCTGGAGGAATTAAAAAGACATGCAGATGTGGCACTTAGGGGCAGAGTTCAGTGCTGGGCTTGGCAGTGCTGGGTTAGCAGTTGGACTCAGTGATTGTAAAGGTCCTTTCCAGCCTTAATGATTCTGTGATTCCATGTTCTCCTGTATTTAGATTAAATGCACAGCAGGAATGAATGAACGGGGATGGGGAATGCTTAAAAACCTGGTCTGTATGTAGGGGACTTCTTTTATTAATGAGGTGAATGTATGGAAGCTAAAAGATGTATTTCAGCTGTTTTGTTTCCTTATGTAAGGAATATATATTTAAAAAGTCCCTTGTTCAGCATTGTGAATTTGTTATTCAAGCATAAAAGATGAAGTATTTCAGAACTGAATAATGTTTTTCTTGTTCTATCCAAATGCTGCTTAAACCCTCAGTTTCCTACTCTTTCCTGTTACCAAGGTAATCCACCGGCTGTTGGTTCATTCATAGTGAGACTTTCATTGTTCACAGTGCAGCACTTCTGCCGTGTTAATATGAGATAATGAAAACTCAGTGACTTCATTTGTTCCCAGTTTTTGTCTGTTCTTACCTCATGGGATTATGAATGTAACAGAACTTGGGAGCTGCTGATACCCCGTGCCCTTTTAGGAGTGCCCTCAGAAGAAGCCTGTGTTGGGTCGGGGTTGCTGCAGCCCATCCAACTCTTCTTCCTTTGATTCTTCAAACCAGTAACTTTTAATGTGCCACAGCTGAACACTTTGAAGAAGATGAGGGTTTGTTCTAAAGGCACTGCATCACTCATCAGGAAATGTTTTAGCAGAAAAGCATTTTTACTTCTATTTGGGGTACCCAATATATGATAGGGAATCTCCAGATCTTCAGAGAGAAGTAGCCTTTGCCCTAAGAGCTTCCCAAAAGTGATAATAATACACTTTCAGGAATCTGTGTCCATATGTTCCCTCTTGGGGGAATGCCGGTGTGGTGCTGGAGCAGAGCTCTCTTTGCTGGTTTTAGTCTGTGTTCCCAAACACGACAAAACCCAACAGCAGTCAGAGAGGTTCTCATTTTGCTTTGCAGTGCTAATGGTCAGGTTAGATCCCATTCGTGAGGTAAAAAGGAAATGGAATCATCCATACACTGTTTACTTTACTGAAAGAAGATAATGCAGGGAATTTTAGTTCAGTGAGGAGGACTCTTTAGAACTGGATTCCTTGGAATAGCTTATTTTGTTACTCCGTTTTACTGTCTCTGTATTCAGGAGAGATTATAACACAGTTTTGGTTGTTACATTCTGTTTTGGGAATGTAGTGTAGAAGGAGGCCTGGATGGTAACAACATTTGAGAAATGAGTTAGGATGGGGATTTTCTGAATTTGTTTTGTATTTTACTGGCACATGTGAAAGCTGATTTATTGCATTCTTATGTTTAATTTCATATTTAACAAAAAATCATCTTACTAAATTGCCACAGTAAGACTAATTTATGTGCTGGGTTCTGTTGAAATATGTGTTTAGGGTTATAATTAATTAATTGTATTCTTTTAGTGTTTTGCCATGTAGACTTGGCAGTCATTTGTGAGGACTTCAGTTACTGGGAATTAAGGTTAATACCTATTGATGAAGAGAATTGGGAATAGTTAAAATAATAGACTGCTATTTTTTTTATTTTCAGGGCAATAGATAATGTGTTTATAATAAGGACTAAAATTATGAATTGGAGGTAGATTGAGATATTTTAAAATTTTTCAGTTACGCGAGTTATGTTTAGGGTTGGAACATGTTTAACTTGGATGGTTTAGAGGGATGTACTATATTGGATGATTTGTCACGTTAATTATAAACATATTCGTGCCTTGATTCCCGTTAATACAATTGTCTATCACAGGTAACACAAGTCTAAATTTGTCAGATTTTGGAATTTGAGGTACGTGTGTGTGCAGGCTGGATTTCATTTAACGAGCCTGGTGTGTCAGTAACAGTGGCCACCCCGAGCTCAGCAGGGTCCAGCTGCTTCCAGGAGCAGAGGTACTCTGTGACAATCAGCTGTAGTTCAGGAGCAGCAAGGTGGGGCGTTTGGGTCAAGTACAGTGTCTTCTGTTGTGGGCTATTTCTGTTTGCCTCACCTGGCTCCATATGCTTGGAAAGCCCAGTAGGTGTGATTTCCATCGGTGTTCTTGGATATTGTTCCCACTTTCTCACATGCTCAGAATGAATGGATTTTTTTTAGAGTTCTGAGACTTCCTGGCAATGTAAGCAGAGAGGCATATAGTGATAACATCTGTCCAGAGAGAGTGCAGCAAAAGACTAATACTGAGCTACTTTCTCTGCTTGTGCCAGGCACGGAGTCAAGGATTTTTCCCTTTATCCTGCCTCTGTCAGTTTATAACCTTGTTAAAACCCAGGATTTTTTAATTTTTTTTTTTTAGTTCTCCTTTTTAGAGAGGCAAAACAACTAATCAGTATTTTATCTTGGCCTTCTGAGGTATATTTATCATCCACACAGCATGCAGAATATAGTCAAAAACAGCCCCTTCTGCCCACTTTGGAAATGGAAGGCAGAAGGTTGAGCCTGGGCAGGGGGGTCTGTTGTTGTGTCCTGGGGAGATGGTGATTGATGTGTGAACAATACCTGAGCTTGCCTTATTAGACAAATTTGAAAGCCAACACATTAAAATGGAACTTTTAACAACAACAGGATTTATTTAGTGAAATATTTAGGAGCTTAATGCTTTTCCACATCTCTTTTTTGAAAAAAATACACAGCAAATGCTATATAGAACAATTGTTATTGAAAAGGGTGACACAGTTTTTTGAGTGTTGTATCAATTATTTTGATCTGTGTTTCTCTAGGCCACTACTTGTCATTCTCCAGTCTGTGACATGTCAAATGACAGTGAATGTAACTTTGTTTAATGTTACAATGGCCCTATAGTTGTACAGCAATTACAGTTAAAATTTTCCGCAATACTTTTAAAGGTCTAGCAAGTTTTCACACAGATTTTATGTTGTGCCAGTTGTGCTACAGATGCAGTTTGCATAGTTCTGGGCGGTGTTAGAACCACCACTTATTGATTGCTCTAAATGAATCATGTCCTTGGGCATGACTATGTGTGAGAGGAATTGGTACTGGGATTGAAGAGGGTTGTGCCTCACTGGCTGTGTGGAATACATGGATTTGTGTACAATTTACAGTCTGTGGTTACAAAGTCCTGCTAACTTCATCATTGATAGAGTAATAAATGAGTCTTAACTTGAAGACCACTCCCTAGAGTAGATCACAGACTGTCCATGAACCAGTACAGTCTTGTTTTCAGGTGTGTGTGTGGGAGCTTTCTTTTGGTTTTATAAACAATGATTATGGTAAAGAATTGGTTTGAGTTTTCCTACTGTTTGTATAAATGCAGGTAATGGCACAATGACCTTATTCTGAGCAGGAAAATCTTTTAATGTCACTTGAACTTCTGGCTTCTTCATCTGGTCTCTTTGTGCACGTAATTCCATCACAATCTTATTTCACGTGGCAAAAAGTCCGAAATTTGTAGTGGAAATGTAGTGCTGACAGACTCCTGGGAGAATGTTATCAAGAATTTCTTCTGCAAATCCCTAAGATCTAACTTAGGGCTCACAGATGCTTGAGCAAGCAAGCATTCACTCTGAGCTTCCTGTTCTAAATCAATATATCTATCCCTCTATCATCACAGAAAATGCTGTCTTTTTATACAATTGATAGAAGATGTGTTTAGCTTCTATTACTTGTGTTTTGGTAGTTTCTAGACAGGAGTAGACAAAAAGCACGTTAACAATGAAAGTGTGAGCTGCTCTTAGTTCTGTTGATTTTACAGCTGTTGAATGCCAGGGAAGAAAGGAACAAAGAATAACTTGAACATGTCACTTTTTAGCTCATAGTGCTGCTGCTAGTGATAAGAAAGGTGAATTGCCACTTCAGGACCCGGGGAGCTGTGTCAGTGGTTTCACCCAATATGCTGAATTCACTCCTATTTTCATAGTCGCCTGATGTAAAATACTTCATGTTTGAAATAAATACTAGTATCTATGTAATAAACAATGCAAGGAAATGCAGTTACTGCCCGTAAAATGTAATGTATCTTTTATGTAACTGTAAGGAGTGCCTGTCTGATCACAATTTGTCAGAGTAAAGGGTTGAAATCATCAGGTCGTTACTTTTAAGTGAACTTTGTTGTTTACCCAAACAGCTGAATTATTTTATTCATTACAAAAATGTGTATCAAAACATTAAGTTGTATCAGGCACATATAGGTGATACATTGATTAGATAAGTTCTAAACTTTTGTATGAAATTGTTTTCCCTAAGTGGTTCTTTTTAATTAAAAAACCCAAACTAATCCAAATAATGATTACCAGAAATCTGTTTATTAATGATACTCCACAATGCATCTTGCAGAGTCTTATTGATAGGACAGTCGTCCCGTAGTTTTGATATTTGACAAGTTTTAGTGCTGTGGTGGTCTTTCAATTTGTTCATGCTATAAGAAAAAGCAATGCAAGTGGTTATGTCTGTCATAGTTGTGAATTGTAGCCATTGTCCCTGTTCATGCTGTATTGAACAAAATCTTTAATTAGCGATGCTAATAATATTTTTTCCATTATTTTCTAGGGTCCTTTAGAAAATGATTTGGTAGTCCATGTGGCCCTCATAGCAGAAAGTCAGCGGTATGTATTTACTTTTATTAGAATGTACCTATGAGGGAAGGGTTGATCAATTGATATCTTAAATGGTGTAGAATAAAATACTGCTACTTATGTATCTACTTCCAAGATAATTGTTAAAACTAAGACTATTCTGTTATTTGTCATTAAATTTGTCCTTATTTCATTTGTAGCTTACAAGTTTTTCTGAACACATATGGAATCCAAACTCAGACCCCCCAGCAGGTGGAACCAATTCAGATATGGGCTCAAAAAGAACTTGTCAAAGTAAGGAATTTTGCATTTAAGATTTTTTTATCTAACTATACATTTCTTTTGTAAAAATAAGAATTTATATCAAGCTATTAGACTTGTATCCCCCCAAGCTTGTTATCTACCTTTTTTGAGCGGCAGTGGAATGAAAAGAGAAAGAAGAGGAAAACAAGAAAATGGGATAAGATACGTGGAGTATACATCTGTAGTGGAGGTATAGCACAGGAGAGGAGCAGAATACTCCGTAGGCATAGACTGATAAGAGAAAAGGGAACACAGAAACAGATGGTGTACAGGACCGCTGTGGTTTGGTTCATGCTCATAAATCAACCCAACAGTCTGGTCTGCTTTCACAGACGTTTCTTGCTATTAGCAGATTTAATAATCTAGAATTGAAGGGCATTTTAATAAAATTAAAACCACACCTGCTTGAAGCAGCTGGACTTGCATGAAACCATGTGCTGTTCAGTGCTCTAGTGCTGAATCAGAACTGATGCTTTGACTGTCAGGTCAAGATGGAGTACTATTACTAGAGACAAAACATCTTTAGTAGCCGTGTTGTCAACATGAGGCCTCAAGCTGAAGAGTCTTCAAGCAAAGAGACAATGTTACAATGCTAATAGAGTTCTGGTTTTGTTAAGAAGGCATTTTCTGTTTTTCATTCTAGTGAAATGAAAGTCCTTTTAGTGTCAAATTGTCATGTCTAATGCCATTCTTTTAGTCTCCATTATTTCCCACAAACAGAGGTTGAAGTTGTTTGGTTTTGTTATGCAGAGATGAGTTATTTAAAGCTGTTAGTGTTCTAATGGCTCCATTCCTTTCCCACTTGAATACGGTTACATAGTCTGGATGAACAGGTCATGAAGGTAACTTTATTTTCTCTTTCAAATAGTACTTGGTATTAATGCAGAAACATAAGCAGGATCAGGAAGGCCCCAAGCTGACAGCAATAAAAAGCTTCTGAGTGTAATGTTTGTTCAAGTGTTTGTTTTCATTTGCTTCTGAATTATCTTCCTATAGCATAAAGAAAAATTGAATTTCATAAAATGTTCAGAATTCTAAATATTCAGTAGTAATGGTGAGTTCCTTACCTAAAACCGCCCAAATAAGGAAGAATTACACCTTTCAGTCAGGTTTAACTGGTATGTTTGTACTGTCTTGCTCACAGCTTAGTTGTTTTGTTATGGTTTTATTCTCATATACTGTAATAAGTGAAGATTATTTCTTTCATATGAAAGTCTCACAAAATTGTATCAGTTGAATTTATACTAGGCATACATAAATAAGAATCAAGCTATGAATAATGAGATAATTCCCTCTTGCTTGTGTTGTTGATGTGTTAAGTTTGCAGGCTTGTACTAAAATTAGAATACAGATTTTCAAAGAATTCCTATATTCCTCCTTTTACCTTTGTATCTACACTGGAAAAACAGTACATAAGGCAAAATTGGCCAGACAATTAATGCAAATGATCCTTTAAAAAAATTATTTCCTTAAGCAATTTTAAAAATTAAATGTATTTGAATTATATAGAATGGAAAAGTAATGGGATTAAGAAGGTAAAGAGAAGGCCTAATATAGGAAACAACAAAAAACCCCAAAACCCACGAATAGAAATAATGACCACATTTTAGGAACTGTTTTCTAATCAGAGCAGAATACACAGAGCTTTCTTTGTAAGATGTGGCAGGAGCATAAGAAAAACTGGTTTTCATCAGTTTTCATGATTCTTTCTTACAGGCTTACTTCCATTTAGGAGTCAATGAGAAATTGGGATTATCTGGAAGACCAGACAGACCTATAGGATGCCTTGGAACATCAAAGGTTGTTGCAAGAAATGTTTATATTCCTGTTATTGATGTATATTTTAGATAAACATTGAGTTAGTCTCTGAATTATTTTAAATAGAATTGAAGTGCAGTTTTTGTTTTTTCGACTTCTTCAGTGCTTCAGATATTTTAGAGAAAAGATTAATGGGAGTCTCCTCTCTCAACAGATCTATCGAATACTGGGGAAGACTGTAGTTTGCTACTCGATCATTTTTGATCTCAGTGATTTCTACATGTCTCAGGATGTTATGATGTTGATCGATGACATTAAGGTATTTGTAACTTCTCCTTTAAGAAAGTGACAAAAACAGAGCCTGTAGAAGAATAAACTGTGAAGTCTGATAAAACAGAAGACTGAAAGGGAAACACTGTAGTGTGTGTTCTTTTAATATAAAAATAATCTTGCAGCTGGAAAGTGCACTAAGATGACTATCCTATCAGCCCAGTATGGGTTCTAGTGAGCATTTCTATCTGACAGAAAAACTGTCCCAGAAAAGTGATTGGGAATGCTGTAGGGCAGCAAGCAAATTATCTTTTGTTTCTTTGGGAAAACAAATGTTCTTGGCTGAAAAGAGGGATGAGACTGGTGTTACGAGAGATAGGAAGGCCTTACTTGCAAGAAATGCTACTTGATTTTGCACGAATATTAAGAGTTGCCTGCCTGTAAGGTGGGCAGCAGTGCAGAGCTTACTTGCCATGGGCCCTGGGCTTGAGTAGCTACTTCCAGGGCACAGGAGGTGGCCCTGCTTATTCCACCCTAGTGGCTGGGATTCAAACCTTGGATCCCCATGTAACTTCCTAGGTCATTGCATGTATTTCAGTACCCTGTACTGTCTCATGGTTTACCCCATGGTTGATATACAAGCTTATGAGTATTTTCAGAACACTTCTGAAATGGCAGGGCTTGAGAAGCAGCTCGTATCCATTGAAGAACTCTGTTAGTGATGGATTAGATACAGTGTTTTTAACCTGTTGGGTGTTTCAGTGCTGTTATTTTAAGACAGCTCTTTTAATGTCTTCTACTGTATGCTGTGGTACATTGTGCTTGTGTTTTGTTGTTTTGTGATTTTCTGTGACCAGCATATTTTCTCTTCCCTAGAATGCCCTGCAGTTCATTAAGCAGTACTGGAAGATGCACGGTCGGCCCCTGTTTGTGGTGCTTATCCGTGAGGACAACATCAGGTAGAGAGAAATAAAAGCATGATTTGCAGTGTGGTATTTGCCTAATTGCAAGATTGATGGAGTTCTTTTTCGAATTTCAGAGGGAGCAGATTCAGTCCGATATTAGATATGTTGGCAGCCTTCAGAAAGGGAATTGTTGGAGGAGTGAAAGTTCATGTTGACAGAGTACAGGTATGCTGGTTTTTCCTGAATATTGTGTTCTTACCTCCTAATATGGGTACACGTATTCTTACCACTTTTGGTTTTTATGTGGATTTTATCTACTATCATAAAATTAACGAGTCAAAACTCAGGACGTGTGGTACACTTTGGTTTGTCTCAAAAGAAATGTTTTTTTTTTAATTCCTTTTGATGAGTCTTTTGAAAGTCAAAATCTTGACAGAGGATTTTGAGAAGGGAGAAGGATTTTTTTATGTTAGGCAGTCTTGTGAAATTACTACCAAAGGATAAAGCCACTGTGTCAAGAACTGAGGGATTTCTTTTGATTAGGTAATCAATGAGGGGGAGAGAAAAGGTGCTTCACATATATTAAAATTCTTACAAGAACTAAGATCTAGTTTTAACATCTTTTCTGTTTGAATTCATCTTAAAGCAGGAATGTTACTTCATTAAAATGTGAAAATTACTGAGTCAGGTGCTGATTTTACATACTTGTATGTGCTAGTTTGTCTTAGTTTACACCTATTGAAGAACCTTTTTTTCATAAGAGAGAAGACCAACGACGCAGTTATGAATTCTTGTTCCCTAAAAAATCATTAATTTGTAGAAGAACTGGGTCATTTTTAAAGGAAATGCTCCTACCCATGATGGTTCAAGACATCCTTGGAATCTTTAAATATTTATGTATTTCTCCTGGTCCCGCATAGGTCATGTTGTCTCTCCTGGTACCATTGACTCTTTCTATAGCAAATGCTATTTACTGTTCAGGGAGGACTTTTCATTTGGCTACAGGGTTTGTTACTGTGGTTTGGTTTGTTTATTGTTTTTTTAACTGCAGTGACTTTCTTGCACTGCATTGATTCAACTGGTGTATTATCAGGCGAGAAATTTCTCCATCTACGTGTGTCCTTATTTTAAGCACTACACTGAACAACTGTCAGGGAGTGAGTAAACTTTCGCTTGCATACTGATGGACCTTCTGGAAAAATCCTTTTTTTAATACATGGAGCAGTTTTAAAGGGTTAAGGTGTTGACAGTCACTGGTCTTTGCCTTATTTATTAGCCACTAAAACATGGGAAAACTACAAACAAATGTTTGTTTGACTTTAAGGCCAGTGGGAATAGTGGTGGGTGCCTTTCCTGCTGGGATACAGTGTCCTTTCTCCAGCAGTTGAACTAGAATCTCTCAGTCTTACTGCACAGTTGTCACATTTTGTTAACAGTCTTGTTTCATTATAGGAAAGGATTTGAGAAAAGAACAAGGGACATGTCTAATTCGTGGTATTTTCTTGAATAATTCATCTATTCCAACAAAATATATATTGATCTTTGCAAACTGTATTCAGCTGCTTCATTTAGATGCACATGTTAAACATGCCTAGAGAGAATGTGTGTCTCTAACTGGGTGAATGCTCTTTTTTTCCTGTAAAATGTATCAAATCTGATTTCATTTAAAAATATGTATGCTTAGAAGATTTGCAGCTCTTTTCTGATTTTTCCCTTCGTTGTCATCCTGTGTTCAAGCAGATGTGCAAGGCAAAGGATGAATGACACTGGGAATAAAGGCAAAGCAGGTTTTTTTATATTCAGTCATCTCACAGCATAAGAGATCAATATTTTACTGCAGCTCATGTACAATGAAAATGGAATATAGAAATTCACAATACACAGTCAGTTTTACTTAGCTAATGAGAACCATCAAAAGCAGTCTTAAAAATGCTGTAGTACAATACATTCCCTCTGGCAGTAGATAAATAGGGAATTCGCATAAATTCAGAAGGAACAAATTGGAATGACTACATCAGATAAATGCAACATTTGGTTTCAGGTATGTAATCATTTGAGGTGCACGTATTTGTAAGCTGCATTTTATGTGCAAACTTAGGGCAGGCATGCTTGGATTAAGGAATGACTACAGAGTAGGAATCTTATTGTGTAGTGTTTGCCTGAAACATCGCTGAGACTGACAGGAAAACCGCCCGTCCTTCAGCAGTCCCTGAAATAATGAGAAATATGATCCAGAACGTGGGTCCTGTGCAGGACTCTGAGGAATGCAAATCCTTGATCTCAGGTGTTTTCATCAGACCTGGGTTTTGGGGCATGGACACTGCTTGATGAAGCCATAAATTGCAGGCAAAAGAACAACGAAACACCAGCAAAGAAGAGACAGCAGCCCCAGGAGACTTCTGCTGTCTTAAGCTGTCATTTTCCTTATGAGAGAGGAAAAGTACTCTGAAAGTGTAAAAATATTTGGAACTATATATAAAGAAACTACTTTCTCAGTGGAAACCACCAGCAACATACTGAAATCAAATGACAGTTATATAATAATGTACATATTTTTAAATTTTTTTTAATTTTTCATTTCAGACATTAATATCTGGAGCAGTTGTTGAACAACTTGACTTCCTAAGGATCACTGAAACAGAAGAGTAAGTCTATGTGTAAATAGTAACAATGTGGTATTTGATAGTTAAAATGTGTTCTGAACTGTGAAGAAATGAAATACTTATTTTTCAGGGCTCCTGTATTTAAGAGTTTGGAGGAGTTGGATCTCCCAAAACATTCAAAAGTCAAGAGACAGTCTAGTACTCCAAATGCTTCTGAACTTGAGCAGCAACCAGATGTAAATATTAATGACTGGAAAACCAAGTCAACATATGAGATCCTGCAGAAACTTAATGTAAGAAAACTTAATAAAAATACAGTGTAACTTTGTTCCTGTGAAATAAAAAATTCTGTGTCAATATTCTTTTTAACAGCAGCCTACTTAGATCAGCATTAGTGTCGTGATCAGTGTTAATAACACAGCTAATAACATAAAATGTGTGATGTTCCCTTTCGTACTCGGGGAATCTTCCTTTTTACAGTGCTTTGTCTTAGCATCACAGAACCCTCTGGCCCTTCGTGCTGTAACTGCTGCCTGTCAGTTCTCCCACCTACCCCAATCATCTCTGGTGCTAAATGACCATCTAGAAGGGAACCCATTTGTTATATGTCTTAGGAATAGATATTTTATTCACAAACTGAAATTCTAAAGACTTGAGTAGTGGATGTTCACTCAGATGGACTGAGAACTTCTTAATGACATCAAGGAAAAGTTCTCATCTGGCATTTTTCCTGTACATAGAGGAAAACTACCAGTATCTGTTCCAGATCTAGTGTTTGATACGAAACCACAAAGTATTCTGCTTGGTTCCCTATGTCAATACAGGTGTTTCTGCTGTAAATGAAAGGACCTGAGAAAGAAAAGTCAGGTAACGTTTCCAAGGTCAAATTATCACAATTTCATATGAACCACAGAGAAGCCTCTGCAAGCAGCGGTGACAAGGATACAGCACACATAGTGTATGAAATAGTTGTGAAATCCCCTTAAAAACATTTGTAGACTTTCTCCTAAATTAAAACAAAAAAAAAAGGCCCTTTGGTTGTACTTGAAATTTTTAATAGCTGTTCTGGTTTTGCTTCACTGAAAATCTGAAGGCTATTTGTGGTTTTGTTGTTGCTGTTTTTTTTCTTTTTAAGGACTGCAATTGCCTAGCAAGTCAAGCGTTACTCTCTAGTATATTGCTTAAAAGGGAAGGACCGAATTTTATCACCAAGGAAGGTAAGAGCTTCTTTCATTGGACTATTCAGAGTATTTGAGGAAGCAGATGTATGTTTGGTTGCAATGAACATGAATAATAGCTGTGCATGCCAGCAGTTGTGTAGCTGTTTTCTCTGCCATTTAAAGCAATTTCCGCATTAAATGGGACATGCAAATTCATAGCATGGTGGGGAATGAAATGCTGAATATATGAACTCTTAGATTGTTTGTAGGCCAGTGCTCTATCTAGTTGTAATTTTCAGTGAACAGATTAAAAAAATAGAGGATTTGGCCTTGTATAGAAAACTGAAACTTAAGGGAAGTCTGTATGTGTGTAACAGTATGAAATATAAGAATCTTTATACTTAATTTTTATTCTACTTTGATGTAATCCATCTTCAATGTATCTGTGAAACCTACTCTAATTTTGTATTATGGCTTTGTGTTAGAGCACAGGATTTAAATTCCTGTAAAATAATTCTCAGAAGGCTACTGAGGCTTGTGGCCTTTGTGCGATAAGTTTTGGTGTTTTGGTTTTTTTCCAAGACTGCTTATTAGCTGCCTTTGTATAGAAGAATACTCCTCAGAAAAACAGGAATGTTCAGATCAAATGATATTCTCTTAGTTATTCACCAAGGAATGTGACTTAGCACCTTATGTTATAGAGCCCTGCTTCTTAATTTTGGTGTCAGCTGGTTGTTGTGATGAAGGGTTGTCATTTTGACATAAGCAAATATTATGTCTGTATTGCTATATTAAAAATGTCATAGAATCTTGAAATATCCTGAGTTGGAAGGGACCCACGAAGTTCATCAAAGTCCAGCTCCTGGCCCTGCACAGGACACCCCAAGAATCCCACCTTGTGCCTGAGAGCATTGTCCAGACGCTCTTTGAGCTCTGTCCTGCTGGTGCTGTGCCCACTGCCCTGGGAGCCTGGTCAGTGCCCAGCCACCCTCTGGGGGAAGAACCTTTTCCTGATATCCAACCTAAACCTCCCCTGACTCAGCTTCAGGCCATTCCCTGGGGTGCCGTACCTGGTCCCCACGGGGCAGACATCAGTGTCTGCCCCTCCTCTTCCCCTCACAAGGAAGCTGTACCTGCAGTGAGCTCTCCCCTCAGTCTCCTCCAGCTGAACACACCAAGTGCCCTCAGCCGCTCCTCACACGGCTTCAAATCAAGGCCCCTCACCATCTTCTTATTCCTCCTTTGGATGCTTCTTAAAATCTTTCTCATGTTGTGGTGCCCAGAACTGCAGTCACTACTGGAAAACAGTGTCGAGTGGAATAAAATTTATTGACTGACACCCAGGACATTGTTGCAGGTTGCGGTTGGAATCTGCACATTAGGCCCATGTCGCTTTTCCACTAGTTACCTGTACTGTTGTCAGGTTTTGAGAGCCTCAGGAGCTTTCTTTTAGACCTTTGTAGGTTGTGTTCTTTGCTCTAGAAAAAACTCAAGGCAGATTTCCTAACCTCTGTAAGCAACCAGCGTTATCACTTACGACTGTTGGATCACTCTGTTGAAATCATTTATACAAAACCAAAAAAAAGTGTTGTTATGCCTCTGACCGTTCAGAACTAACTTGTAGAGACCTTTTTGTACCATCCCACATGAAATGGTGGGTGCTGATAACCTTTTTAATATGCACTTTGTATTAAACAGTCTGAGTCACTGACTAAATGCATCCTACGACTGGGGACTACTGAGACTGGCATTAAATAATCACACAGTCAATAAAAGCTAAATCTAAAAAGAAGCAGAACCTTAGGTTCTGCAGTTCGAGGATGTACCTTATGATGGGTTGTACCTTTATAGGCCAAATCTGTATGTAGATTAATTTTCCCCAATATATTGCAAGAATAGGTGATATCATGAGTGTCTCTATATCATGAGCAGCAAATTCAGCTGAAATCTGGTTTGGCTTCTTGCATAACAACATATACTGGGAGACAGGGGACTTGATTGCATCTAAATTTTAGATGTTAAGTATAATAAAAAAGTGCTTTACTAAAGCAGATTCAGAATTAACCGATCTCATCAAATTTATCTTGTTACCATTAAGTGAAAACCTGTGCATCTTTTTTGCTTGTGTTTTGTCTGTTTTTCTTTTTTTTTTTTCCTTTTTTTTTTGTTAAATGCATTTAGGTGGTGTTGCTGAGCATATTGAAAGAATCTATAGACGAGCTGGCAGCAGAAAGCTCTGGTTTGTATACACATATCACGTTCCTTATGTTTTACACCATTTTTTTTTCCCAATGTGTTTATAGAAAGTAAGGTTGGATCCTTACACTCTTAAAGGGGGAAAAATGACAGCTTTACTGACGAAATCTATTGGTGCATGGCAACTGAAGATCTGGTTTAATATGCTTTAAAAAAATAACAAGTATCTTCTTACTGTTATTTTCTAAAAGAGAAATACATTAGGCTGGATTTGCACTGAGTGCTGTTGCCAGTGTACAATTCTCATTAAATTGAAATAATGAGAAAAAAATACTAATATTCTTACTTCTTACAGGGCATGATAAAATATTATCAATAGCTTTCTGTAGCAAGGCTCCTGATCAGATATAAACAGTTAAGCTGATACAATAACACGATTTTATTGCCCTGAATTAATTTACTTTGAGCCTTACTTTGTCACAATAACTTTAAAAGGTTTTGGCGAACAGGTTAATATTTACATGTTGCTTATTAATTTCTTTGCCCTGAAGCTCAGTAGAAATTTAATTTATTTTTATCAAAGAAATGAGTTGAACCTGTCCTGAACTCTTTTCTTTCTCTCTGTAACTATCCCTAACAGATCAGTCTGCAAATATGTTTTTCATTTTTGTCTCTTCATGCAGTTAAATGGGCCTTTGCCAATAATGAGGTAGAACCAAAAAATACCACCTTGGTGGTATTTTTTTTGTAAATAATTAAAATCAAAAGTATTTTTAGAAACAAAATATGTAAACTATTTTTCATTTCTCTTCCATGATTGCCATGTGACATACATATAGGTTGGTGTTGCGCTACAGTGCTGCATTTGCACAGAAATTTTCTTCTTCTATAACCCCACATATTACTACTTTACTGGTACATGGGAAACAGGTAAAGTGCCCAGAAAGCTGAAGCGCAGCTCTGTGAGATTATTTTTTTGCTTATTTGCATTTTGATAGTATCAGCTAATGCATTTTTTAAATGCTTTGCTCTTGACTTTAAGAAGTGTGTAGCAGTTTTCACAGGAATCAGCATCAACTGTTTGAGCTATTACTAACACTGTAGAATATTACAATTTGTTCCTTAACTCTGTGAATAAATGATTCTTAATAGCCTCAAAACCTGTACTAGAAAAGCTCAATTACAGGCCTGTTAGGTTTGTATTTTGTCAGGAAATTATTATTAAAAGTATGTGTATCTTTAGCCATCAACTGCATATATGGAAAAATGTTTTTATTAGAAGTTGCAGCTTGTTTTTAGCCAAGCAGGTTACACAGGTCTCTTCTTTTCGTGCTACACATGCAAAATGTTACCTCAGCATGGAACACACAACAAAGCCTTGGTGTTACCTGTTGTACTTTCTCTTGCCAAATCTTTCTGACTCTTCCTTAACCATGGTAATCTTTTAGTCTATTTATCTTGCAAAATGATGAAAATGTCTTAAAAGAGGAGCTGGCATCTCTTACTTGTCTGTTTTCAAGATGCTGCTGAGAAGAGAACAAGAAGCTTTTTATGGAGCTGGTAGTTTAATGAGTTCTAACAAGATATATTATTGATCCATTAACCTATATCTAGACTAAAAAATGAAAATCCATAGCAGAGTACATAAAATCCAATCCAAATTCCACTTTATAAATAATGACGTGTTCACTGAGTTAGTTTTGAGATCTCTGCTGTGGCAGACTTTAAACTGCTATATGAATTCATTAAACTAGCTTGTGATATGTAGTGGGATTGCTCTGTTTTCTGCCCTCAGGTCTGTTGTGCGCTTCGCAGCAAGTCTTTTAGGTAAACTAGTGGACAGCCTTGCACCATCTATTACTAATGTTTTAGTTCAGGGCAAGCAGGTAAGTCTTTGCTCCTCAGAAATGTATTAAGGAATGATAACAGAGAAACTAAACAAATGGCTTTTTAATTTTGAAGGCATCTGATGCTTCTTTAAAAGTCCCCAATGGCTTAAAAAATCTTTACTGAAGAAGAAAAATCCAGAGAAAATAAAGATATATTTAATAACTGCGTATGGAATTGGCTAATAATTCTCTTTCTAATCAATGACAAAATGAGACCAGAAAGACAGTTCAGCATTTAGGTAAGAGGGGAAGAGGTATGATTTGCATGAAACTCTTTACGTTTAAGGTCTCCCCAGAGACCTTAGAACCCCTCCCAATGCCTAAAGGGACTCCGGTAGAGCTGGAGAGGGACTTTTGACCGGAACATGCAGAGACAGGACAAGGGGGAATGGCTTCAAGATGAGATAGGGTAGGTTTAGCTGAGATATTATGAAGAAATTCTTTACTGTGAGGGTGGTGAGGCCCTGGCACAGGTAGCCCAGAGAAACTGTGGCTGCCCCATCCCTGGGAGTATTCAAAGCCAGGTTGGATGGGGCTTGGAGTAGATTATCTTTAAGGTCCCTTCCCACCCAAACCTTTCTAAATTTTTTTTTATATATATGTATATCTCCTCTTATTTCACAAAAGTTTGAAAGACTTCTTTAATGAAAATGTAGCCATTCTCTCTAATTCAACGTAAGATGACACGTGGGTGGCAGCTGAGCAAAAGGTCTTTCAGGATTTTAGTATTCTGTTTCAATAAAGTTTAATCAACAGTGTTTCTTCCTTTCCTAAAGAGGATGTAATTTTTTTTCCCCAGCACAATAATTTTAATTAAGTTCATGAATAGCTGCTTCCAAATAATGCTAATTGAATATTTATGTATTTTTGTATAAAGTATGTGTATGTGTATACTTGCTCATATGCCATGTTGTTGTGACAGATTTGTCTTTGTCCTACTCCAGACTGAGGTCTGGGTTCGTGCTTCTGGCGCTCCACAGCTGTAGAGGAAACTGCACCTGCATGCAGCATGATTTGAGGCTATTTGCAACTTTTTAGCCTAACTTTTCTTCATTGATCACTGTATAACAATGGTCTTCATTATAGGAGAAAAACTAGTGTTGCTGTTTTCACTGACAGTAGATTAAAAACAAACCAGAATTTTAACAACATTCCTTTTTTGCAGTTAAACAATCCAGTAGCAGCAATATGTTTTCTTAAAATGAAGGCTGTAACTTTTAGGATGCTATTAGGAATAAAAAAATAGAACTATAAATTTGATTTTGAATTTTAAGTGAGCTTCACAGCTGAAATGTATGAAATGAAATACTGTCTGAACCTAATGTTACAGTTATGATTATAACCAAAGCATTTTTATTTTAATGTAGAAAAATACATTCCATATTTATTGTTGTCTTCAGTAAAGTTTATTACTTTAATAGCATCCAATTAACAGTATTAACAAGCATCAGCCATTGACATAAAATTATTTTTGTATTGTGCAATTTTAACAAGCAAAGCAGAGTCACTGAAGTTGATTTTCTGAATTGCTTCTGCAGCACTTTTATTCCTGTCTGTATCTTCTGAATTGTTTTCAATATACCGTAGGTGACACTTGGAGCTTTTGGCCAGGAGGAAGAAGTCATTTCTAACCCCTTATCCCCAGCAGTGATTAAGAACATAATCTATGAAAAATGTCATTTACAAGATGAAAGAGAAGCTGTAGTTCAGCAGGAACTTGTCATACATATTGGCTGGATCATCTCAAATTCACCTGAGCTGTTCAGGGGCATGCTGAAGATAAGGATTGGGTCAGTAAAGTGTCTCATGTTGTTCTTTATTACTACTGGTATTGCAGAAGAACATACATACTTCAGATATATGCAGATGGTTGCTACACTGCAGAAATGGGTTATGTAAGATGATGCAGCAGAACTTGTATACTTCAATTTTAGGAAGCCTGCTTTAAATTAGTTTGCCAAAAACAGGTACACAACTATTCTCAAATTTGACAGTCAATAGTGTAAATTGGAGGAGGGGCAGTCCTTGTAATGGTCCATTTGGAGCATTCCTGCTGCTGATACAGTGAACTAGAGGACTTTTCAAAGCTCGATCCCTGTAACCATGGCCTTAGGGGAGTTGGATGCTGTTGGATTCTGTTGCTAAAAATGTCGTTTTGTTCTTCAAAACCACCTCAAACCAAATACCCTCACTCCCCAGCTGAATAGTATCCCTAGTGCAGACAACATACACCACTTCTTGACTGTTCATCAGCTGCCTGGTTGTCCAATTCTATACCGAATGGGTTTGTCTGAGCCAGGAACCACAAAGCTGAATCAAGTTTAAAACATCATTTACCTTGTGGATGGTTCTATTTAGTTGACAAGGTGACCTACACATAGTCTGTGCTGGAGTATTGTCATGTTCCATGGTATCTGCATTTATTCTGCTATCTACAGAAGTTAATTATTTTTCACATTTAGGAAGAGACATGCATTTGAATAAGCACTTCTTTGAAGAGGCCAGGTGCTACTGACTGAGATATACAGAATTAGTGACCATGTTTTAAAAATCAGAACTTAAGTGTTCCATATTTTTTTTCCATAGAGAAAAATATAGCGTTTCAGCACTGGAGGTAGATACCAGCAGCCTTTTTTCAAGCGCACAAAATTCATATTTCCACTTTAGCAGTACATTCTAGTCATCATAAACCCAAAAATTTTTCAAATTCTTGTGTTAGATTTGACTGGAATACATCTATCCTTTTGCACTTAAATGCTTCTCTGTCTCCTCTAGAGATCCATGTTACTCTTCTTTCCTCTCCCACGTATTCTCTGTATCTAATCCTTTTGGCAGTTTTTTTTTCTTTCTTCCAAGGTTAATGCTAGAGATTCAATTTCCTTTATTTCAGTGTTATCACCCACTCCAGTGAGCAAAATTAACCTTCTCACAGAAATGCCATTCCAGTTTGGTAATGATTTGATTTAGTGTCTTGTTATTGATTTGTTGTCAGGGTTTCGTGTTGAAATAGATCAAGATGCTGACAGGCCTATTACTGTAAAAACTCCCAACCTATGACTTCTACCCTCCTCTTATCAGTGAGGAGCTCAGTAGAAGGTCCACTCTTGACTGTGCTGTGGTTTGTAGGCCACTGCAAGGAGAAAATACCAGTGAGGGACTTAAACACAGACACATTTGAGTCATCAGTGAAGAAAGGACAGATCCTTGAGCAGTTGCATTGTTAATCTTGGTAACAAGAGAAGGACACTATTCCCCTGCTAAAATAAATGAAAGTAGTATGGCCTGCATAATGTAATATGTCCTGTTGCCTAAGCTTCTCTGTGTCTTACACCTCCAGTGCATGGTCTTGGAAACATCAAATTTAAAGCAACGTTGGACCAGCTGGCTGGACGTGTCCACATTGTCTGTAGTTACTAAGAATTCTTTAGAACAGACTGTGACTTGACTTACATAAACACAGACATTCTGCACCTTGTTGGCTCAATAATTAAGTGACAGTGGAATGTGGCTACTACTGATGACAATGTAGCTCCCTTAAGAACGTGCTGCATTTTGGGATAATCACGGAAAGGCTCTTTGATGTAACCCAGACTTAATCAGGTTTTATATAATGGACTATTTGAAGACAAACTAGTTAATTTTTTTTTTCTTTTGTTAGTAATAACTGTTTGAACTGAACCAATGTAGATGGTAAGAGGCTGAGCTCTGTGTCCAGTTATTTGGCTTCAAATGTATCTATATGTTATTTCATCTTTGATATTGCATTGGAGGCTGTAGCACTGGTTTTACATAATGTGCAGAATAAAACTCAGCATTTTCCTTCAATACTTTCCCAAGGTCTGCCTCTCTGATACCTAAGGCTAAAATTCTTCGCTATTGCCATATTTTTATTGAATCACATTTTTTTCAAAAGGGAGTAGCAGAAGAAAGTGTGATAGACTGCAAAAAGGAGTTTCAAAGGCTGAAAGTACAAAGAAGCCCTGAAGTCTTTTTAAAAGTAAAATTTTGTCATTTTAATGGCTTTTTAAAACTCTACAGCAAAATGCATATATTGTCAGAGCCTAATTTTTAATAAGAATTTCAACATCAAAAGCCAGGTAAATGTTTGTCTTAATGAACATGGGATGTAGGGGATGTAGTCAAATCAATTTTTTGTAGTCAATTTTTTTTGTAGTCAGTTGTAATCAATTTTTTGTAGTCAAATCAAATTTTTCTATGCAAAGCACGCTCTACAACACATTTCTTAAAATATATGCATTATCCCTTTCGGTTCTTATCACGTTCCAATCAAACAGTATGAGTAGTAGAGTCTGATATTTTATGCGTGTCCTGACAGCCAAATAGCAGGATCATGTGGAATTCTTATGTGCTATTTTATTAGACTAATTTTTCATATTTGGAAACTTTGTATTTAATTAGTAAATATATTCCTTCCATTGCTTCAGGTGGATTATTCACGCTATGCAATATGAATTGAAAATCCGTGCTGGGGATATGCCAGCCAAGGACTTGTACCAGATGTCCCCCAGTGAAGTGAAGCAGCTTCTGCTGGATATCCTTCAGCCACAGCAGCCGGGCAGGTAATGAGATGTGGGGGTTTGTGGCACTTGTTTTCATTCATAATCCGCTGTTCAAGTGAATTTAGTTTCTGAACTGCTTTGCACACCCCTGAAATCACCAGACATCTGTAATCAATAATATACTTATTTAAGGAAAAGTAGGAAAAATGCACTTTTTCATTCTTTCATATGTGTACAGGTTCTACATTTGTTTCTTTTCTATTGCATGTTCCTTTTTCAGCTTTATCTTTGTGGAATTCTCTTTACTGCCACAGAAAAGAGATCTGTCTACTGTAAAATGAAGCATTACGTTCTTTGACGTGGGGAAAGGAGCCAAAAATTACCCAATTACCTCTACTTAAGTAGCTTTAAGAACAGTTTGTCTGCTGTTCAGTGCCCTCTTTCTTCTGGGTTATTATTATGAATAAAGAACAGATGTTCTCTAGAATTCTTGAGAGAGTGGTACTGCCTGAAACTTGTCATCTTTTCTCCAAGCTGTAATCAGCTGCCAAAGAGAGCATTCATTGTGATACAAAGTATGCAAGACAGAAGTTAAGATTAGAATATTTCCACTGAACTGTGTTGATAAGAGTGAAGTCAAAACTCTTCCTTTTGGTTTTACTTCGAGTTGAGTTAGATTAACCTTTGGCACGTAATACTGCTGATAATTTCTGTAGTCCTTGGCTGAATGCATGATAGCCTTTTCTCTCAACAAAGAGGAAGTGCACAACACATCCCATTACTTGTGTTCCTGCTTCATTCAGAACACACCTGTTTTTTTTCCCAATCTGTAATGCCTGAGAAACAAGTTGCTTAAATTGGTGTCTCATCTCAGTCCAGCTGGCCATGTACTGTATCTCCCATGTGCTTTTCGGTGTCTTGGTTGTGTTTATTTAAATTCTTGTTGTTTAGTTGCTGTCTCTACTCGTTAATGCTGACATTATTCCACTAAAAGTGTAGCAGAACAACCCCTAGTCTCTCTTTGCAGCTCTTTCCATTATGTATTAGGCTATTTAGGAAACAATTTGGTCAATCACAGTAAGCATTTCAAGCACCATCCATCATTAGAGATCTTACCTGAGTTGCCACAGCAGCTTCTGCTTTTGATTTGTGTAACACAGGATAGATAGGTCAGTAAAGAGCACTCAGATGGATTTTCTGAGGATGAGGATTCTTTTGGGGGCTTATCTGAGTACAAAAGCTTGCGAGCATATCCTTCAAAACTTCCTATCTTTAGCTTCCTCCTGTGCAGAATTATAACTTGTTTTTCCTTGCCCATTAGTGACTCATTTTTAAAAGTTCTCTTCCTGCCAGGAACTACAGAACACTGTCTCCTTGCTTTTTTTTTTTGGTGACAGTTTTTCCTACTCTTCTGATCTTTAGAAAAAAACTCTCTTGCTAGTATGACACCATATCTTGCTGCCAGTTAATTTGTCATACAGGAAGGGCTAATGGTCTATTTACCTTCCCAAACCATCTCTCCACAGCCAACCTCTCTCCAGATTTTCACGCAGGGTAAAATTTTTGCAATTTTCCTACCTCTTACACTGGGCTCCAGGATATGATACCATGTAGATGCATATATTACATATCTCGCCAACAGAGTGCAGACTCCGCAGATACTTTGAATCTATTTGTGTAGGTCGCAGGATTACAAGCAACCTTTTTTTTAAATGGAGCATTGTTTTTTTAATGGTCCAAATAGTTATAAAACTCATTTTTCCTTTTTCAGTTTACAAGGCTGTCTTCCTTGCCGTGGTAATGTGTATAGGTCAGAGTATTTTTGACATCTTCAAATGCTCTTTTCTTTGAATTAAAACAACCTCTTATTTCTACCACCACTGGTCTTCCTGCTTTTATGGAAGTTTTCTTGTCCTAATCCAAGGACAGAGCTGTACAGAGAGTGAGATGGAGCTGTCATAGCAGGCACAGGTTTTTGGCAGTTAAGTGACACATTGCTGGTGTCTCAACACTGTGGCTAAAGCCCCATTGCTGTAATAATACTGAGAAGGGAAAAATAGGAAAAATAAATTCCAGACTTGATGGATGTAAGCGAAAGAGGGTGTGGACAGTGTGCTTCTGAAGACAAACAAAATTTGTGAATTATGGTGAATGTAACTCAGTTTGTTCAAAGCTTTAGTTTAACAAAACCATTCTGTTGAATTTTCTAAATTTACAGGCCACTTGTTTTCTACACACCATCAGAAAAAAAACCCTACCTTCAGCAATTCTTACCTTTCAGCAAAAAATTCTGCTGAAATACGTTCTAATATGATTAGACATGATGAATTCGATCTGCTGCGGTTACTGGACGGCGCTGAGTAGATTTCGCAGTTAATTCTTTTTTTCCAGTTACATAAAACATACACACCTAAGACTAACATTCTGATCTCTGCATGCTGAGCATCTTTATTGTGTTTGTTTAGAGTGAACCTCACCCAAAAGCACATGTACTGCATGTGCATATTGAGATGTATTTGTTGTCACTGCTCACCTTACTGGCTCACAGCACAGAACATGGCTTTGTGGTGCATCTGTATGAGGTTTTTAGGGAGGTTCTCCCCTGTCTGTGCCCCCAGGAGTTGGCTGAACAGGAGGCAGATTGATGGTTCTCTCAACCGAACTCCGGCTGGGTTCTATGATCGGGTGTGGCAGATCCTCGAGAGAACCCCCAACGGCTTGATAGTGGCAGGGAAATTCCTACCACAGGTAAAACCAGCAGAGATGCTCAATTGTTTCTGTTCTGCCTGAAAGTGGTGAATTATTTGGTCATTAATGTTTATTTTATGTCATGATGTTTTACTTGTTCCTGTTATAATTGAAAAACAGAAAAGTGTTTTCAAGTTCTCTCTTTTTTTTTGGGGGGGCAGGTAAAATACAATTAGGATAGAATGGAAGCCAAGTATTTCTCTTAAAGCACATTCATAAAAGCATAAGTCTAGAAAACTCTTTCCAAATCATGGACTCTGAAATCTGCTCCCTTTTTGATCCTACAGTGGTCGTATTTCTTTGTTGAGTAGGATTCAACAAACAAACAGGCTCTATCTGGGGGTGGGTTTGATTTAATGCATATGGTCTTTGAGTAACAGTATTATTTATCTTTCAGCAACCAACCTTATCAGATATGACGATGTATGAAATGAATTTTTCCCTTCTGGTTGAAGATATGCTGCAAAACATCGACCAGCCACAATATAGGCAAATTATTGTGGAGGTCTGTGGCCAACAATTAATGAAATTTTATAATATGCATGAGTGTGTTACAGCCTGAAGGAAAAAAAAATAACCCAGACTCAAATATCTGAAGAATTAGCATTTTAAATATAAACACTTGCTTCAGTGGTTTCTTCATAGATTGTTTATGATTAAACAAGTTACTGTTAACATATTCAGAATATACCAGGTTCTTAATGTTCTTTCCCTCTACGAAATATTAATGACAGTACCAATACAATTAGGTCACAGGAGGTAAAAACTAATAAAGAATAATTCTGAAGTAGCTCTCCTTCAAGTCCCTAGCCTGTGCCTTTTCCTAATAATTTTCTAGGTCTAGCCAAAACTGCTTTAAAATAATCCATTTGCCCTCCGAAGGATTCTTCTTTCCGCTTTTGCTGAGGCTGCTCTAATAAGTTGCTTTATATTAATGAATCAAGTAACTTCCCATTTTCTCATGTTCTGTACCAAACAGTAAAGCAAAAGGCTGTTTAAATTCCCTCCCCACCACTGCACATAATGTCTGCTTTCTGAACAGATCAAGAGCCGCTGTACCATTGGTAGCTGACGCTGTGCTGTCAGCAGCACTCACTGTTAGTCCCCAGGTATGTGCCCCTGGTGCTTGTGAGTGTTACTCCACAGGAAAATCAAATCCCCCTCTGTTCTGGCTCACAGCTAATGATCAGGCTGGTGGTTGGAGCATCCCCAATTTTTGCTAAAAGATACCAAGATTGCCAAACCCAACACGGCCTGTACAGAGTCCACTGCCCACTTGTAGGTATTTCAACAGGACACTTGTCATGCTCACCTTCCTATTTTAAACCTCTTTCAGATGTAAGGAATGTAAATTCTGAAGAACTGAGACTTTATTGATGTTTATGGACCTTGGCTTTTATAAACTTTGTCGAAGTATGACATATAATCTGTAATTATGCCTCAAAATACCAAATGCTGAGGTTCAGTGTTTATTGCTTTTCACCCTCTCCATTGATTGAGCACCAGCATTTGTGCAGCCACACAGTGATCTGAATAAAATGGAAAATAACTTCCCTGGCTCCCAGCCAAGTTAGATGTTAATGTCAATCATTTACACAGTGCCTTTAACTAGGTAGTCACCAGCAATTGTAACCTTTCATGAAAGCCAGCTTTTCCAGTGATTCTTTTATCAAAGTCAGAATTCTATTATCTGAGTGCTATTACCTGTGCCATTATTAAATGGCTTCCTGCTTCAAAGAGGCATATGCAATTACCAGCAGTGCTATTATGTAACCTGAATTTTAAAAAATCAAATTTAAAGTCTTACAGTCTTTTTCTGCCTTCTAGTTGCTGATGGTTATATCTGTTATTTTGGAGAGAAATCCTGAGCTGGAGTTCCAGGACAAAGTGGACTTGGACAAAGTGGTGCAAGAAGCATTTCGTGACTTTCAGAAAGATCACAGCAGTCCAAAGGGAGCTGAAAATCAAGTGAGTAAAATATTGCTGTCATACAGAATTTACCATTCTTACTGAAGTTATAAATGTTAATTCTGTGCAGTTCAGAGTAAAGAGCAATTGATAGGAGTTCAGAATGGAAAACAAATAAGAAATTAGCGTACCCAAGTGCTGCCTAAGCCTGCAAAGAGCCTGTAAGCAGAGATGAGAGGTGCACTTTGTTGCTGAACTGTAAATTCAAAATTTCAGAGTAGGGAGAACACTCAGTGTTACATAGCTCTGAAATGGGAGTTTGTGTACAGCTGGGAAAGTTACTTATTAAAAGGGACAGAATTCATTAAGAGGGGCACTAGAACAGAGAAGAATTAAAAATAAGAAAATAAAAAAACTAAAACTCAGCATGGAAGTGTGGACTTAAGATCTTACGTACACAGATACTAAGAAAAATTTAGTAACCAAAGAACTCTTATTGACTATATTAATGTAAGAACTTGAAACACAAAACTGTTCTTAGTTACTGATTTTTGTGCTGGAGTTGCATTCATGACCTTGCAACCTTTTGATATCTAAGGGTTAAAATTCAAATAAATGAATAAATGCTTCTAATATTTACTTCACTAGAAGTGTAGGGTTTATGCTTTAGAGACCTCTGAATATTCTTACTACAAGTTTTGGTGCCTCAAAGCTCTGAAATTCTGTAATAAAGCCAAGTTTATTGAACTGGTTGAAGGACGAAATAGGAATAAAGCAGTGGGTCAAGTCCCTGTGCTGCTGAGGATGATCTTCCTCACTCTGGCATTTTATTGTGCCCAATATATTCAAAAATACCTGTGCTCGCTCTGAAGAATTTATTGATTCATAACACTGACATGCAACAGCACTTCCTCGTGCTGAATTTAGCTCCTTTAACAGATGAGGAAGGATATGCTCCTTAGGAATTCTTTCAAATGTTTCAATGTTCACTCTTTTGCCACTAATTTTCTGTAATAAGATTTGAGAGCAAGCCACATATCCAGCCTCAGCAACATGTCACTTCGCATAGTACCTTTGTTTATAAAAGAACAGAATTTTCTTGAAATTACAATTCTTTTGGACCATTTTGGAGGGTAATGACTCTGTGGCTGTAACAAAATCACACATCATCCACACAGAGGGTGCCAGCTCCACACTGGATCTCGAATGTGCTACCGACTTCTTGTGACAATCTGCAAATCCCCAATGGCTGTAAACAAAGAAAGATTCCATGCAAATCCCAGTTTTTACTGGTGCTGCCCTAGCCTCAATTGAAATGGTGGATTTTTTTCCCAAGGCCAGAACTACTTAGAATGATGCCTTTTTGTCTCTTAGAAAGAAATTCCTATTTATAGTTGTGAATGTTTAAGGTGGTTCTTGGAAATTGCAGCTTCTTACATGAAAAGTTTCTGGAACCTGCCTCTCCATATTCCCAGGTGTGTGCCTGCTGGCAGCTAACTGTATCCTATTTAGGATTATTCTTAGGATGTTCTGTCTCAAAGTTTCCTAAAAAACACTGCTAAAAACTCCTCATTTGTCTGAACTATGGTCTTCCATAAAACTGACTTGCAAATATTTTTAACTTTGCTAGTTCCTTGTTAACATGTAATAAATGTCAGGAGTATTTACTTGAGTCATTTCAAACACACCTTAAAACTTCAGCAGTCTACTATTTTCACCACACAATCTCTGCCCTTGATTTAATGAAAATAACCAGTTTCCTGAATTAAGGTGTTGAGCCTTTATATAGCAACTAATATATAATTTGAGAATAAGCAGATGTTTTAATGTCATTAACTGTGAAAAACAGGTGTTGAGTGAAGGACACCTATTTTGGTGAACTGATTAATGAGTTAGTTCATGTGATACCTGTGGGTTGGATCTTGGATTTTTTCCTTCTGAATAAATCTTCAGTGTTACATCTCCGTGTACACCCAAGGCTCTGGCTCGCAGTTGTACTGAGGCAGCACAGTGAGGTCCCACAGTCAGCATCCAGCTGCATGCTTTAGGAGAGCAGTTGTTCTCTGACAGCTATGACATATAAAAAAAATATTAAGAAGGTGGTGTCTGTATAGTCCTGGAAAAACTCAATGAAGAAATAGCTGCAGTAGGTCTCAGTAATCTGTTTTCCACATGCTAAGGTAGGTATATGTGGGAGATTTCTGAAAATGGAGCAGAATTATTCTATAGCTTTAGACTCTGAAAAAACACATTTGCATTTCTGACGTATTTGTGATGCTCCTCTTGTTACCCTGTGTTTGGCTGCTTTCCATCATCAGCACTCATGGCAGCATCTCCTCCTTGTCCTGCAGAGTGGCATGACTGCTTTCTACAACACTCACCCGCTGGGGAAGAAGGGAACGTGCAGCTACTTGAGTAAAGCTGTGATCACCTTGTTGCTGGAAGGGGAAATGAAGCCAAGCAATGATGATCCCTGTACCATCAGCTGAAGCTTTGAAACACAAAAAGGAATCGTTGCTTTAGTTAGTGTTCTATGTATTTTTCAAGCATATATTAAAATATTGTTTTGAAGAGTAACCCTGGCTAGCAACACGAATGCATATTATCCTTTGCTGAAAGAAGTGCCATTAAAGATACCAAGTGCCACCTATTTTTTTCCTTCCTCAACTATGCAGCATGTAACTGAGCACATGGAGCTAGTCCAATGATAATTGATTAAGTTGAATGAGAATGTATTTATGCTCTTAAATTATGCACTTAATGTAGCTAGTTGACTTCAAAAGGAAAGCAGTTTTGTCTTTATACCTCTATTTATTTATAATTACAAACAAGTTTATTGTAAATTCTAAATGAAATTCAGAAAATACCATAATTAACATGCATACAAATCAGTATGGAAATACAAAAATTGGATTATTTTCTTACTATTTTACACATAAATTGTAGGTGAAGGTTAAAGAGTTGTTATTCATTGAAGGTTTTCTGTATCAGTTAAATTGACAGCATTCTTTTAAGGTGTTTTTTTTAAATTTACCAATTGGTAACTTGATATACAGGTTTCATCCTAATAGGGCAACTTTTTATCTCTAGCAATACATATCATTGCAGTTTCCCAACTGTAGTTTAAACATCTGTAAGTTAACAAGGGAAATGTATGGTAACAAGATAAGTTTGTTTTTAAAAAAGGGCAAACATGCTGTATTTAAAATTAACATCAATGAAGAAATAAGTTTGTATTACATGTGCTATCTTTGCATTAAAAAATTCAAAATACACTTATTTATCTCCTAAATGTGTGAAAACACTGTATGTAATATGCTTTATTTTGGTGAAAATAATAAAAAGCAAATGCTTGTAAAAAAACCCGTCAATAAAAATACTTTAAGTGATGTGCAAAGAGGCTCCTGCTGACTTCAGTGGTAACTTTTGACCTCCTAATTAATGGTGACCAGTACCAGGTTGTCTGTGAATCAGTTGTTGCCATATTGATGTCAAAGGCAGGTAGTTTAACTTAGAGAGAGAGGGGGACAAAGCTGATGTAGTCAGTCTGGGCACAGGAGGATTTATTGGAATACACTTGGGCAGTGGTTTGTCCTGCCCTGATGTGCAGAACCTCTTCAGAATTCACAGCATCAAGCCTTCTCAAACCATAATACCACTGAACCCTTAACAAATCTTTAATAATCAACTGCTGTGGAGAATGAATAAGGTTGAAAAAGTTAATTTTGGGCTATTAGAGTAGTGGTCCTACTGCTCTTCCTTGCTGTAATACGTTTGTCATTCAAAGCACAGTGTAGAGGTGGCAGGGGGACAGGGAGCAAGATCCAGGAGAGGCACACCCCAGTTCCTCGGTGCTGGGAGCAGCGCTGCAGGGTGTCAGTACAACGAGTAGGAGCTTGTTGTCTGCAGGGCTGCAGCGTGACTGGGACTCCAGCAGGGAGGTGACAGGTCAGCAGCACACTCCGTTAGCAGCAGTGCCAAATACTGCATGAGCCACTAGTTTAAACAGCAATCCAACATATCCTCCAATTTTTTGCTTCGTGACTGTCCTAGGAGTTACCAACTGCAATAAATTCCACTTGCCCTTTTTTTTTTGTTTGTTTTTTAAGTATTGCTTGCAGCTCTGGAGCCGGGCATGGCTCAGTGATTACATGGGTAGCAAACACATCTATTTCTAGAGGTTTTAAAAATATTATTGGAAATTGATGTATATCTTGCCATACAAATATACGACATAACTCTTGTCTACGAACTCTAAATCATGTTGAAAGGAAACAGTCCTTTATGTACAAACCCTGCAGATTACTCCAGGAGCACTGGCAGTTTCTTACTCAGTGGCTCTAGTTTGGGCTTTGCAATTGCTTGTGATTTAAAATGTTAATGCACTTTAATTCTTACCACTTCTTGCTGCTTCTCTGTTGCTCTTACTCCATTAATACCTCAGTTACTCATAAGCCTCAGATTTGCTGATCTTGGTCTGACCTTTATAACTGCAGATGAATGAAAATGCCAGTCACCACTTTTCCTTATTCAAACTTGGAATGAAAATCCGTGCAAGCTGTTCATGTTTTCCTTTATAGCCTTGAACACATAGTTTATGAAATTGTGGTTGTGACAATTTTTCAGCTTCTACAAAATAAGGATAGATTAGAAGATGAAGATACCAAAATCCAGCAGAGTCCACATTCTCTGAAAAAGGCTCTTGAGTCTGGAAGGACAATACTATTAATTTTTCTCTTAGTGAAGTAGGAACAAGACAGGAACTTGACACAAATGTCTCTCACATAGCTTGCCTATAAAATTACAGTTGTATAAGATAATTGGAATATAAACAAAAATTTCTACTGAAGTAAACAATTTTCTACATTATAAAATGTTTGAAATCACAGAGGAAAGAGAAACTTTTATGAGAGTAAAGAGGGCAGCAGAAAATAAAAGGTAAACCAGATAGTTTTTAAACAGCCACAGGTCAAGTAATGTGTGGTGAGTATTTAATAAACTTGGACCTAATTTCTTTGAAAACATTCTGCCTCAAAGAGACAAGGAAAGAGATGTGTTTGGGGTCGCAAATTAATAATTGGAGGTGCAACAGTCAGTACAGTGCCCTGTGTACTGACAAGAGCTGCTGGCAATAGAGTTGCTCCAGCCATTAAAGAAATAAGTCCCAAAGGGTTCAATGTTGGTTCACACCATTCAATTCTTTATTATACACCTTCTCAGTGCTCCAAAACTTGAAAAACCGTTCTTCTTTCAAGGGGAAGTAGGGTCCATTAAAACAATGGGAAAAAAATAGTTGAAAAGGTTTAAAGTTTTAGCTATTGAGTAAAAGCAGGTTGTTTTTAAGCACCACTTTTTTTCCCCCAGGTTCTTCTATCAGATGCTCTTGAAAAGAAGGCCAAATTATTTCAGCTAAGCAAATCACAGAAAAAAAAAAAAATCCCTTTTTCCTCTGCTATTAGAAAGAGGGGAAATACCAACTTGCAGTGACAACTCCTGGTGTAAATACACATAAACCCCCCCCCCCTTACCCCCAAACTTGGTCACCTTCAATTTTGTCAAAACCATCGTGTTCACACTGTGGATTACTGTGACAGCTAATAGGTGTCATGTTCACAGCACATCAGACATTTCAAACTGCTCTAGTCCTCGGGAGAATTCAGAAGGTAAGAAGTTGCCAACGCAGTTCAGGGCTTTCTTGGCATTTTTGCTCTTTGCTTTGTTGCTCCCCTCCGTACGACTTTTCAGTCTTACTTTGCTTACAGATCAGTTTGTGCAACTGCTACAGAAGAAAAACAGAAAAAAATAGACAACCAGGTTAATAATAAATAAATCTCTGAGAAATCCTCTTCATTAGTTGCTAATGCACCGTAGCAGAAAACGTAGTACGAGATCCTGATCTGAACAGGTTTTTGTTCAAGGGTGGTGCTGTCACAACACTCACAGGGCATTTTTCTGAATAATATTTTGTCATTGAGGTCCATCAGCAAGCAGTGGCTGATGACAGCAACTTTAGGGTTAATATGATAATATCACAGAGAAAGCACAGAATATTCCGAGTTGGAAGGGACCCACAAGGATCATCGAGTCCACAAGAATCAACTCTTAAGTGAATGACCCATACAGGGATCAAACCCAGGACCTTGGTGTTATTAGCACCATGGTCTAACCAGCTGAGCTGATCTCAGGGTCATTGCTCTGCTTTTGTAATTTAGGTCTTTTTTTTTTTCCCACTGCTATTTAAAATACTTTCTTAAAGCTTGCACATGGAGTTCATGCCATCAAAATAAATTCCTCAAGGAACGGTCATCGTTCACAATCAGTGTCATTTTATGTTTATGTACCTCCTACAGCTTTCAAGAAAGTCTACCTGCTTTACCAATGGCATTTTCAAGACTGAAAATTGTCCTTCTGTAAAAATGCAGTCCTAATATCACTGAAAGACATACTTAATGAAAAAAACCCGATGATATAGTCAGAGCATATACCTTGAAGATACTTTGTATGCTAGTTTGTAAGCGGAAAAAAATAAATGTACCAAAGGAAGTGGGAGTGGTGGGGCAGTCTAATACTTAAAACATAAATTATAAAAATACTGGGATGCAATTAATTCCACTGAAACCTCTATATTTCATCTCAGAAATCAATCAAGAGACCGACTTGATTGAATTTTTAGATAATTACTACCCACAAAATCCCTGGCAGACATACTCTCTTCTCCAGAAGCGTGACAGTCTTTCAAGCTAATGAACTAAGCCTTGCAGAATGGGAAGAGAAAATTAAATAAGCAAGAAAATCTATGCTCTGCCATAAACACAAAATGAAACAGTGTTGTAAAACACTACTGAGAGCCCAAAGGAAAGGTGCAGGATTCCACACTGTTCCTGCCTACTCCTGCTCCTGTCACAGGATTCCACACTGTCCATACCTACTCCTGCTCCTTTCACCACAATTACAGGTCGTGGGTTGTGTGTGTGAATAAGGGGAGAAGGTAAGAAGGAAACACAGCAGGGTCTGAACTAGAGAGAACTTAAAGAATTTCCCCTTGATGTTGTAGTCTTGTGGTTTTTGGGTATTTGTTTTGTGGGAGTGGAATAAGGAAGTTGTATTCTTTTCATTTGCCTATGCAGCACTCTGACATTAGGAACCATAAATGGGTTTTCTCCACCTGAGGATGGTTTTCATTTTGCACACTGGCAGGAGCTGGAACAAAAACAAATGCAGAAACACCAGATGTAAGGAATGTAAAAGCCTACATGTGGTGGGTCTTTCCTGAATCAGACAGACTTTCCTAAAAAAGTTTTCAATGTCTCCTTGTGTAAGCATTCTGTAACAAAGTGTGTTTCTGACAAGGGAAAGAAAAGGAACTAAATGACTTCCCCTCTTCACATAAATACACACAGGATAATTGCTACTTTTTTCAGATCAGGTCAAAAATCAAGTCTCTTATTTCCTAAAATAACAACCTTCTGAGGCAAAAGAGATGTTATTTGGAACAATGGTTCCTGCTAGTGCCAGACAGGATTAATCTCACCTGAGCCTTGGCCCTATGGGCAAGTGGCATGAAGCTCAGATAGCCCTTTCAGAATGCCACAGCTGGTGTTTCTAGGAATGAAGCTGAGGTCAGAGAGGGGGAAAGGGTGACATCATGCACAGGAAAGAAAAGTTAGGCAGGAATCATTTCTTACTTAATTTTCACATTAGTGAAACTATCAAAAGAAAAGGGTCTGAAGGTTCTATGCCTTGGCACATCAAGAAATCCACTCAGGTTCAAGCACATGTAGGAAGAGAGGACCTTGTGTTGATTTACATCTGTACCAGACCACAGACCTGAAACTTGCGTATCACTCCAGTCTGGTAGGAAACACCAAGAAGTAACTGATGAGTAACTGCCCCTACAGCACAAATACTTTGTATTTGTAGCTGCAATAAACGATCTCTTTCTTCAAAGCCCAGATGTTTTACGGAAAAGTTGCACAGGAATTTGCCCCAGAACTCGGGCAGGTTCCTGTGCCTCTCATGGGTGAGTAGGAAGGCACCTGTTCCACTACTGTGCTTAGAGAGGCTACACTCCCCTCCTCGTGTATATTTTCTGCTAATACTTTTCATGCCACATATAAACCAAAATTATTGAAATAATTATGTATATATAATTATATATATATACGCATCTATCTATATATAAAATGCAAATACTTTGCAAGACCCTAGCTTTGAAAGTTATTTTTGTCAGAAAACTGTATTTATATTCAGAAATATTGATAATTAGATATGAGAACACACAAACATGGCATAGTATTTGGATCTCATTTCTATCTGAAGTTGTTTCTGAAATCCTCCTATCATGCAGGCATTGTCATGTTGTCCTTCCTGTTTTTTGATGGCATTGCCCAAAAGCAAGAGAGAAAGTTCACTAACTCTTCTAAAATTAAGATTTCTTCACAATGCACATTTTCAGATCCAGTTCTGTCAGCCTCTGCTTCAGTTCCATGATTCATATGAGCTTTAGGTCAAGCCTCAAGTGACAAAATGAATTTACTGCTTCTGGATATTTATTTTTTTTACCTTAACACTGTCTGCTTCCCAGTACTGGAGTATTCATTACCTTAGATCAGGTTAATAGTATGATTATGACAACTCATTTGTATCTTAAAACTTTTATATTAAATATCTCATCGCCTAAATAGACTACAAAATTCTTTACCTGATTACAATTTCAAGTCCTGTATTGGAGTTGACTCTGATTTGCTTTAAATGCTTTTATTTCAGAGCACTTTACTTGTCATGCGAAAATACATTGTACATTACAGAATATAAATGCTCGAGGTTAAGAGGCAGCTGGAGTAGATGTTATGTGGTAAATTGACACATCCCCCTCACACGGATTGCAGTGTCACTGCCCTAATGACAGTGCAATTTGCATATAGAAAAGGATAAACCTTAAAAGACAGCAGCAGTTTATTAATTTTAATGTAATCTACCCAAAAATGCACAAAGGAGAGGTAAATATTTATCTATGGGGTGTCAGCTATCTCTTTTAGTCCATCATGATACATTATTATTTCCTTTGCATCTAAATGACCTGTCAGGCTGGAACACAGCTCTGAACCAACCTTCAGTGACAGAAATTAACGCTTCAAAAAATATTTTGCAGTTCCTTGCAATGCAAGGCTTCAAGATGCCAAGTTGTTTTGTAAGAGAGAAAATGGAGGACAAGGACAAATAAAGAATCAGTACCTGACTATTATTCACAGGCAATAGTGTTTCATTCTTTCAAATCATTTTAGGATTGTTGTTGTTGTCATTGCTTTGAAACAAAATCAGCTATCCCTTAACTGACAACTAAACAATCATTAAGGGATTGAAATCAATATCAAAAAAGAGACTAAGCAGCCTCAAGAGCCTTAAATTGAATTCACTCCAAAACCCACAGAACACCTGATCTGTATTCCTGCATGCCCTTAAGCTGACTTTTAGTTTTATATATACAGTTCTTGAGCTTGCAAAATCCATACATATAATTTTCACATGCAAATACTTAAAGCTGACATGAAAACATTTGGCTTCCTACAGGGACAAGAAGAGACACAACCTAAGTACCTGCATCTTTTGTTAGTGGCACCCATGTCACATGACCAAAGTAATTCTCACCTGAGCCGGCAAAAACCTTTGTCTAGCCCTCCCTCAAAGCTGTATCTTTATTAAACTGTATTTTTTCACCAAACTGTTACATGGCATTGCAGAATACAGCCACTAGTTTCAACACTAACACTTTATAATGATTGACAATGCTCTGCAGAAGATGGAATGCCATCTCCATGAAGAAAAATTACCACTTTGGCATAATGTAAGAAATCTTTCCCTTTTGACTACACTCCTAAGCAGGTTGTGCTGTAGATTAACCACAGGTGAGACTTAACAAGTCTATGCTGCAAACACTCTTGTAGGCTTCAACCAAAAGCCAGAACTGTCCCCAGCCGTATCCCCTAAAGAGCTTTGCAGAGGATGTTGCCATTAGTGCAAAGGCCTCCGCTGAAAGTAGGCTGGGTGTGAGACAGGGAAGCAAAAAGCCCTACAAAGATGTCATTGCAGGACTTAAGACTTCTTTCATTTGTTGTTTATAACTGACACTGTTATTGTATAGGAAACTATTTGTATCCTATGCATACAGGACTTTCACAGTTACAGAAACAGAGCTTCAAATTCTGGACCTTTAGGGAAGCAATTCCTATGTTCATTTCCCTGGCAAAATGTGGCACATTTCATTTGCATCTCAGTCAGGGATCTATTAGGGCAGTAAGATTAATTTACTCAGAGCTTCCTACCAGAAAAGGGAAGATATTTTTGCACAGGGTTTTCAAATCCATTCAGATGAACTGTTTGATGCTGCTCTCTTATGCCAATAGTAAAGTTTACATCAGCGTCTAACAGGGAACAAAAGCCAGCCTTGTACATAAAGGCAACTCTTCATACTGTCTCACTGACAAAGAATTTTCTATATAAAATACAAATAATATAATGATATAATATGATAAAAAATAATACAAAATACACTTCAGCATTCAAAACTTCCACTGAAATCTATGCAGTTTAGATCAATCAAAGCATCAAATAAAAAGCCTTACAAAGTTTGGCACTCAGAACCTCCACACTTCTGGGATAGAAAAAGGTTGCTGTCAATGCAGTAGAGAGCTCTATTTTAGATCTTCCTTGAGAGGAGCCCTTCATGGAATATTGGTAACACAGACTCAACCAGGACTGCTCGTGAATAAAGCCCTGCCTGTGTTAGAGCTGCATCCAGACCTTCCTGGAAGAACTGCCCTGTAATGCAGAAGTCTGCTGTGCAGTATCCCTGATGATATTCTAAAATGTAACCGCTTACTTATTTGTGCTGAGAAACTGCCACGAAGTTATAATGAATACATGAGCTTTACTACAGGGCTACTAAATGACTTCTGTTGAAAATGTACACTGGCCCCATGCCAGGAGGGGAAGACATTTTTGCACAGGATTTTCGAATCCATTCAGTTTGATGCTGCTCTATTATGCCAAAGGTAAAGTTTCCATCAGCATCTAACAGGGAACAATTCCCCAAGTGTTACCTATTTTCTTTTTCTGAGGCTGCCACTGACTTTTCCTGTGACGCCAATCCCTCCTCTCTCCGCCTCGCTCCATCCAGCTCCTGAAAGGGTTACAACATTACATGTTTGAGGCCATCGGCTCCAATTTTGAATTTGCTAAGTAGCAGTCTACAGAGAGATACGAAACCAAAACCTACTTTAGAAGATTCCCCATGTCTTTTACAAAGTCTTACAGAAAATCTCCAATATCCGAGCCTGCAGACTGGGAACTGGTCTGTGAAGTTTTGTACTGCCAACCTTCAATAGCACTTCCGAAGAGAACTAGGCAGCTGTCTGGCATTACAGTTTCCATGGTTACAACAATTAGATCAGCACAAACAAAGCAGCTGAAATTTTCAAATTAATAGTATTTTAAATCACCCTCTCACACAAAAATCCTGATGACAACAGATATGTTAAAAATATTGATTTTTTTTGGTTGAAAGCCCATCCACGGATGCAACATTGTTAAAATAAAGGTTGCACAAGAGAAGAAAATAAATCCAACATTTTACTTTTTCTTTTTAGATGAGGAAGACTACAAGGACAAGGAAAGATTAGCAATATTTACTGGGAAAATGATCTCCTGTTACACAGCTTGCTTTGCAATACCAACAAAATTTAGAAAGAAGCTTGCCTTCTTGGTGGGGGGAAAAAAATCAAACCAAACCACCAACAGAGAAGGTATATTTGCTTTTAGGACAACTATAAAAGGTGCTTTACAAATATGTCAAACTTTACTTGTTTTTAGCGATCCCAAAATATGACACTCTCAGACACAAATTCTGGATCCAGCTTAAAAAATGTATTTATTAAACTCATTGGAAATACTTAATGCACTGAAGCAAGTAATAGGAATATGCAAGAAGTCACTTGTAAATATAGAAGGCTGAATTGAAATCTCAAAAGAAAAAGAATTTGTTACAAATTTGTTAGCTTTTGTTTGGTTTGATGTGTCTAAGAAGTCTCATTTTAAACTTCCATTATGCTTTCTGTATCATCTTGTAAAAAATCTAATGCCTCTTGTTTGAGGTGAGGAAACAAGCTAAATAGTTCAATCGTCTCAAAAGGTGGAGGAAAACATGACTAAATGCAAAGAAGGAAAGTCTGGATTCCCTTCTCATCAGGCACTATTTCCACAGAGACTCAATAAATATGAAAGGTTTGCCAAGGGAGATTTCTGTGTCAACTTCTTCTATAATTTATTTTGAACCACAAACAACTTCCTCTTACAGATTTGATATTAATTATTAACTTCTCTGAGAGGAGCTGATATGCTAAGATCCTTTATGATGAGGGTGTTACTAATTCTTTTGTGATTTAAAAAATATAACTCAGAAATTCAAAGCCAAAACCAAGGTTCTAACGAACTCTTTAAATTGAAGGTGTAATATATTGTGAATATTAATTGAATTTCATTCTGACTGGATTAAATAATTTTTTTATACTGGAGGTTTTAGATTTCTCTGAGTTTTCTCAATTGAATGGCTAGCAACACTTACACTGGCCACCCTTCCTGCATGTTCTACCTCAGACACTTGATAAGAATTCCACAAAACACTCTCTTAATTCTTTAATGGGCAAACAGGCAACATATACTCCACTAGAGAGCACACAGTAGACTGACTGTGGCAGAGCTGAGTTTTAAGTGATTAGCACAGAATGCAAATTTAAAGACTGAATGCCTCATACTGAATTAAGAGACAAATTAGATTTATAAGTTCTGCTAGACTCAGATACCGCAGGAGGGTAACTGAGTATTGATGCAAAGCAAGCTTTTCTAGTTGTTAGGCTGAGTCCCCAGCAGAGCAGCAGCAGGACCAGTCCAGCTCACCTCCTCCCCCGACCTCCCTCGCTGCACATCTCCAGGCACTCAACTGACCATGCAAAGAGTAAGAGGAGTGAGCAGCTAAAAAGATGCTGCATCTGGTTTACTTTTCATCTGGGGGCTAAGAACTAAGAAGGTAGCTGGACATGGCAGCTACAGGTCAAAAGACTTCTTGCCTCCTCTTCTCAAAGCACTGGTGCTTGGGTGTATTTTTTGGCACATTTTTGGGCACACTAGCCTGTTTCATGAGGACTTCCACCCAAATCTGCACTGTCCAAATGCACCAAGCTGTTCTACTAGGAATGGCCAGCAGCCTATCCCAAATCTTAACAACTTCCATGAAACAAAACCAATCCCGCTGCTCCACACTTCCAAGGAAGCCACAAAATCAGACTTGGAACAACTGATACAATATAGTAATTAGGAGAGAAGTAGGGAAATGTGAAATCCTAATTCTGTGATGGCAAACTGGTTCAAACATAATTTGTTTTTAGAGAATAAGCACTGGCTGTTCAGGTTCCCCTCCAAACCAGCTTTCCCTGTATTCACCATTAATGAGAGTCAGCAAGAACCAACAAAAGGGAAACAAGCAAAGAGGGCTATGGGAGACTGGAAAGGAAAAATCCATCAGAGAGTGACATGGCTTCACTAGCACAGCTGTATTTTCTTTTCCTGTCCATGCAGCTTAACCACAAGAGTATACCTCTCTCCTTTTTATGAAGGTGGAGAGGGCTAAGCCATAGAAAGAGGAAAAATCTAGATTATGTGCTTCAAAAATTAGTCTAATAACAGAATTACTTCATTTCCAAGGCTTTCTTTACAGACTACTGCAAGTTTTCTAGTGTCTAACTACACAGCCAGAGGGAGGGAGATATAAATACATATTCATTAGTTGTCTGCATGGCAAGGTTTAAAAAACCCAAGACATTAAGAGAGTGTTAACAATTCAAGGTAGGAACTATTTAAATTAAGTGATTTAAAGACTGAAATAGCATCATACTATTCTGGGGAAGCTGAATTTATTTCTGAACCAGATAGCTTTCCCTGCACACACTATGTTTCTAGCTTGCTGTCACTATAAAACCTGCTATTATAGATTGCTGGGGATACCTAGAAGCACATAAGGATAATTTGTCTATCACGACATGCTGTATCAGTAAATATCCAGGCTACATCAGTTAGATAAATGAGGGATTCAAAGCTTAAGTAATAAAAATTTTGCTTGTTTACTACTTCCCCGAGAAAGCTTTTCATATTGCATAACATAAAAAGTTAAAGGAATTAGAGGAAAGCTAGGCAGCAACTGCATTTCTTTTCAGAGTATGTTGAATTTGAACATAGACAAACCTAAGAGACAAACCTCCATAAACACGAGCTATCATTCACTCTGTAAAGTTACCTTTAGGTTTAAGAAAAAAAAAATAAAACCAAACCAAACTGGGAGGGGAAAGTGGCACTAGTAATGCACTGCATGCAGACAGCACACCCTGTATCTTCATCACATAGTCAGCTTGCTGTTCTCATTTACACAGACGTCTTTAATAGTTTGGTAGAGTGACAGAAAATTCCCAAAAACTGACAGACAACATCAGTGTTAAAAACAAGGGTTGGACTTGATGATCTCAGAGGTCCCTTCCAACCCAGCTGATTCTACGATTCTATGATTCTAACCACAATAAAAGGACAATAATGATTCCAGTCTATAAATATGTGGGTTTGATCTCTTCAAGCACCAAATAATTTCAAAAACTTCTTCAGTATGCAGCAGAAGAACAGCTGGAAGCTGCAGTTTGAGCTTTATAGCATGAATTAAAGCAAAATGCAACACACTTCATTAATATGCTGCAGCAGTGACCCGTGTCTCAGCCTCCAAATCTGCCCACGTGTGATGGCAGAGGTTGAAAATGGCCCAAATTGCAGCACCTGTTACACTGCTTATTAAATCACAACTGTCAAGTTAGGATTTTTTTGACATAGAAAAAACCATTTTCAGCAGCAATCCATTCCTGTGATCTGTGGTTTGCAGCATTCACTGCCAGCAAGCCAATTTGCTACGCGCTGCAAACAGTGCGGGGGTGTGATGTCTTTACAAAAGGTGTCACGTTATTGTGACACAACACACAACAAAATTCCCAAATGCCAGAGTGTTTAACACTCAAGGAAAAGGAAGGAAAGGAGAGCTGCCATGACAGCCCTGCACGGACGTGCACCCACGTTCCTTGTTTGCAAGCAAGCGCAACAGAGACTGGGAATCCTTTTCCTTGCAGTTGCACTTCTGCCTTCCTTCAGAGACTAATTAGGACATCACTGGAGCGGCTTCAGGCCCCAGACTGGTCTGTCTGCCTCGGTCACCAGCTCTAGAATTAATCTTGAAAGGAGACTGGTGTTGCACCTTCAGGAAAAAAAATCCACATAAAGGAGAATCAGAGGGATCGAATAAAAGTTCAGAGACACAGAGGCAAGAAAAAGCAGGTGCCTTGGAATTACAGGTTCATATCCTTCCTCCTGAGGCAAACTCCTGCAAGCGTAATCCGGAAACACAGAACAAACTGTGCAACGCTCCTTGTAGAATACACCAAGCCAGGTAATCCACGTGAAGGGTCCCAGCATTGATTAGAAAACCAGCTGCACCAAATGAGAATTTCCCAGGCTGACAAGGAATTGGTTTAGTACATTGTATACCATCATTAGGACAACCCCAGTTCAAAAATAAGTGCAATAATATATAGCACACATTAAACCACAATAGTGTATTTTTCTAGATTTTCTAGAATCTACGGGAGTCATTCTTGGGGAAAGAAAAAGAAGAAAATTTAAGTGTCTCAATAGATTTAGGATTGAGAACACAAAGACAGGATAACATTGCAAGATTTAAGACGTTTGTGTTAAAACATTAATATTTCAAAAGTCTTTATTGACCAAAAACTAGGAAGTGTGGTATTTGACCTGCTGTAGATTCTGAACACATGCAGAAACAAAAAAGAAATGAGATATTAAAGGACAAAGAACAAAATGAGCCATTAAGTTGTTTCTCTAGCTGCATTTGTTAGCACAAGACTACCTTGGAAAGAAAATTCAATTGTAGCATAAGAAAATCAGGTTAGGAGAATTATCTAAGTACAAAGTAATTTTTTTTTATTCAAAATTAAGAAGAGTTAAAATATGTTTATTGAAAAGACCACCTTAAACACAGAAATAAGAGGTAAAACAAACTCTCTCATTAGCACCACTAGAGCAGAATTATTTGCATTGAGTCATACTTGGTGCACAGAGTAGAAAATCAGATCCAAGACAACAGCAGTTATTTCTGCTTAAGAGTCCCCTCTGTGTCAAGAAGAGTACCAAAATGCTTCACAAGAATTTGCATTCATTCTGTTCCAAGTTTAAGGAAACTAGATTTTATTTCCCAACCACAGCATACTGTCAGTTTTTATCACTCCTATCCTTTTTGTAACAGAGTGGGACTGACACAATCCATCCTGACTTAACAGAACCCGAGCTGTCATCTGTGAAATCTGAAAAAGCACTTCTCTAATGCTGCAGTGACATGAAACATATTTTATTTTTAACATCGGCTTGTTTTTTAACACTTGAGGCAAAAAACCCCATCACATAAAATACTTCATTGACACCTGAATTCTCCAAACAGTGCAATTGCATTACCATCCTGCCCTTTCTCATGCAGAGTGGTACATAAATTCCATACCAGTTTAGTTGACATTTTTGTTCTATGTGTTAGTTCATGCATAATCCAGGGCTGACTATCTATGAATACACATCAACAACTGCATCAATCACACATACAAAGCTTAGTTAAAAACAGATTTTTACCCTTTTTACTCTATTGAGAGCAAGTATTTAGCCATCATCACCGTCATACTGAACAGAATTAAGAAACTTATTAAAGCAAAACAAGCCTTGGGGGTAAAAACTTGTCATGACAGTCATAAAACTCATATATAGGAAACTAAAACCTTAATGTACAAAGCATGCATGCAACATTTTGTCACACTTTTCAGTCTTTACAGGTTCCCAGAATGCCCTTAATCTGTCACCTACTCCTCTTGGTGATGGTGAAGTTGATAATGTCAGCCGATTGACAGGAACCAGCATTGGTGCTGAAGACACAGTATTACATGGTCCAATTCAAAAAAAACCAAACAGCAAGACATTTCTCCATATATTCATTATGTTTCTCTGAGATTCTCATGGGGAATTTAACAAGTCAAAATGAAAACACCACTAAATAAAAAAAAAATGTGGTAGAAAATAAGTCCTGACAATTAGATATAACAAAATAGTAAAAGGGGAATCTGGAGCAGAAAGTAACCTTTCAAAACTGAAGTTATTTGCAGACACGCTATTTTAGAAGAACTGCAAGTGAGCATCTTTCTCTGCAATTCTCATAGACATTGACACAAATTCATTTTGTTTAACAATATGTTTAACATTCAGAATGTGCCAATATAAGTGCATTTTGTAGGACTCACAGGCAGAAACAAAATGAAAAACAAGACTGCTTTTTACTTCACACACAGGATAAAAGTTTAATGGCCCTGCCATCCTCTGTCCTTTTGCAATACAGCTCACAGATGGGTTTTGGCGTGTTCCATTTAAAATCCCAGTCAGACCCAGACATCAGCTTTTCATGTTTAGTTTCTGCCATATTTTTCCTATTCATCACATGAACCGTGAAACTCTGTCTAACTTCCAGTCTCATGGCATCTACAAGTAGTCTTTGATCTTATTCCCATGGACCCCTATTGCTATTGAAATATTTGATGTTAACATATTTTTTGTATGGCAATGTTCTTCAAAAGTCCCCTTGAACACCTCAAAAGCATGAAGCAAATTGACTGTTTTGGTAGAATATTTTACTAGAAGACTTGAATAAGCTGTTAAATAAACTCAGATCTGCTAAAGCAGGGATGTTACAACACTTGGTTTGCAAAGGTGTTTTGATATCAACATCTAAAAACCAGCAAGCTGAGGATCTATTATCAGATCACTGCTTACAGATATAGGAAAATGCTACTGGCGTCCTTTGTCAGGGATTCAGCTGTTCCTGGCATGCTGCTTCTATACGTGGCCATGAGTCCTTTGCTACCTGTGACCTGAAAGACAAACCTTCAGGAGTTTACCCTACTCTCATCTTACTTTAGGTTTCATGACAACGCTTCAGCAAATCAGAGACTAAAGCGACCAAAGAGAACTGTTTGTGTGACAACAGCAATAAAAAGGAGAAAACCCCCAAGCCAACAGGTCCAATCCCCAAATGCAAATCAGCCACCAGTTCAAAACCAGCAAAGAGTGGCTGGGATAACAGAAGATTTTTTTCAAAACTGGTAAAGTTAACTAGGAAAAAAAATCCAGTAGGAATTATGCATAGCAGTATCATTCCAACAGTGATGCAGACTTCTATTACCCTGTTTCTTACAGGTGTGTAGCCTCCCACATTGAGCGATTTTGGAAGTTTCCCCTGAAACCATCCTGTTGATAGAGGATGAGAACACATTGCAGGAAAGGACCAGTTGGAGAAGGCCAGCATTAGCCTCTCCCTAACCTACGCAATAGGGGCCTGTCCTGGAGGTATTTTTCTCCCTAATGATTGGTGTAACCCCATGGCTTTCATGCTTCCTAACAATGGGAAATGTTGTACAGACCAACGGGGCTCATCAGTGTTCCCTAATCCAAGACACACAAGATGAACAGAATTGCTACCAATATATTCAGATGTTTAAATACAAGCCTACTGTTATTTTTTCAGATTTCACTAATCCCAGTAGGTATTTTACCCCATCACATTATCAGCTGGTAAGATACAAGCTTAGTAAGTAGTAACATACTAAAAATGTTGCACATTCTGAGTCTCTCCTGTCACCAATGCACTAATTGTTAGTGCAGTGAGTATTCCTTCAGGCTCATAACATTTCTTGGGAGGTGGACCTTTTAAGTGCTACTTTACTGATGTGCTGTGTTATAGAATATTGAATATATATTACAGGTTAATTCAGACACAAAAGCAACAACATGTAATGCTGCTCTACATCTATAAGTCACGTCTTCAAACATCAGATAGATTCCTGTTTACTAGTCCTCTTCATAAACCTCTGCATTCTGCTATTTATCAGCAAACTGAAACAAAGGAGAGCTATCCAACAACTTAAATGTGTATTTCCCTACCCAGTTTGACAGACTTAGGAGCTCCAACACTATCCACTGCTGACCAGAATTTTTATGTAACTTCTTAAACTGTGCTCACTGCAGCATTTTGATGTGATGTGCACATTCTTAATATAAAGTCATCTCACTTTTTTTGGGCATCTGGGAAAGATTGAAAGAAATAAGTTTTTGAGTCTGCAGATTGCTGCTTTGGTGTCACTTTGAGAAACAGCACAACATAACCACTGAATATTATGTTTTTAAGAGGAACACTCTAAACAATTACCACCCCTCAACACAGTGTCTACCCTCACCCTTCAGCTTATTGTCTAGTCCTCATTTGACAGTTAAAGTTCATGGAGGTACTAAAGTACAGTATACCATCATTATACTATTTTGGATAGAATTTAAGTGCATGGCACAGATCAGAAAGCTAAAGGCCAAAAATGCAATACAGATTATAATGCAGGAATGCTTAAATGACATCAGGTTTCTTCTCAGAGCATGATCACTTTCTCAGACATTTGTTGCACAATTTTATTTTTATATTCCTGATATTATTTCAAATGAAAGAAATCAAATCTCTACTCAGTGTGGCAAACAAACAAGTCTGAATTATGAGTACTTGATTTTATTATACAGGTAAAACTCATACAGCACGCATTAAGATAGCTTGCTGTTGTCTTGGTATATCACTTCAGCTACCCTACTACCGTTAGTAGATCATTCCTGATTAAAATTGGCTTTAAGTCACACCCACTGTTTCTCAGGAGATGTTGTAGATGTATTGTGTCTGAAAGTAGAGATCCTCGAGGGGCTTGCTAAAAATTGTAAGTTTCTCCTGTAAATTTGTCACAATATAAAAGCTTTTAAAGATGCTGGTTTATTTCCTCCCTTAATTTTGCAATTTAGAAAGGCAAAACAAGCAGATTATTAACCTACTAGATGAATGGAAATAGCCTGGCTGGAATCCAAACTGGTATCAGTAACATCCTTTAGGTTGAAAGAAAATAATTCTCAAAGATTAATTTGGTCTTTATTTTACTGCACCACACTGGTTCTTTGCTTTGCAAAGTTCTTAAATCGGGATATTTATTACCAAGCAATATCCTTAAGACAACTAATTTTCCTTCCTGTGCACACATTCATTCAAAGGAAAACAGACATTTTCTGCCCACACCACAAAAGCTATGGATTTTATTTTAAATCCCTTAAAGAGGCTTCTAGAGCCAGTATGGAAATATCAAACACATCTGAAGGGAAAGGTACCATCTTTAGTACATTTCTAGTCAGCCAAACATATATATATATTTAAAGTAGGTTTATTCCCTTGTAAAAAGCTTGAATTAATCAAAGCAAATATGTTCATAATTCCATGGGTTTTGGTTGGTTTTGAAAGGGCAATACATACAACTTAACATTATGTATAATGCCTAACAAACTGTTCATCAGCTTATTGATCCCCAGTAGTTCATATAGTGACACTTCCACTGTACCAGTTTCCCAAAAATTTAATGCTTCAAGGATTGTGCACATGAAGAGTTCAAAAGCACACCAGGCAGAGTTTGAAAGCTTTCTCTAGAATACAAAGGGGTTCAGTGCCTTTGACAAAAGGACTGGAAAGTGGCCTCACTGAAACTTGCACATAGATTTCATTAAAAATAAGCAGCTCGTTATCAGCCATGAAGTTCTCATAATTCTGGTATTACATAGGCTGAGGAGACACAAGTTTAGAAACTGTTTCTTCTGCAGTACTCTGGCTAGCAATTGTTCCAAATGTGACAGGACAGAAGCATTATTTGCATTTCTGGAGTCTAAAAAATATAGGTTACATCAACATCAGAAGGGTAACTCCAGCCTGAAGGTGTTGTAACCAAAGGTAAGAGGATACAGAGTCTGAACAAACACGGATCACTTGAATCACTTATATCTCAACTTGGAGTACAAACAAAACAGTGAGTGACAGAATGCAAGAGAAACAGGGCTTAGAAATGCAGAACTTGACTAAAATCACTAAAGTCATTTCAGACAGATGCATTTTGCCATATATTTAGACACAGTAAATTGAAAGGGAAGAGGAAGTTATCCTGTTAAAAATTTCTTCAACTGTTTGACTACCCAACAGCAAAGATGTTTTAAAACTGTGTACTGACATTTACAGCTCATACAAGATTGATTAAAGCATCAGGAAATCAAACTCCATAATTAGTCCTGGAAAAGCCGCAGGTGCCAAACTTCTATTTACAGACCGAGGGGATGTAAAATTTTAAAATTAAAGGTTGTTATGCATCATCTACAAGGAGACAGAAGGAGCAATATGCAGAGAACTCAAAGAAAATAATACTCGAACATTGCCAAAAGAGAACTAAAACTTAGATTATGATAGGTTTGTTGACCTTTTCACAGAATTTCTGGAGATAATGCACCACTTTCCGAAGCCACTAAATCTGAGGAGCTACAAGATTTTCTGAAGTTATCATGTCCTCCCTCACATCTTACTTCCCTAGTTTTGTTTACAAACATTCCTTCTAGCCATTTCTTAAAAATTGGTGCAGTATGCAGTGCTTTAGAACAGTATCTCCACCTCTACTGGTCAAAGAGATGGAAGAACTGTCAGCCACAGGAACACCACACCATGGTTGTTTTGTTTCTTTCCCCTCTCCACACCCACCTGGAGACCCATGAACTGCACTCTCTCTAAGTAGCAACTTCATGAAATCTTACAGCTCTTGTTTAGGAAGCAACAGCAGTGGAGATCCTACTAAATGCAAAGGAGGGTCTCTCAGCAGCATTATTTCAATATAAGAACAACCTGGTTTAATTCTATCAACCCATGCCTTTCATGCAAAACTGCAAAGTAGATGCAAACTTGATGCAATTTTACATCAGCTCAACATCCTCCCAAGATTTAGATATTTGGTGTTTGGGTTTGGATTTTCTGGTTTGTTTTCATTTGTTTGTTTCTGAGTCATCAAACATAAAAATCCATCTGATAATGGAGGTCTGATCTTTTTGCCCTCCACACAAATGCTGTGATTTAATATAAGATGCCTTATTCTTTGAATAAGAATGCTTCTGGGTTTTGTACACCAGCCACTCCTGCTGGCACGACTTCAGTGTGCTTTTCAACACTAACTGATCACGTATGTCGGATTTAAGCAGAGAAACAACTGGTTTAAGGATATTTTTGAAGCTTAGAAGCGATACAAGCAGCAAATGGTCCTTAATGCCAAGCACAGCTCTGCACATGCACAGAGGCAGAGCTTTGAGTTGCACATCCAACTTCACATCTGCTCAAACTTCAGTGCTTTAATTCTGCCTAAAGTTCATTTTCTAGCTGCATCTCTTCTTTGTGTCTCTAAGCCGGTTGTTAAAACTACTGCTCATCACAGAAATATAGATAAGAACAATGGAATTAAGAGAAATGAAAGGAGCACTCTGTCTTGGAAAATGAACAAAACGGAACGAGCACTCCAAATGGATTTGAAAGAAAATTACTGCAATTTTAAAAATTGTATTAAGTTGCTGTGTTCTACATAATGGTTCTACAGTCATTACCACCTTTTTTAGAGCTCCATTTTCCTATTTTCTGTCTGTGTTACTCATTATTTGTGCTGTTTATACAACCTATATTGACAACCACTCTAATATACATAAATATCTTGACTAACAAGATGGCAAAAGAGGGTAAGGGAATGTAATATCCTTATTAAGTAAAATTCTTTAGAGTGTCAACAAGTGCAACAGTCATTTATTTAGGACGAAGTCCACATTCTGGACAATAAGTTACTACTTTCTTTTGGGGTCATACTGAATTTCCATGTCCAATTCCTAAAGACAGTTACTCTACTACCACTGCTTAAGATTAAAAATAAAGTATTTACAAGTAAAGTAAAAAGCCCTCATCCTTCAATTAGCTCAGAGACAGGTCCCCATAGGGTCACTTTGCAGAAATAGAGTTCATTGGGACACTTACCCCATTCCTTGTTTGTGTGTTATAGGGAATGCTCAGATTCTTCTTTAAAGATTTCAGTCCCAACTGCTCTATTACTCATTTGTATATCCTCTGACTACCAAATACAAAATCTCTTTGATAATTAGAAAAGCCTAAACATTTCAGTCAGTCTCTTCAAAACACCATTTCAGAATTTTGTATAAATAAGTTCTTCCTGGGCTATTTGGTGAGTACTGTGAAATAATACTCAATTATTTTTTGCTTTAACTATTCACAGATTCTTGATGTAAGAGTTGTATGAACTTTATAGCCTGAAATAACTTCCACAATTTTGAATTGCAAATTATTTAAATGGAATTTGTCTGGAGCAGGTTGGTTTCATTATCTGAAGTCGAGACATGCATCACAGGCTGGGAGTAGTAGGTCTAGAATTTAAAACCTCTTTCAAATTGATGAGTTCCTCTGTTGTAATCAAAAGAACAGCAGGTATACTTTTTATCCAAATGACTTGAATCACCTTGGGAAAATGTGATGAGGGTTTCTTACATGAATTAGATATTTTAAGTTTAGCAAATTCAGAACAAGCACACCTCCATTTTCTAACCTTGAGAGCCAGGAGCATTCTCCACTACTACAACTGCTCACCCAAACAAAAAACAGATTCACAACCCACTCCTTTGAACTCATTCAATTCCTCTCTGGGCAAAAGTAGCAATCCAATAACTGTCAGGGGGAAAAAAGAAACCAAAGACAACAACTTTTTAAAATACAAGATTCCACCAAAAAAAACCCCCAAAACAAAACCCCAACAGTACAGAAGATAAGGAGTCCAGAACACCAAGCTGGCAATAACAAATCAAATTGCAAAGGCAAAGTAAGGACCTGCCAATGGAAGAGAGACATGATACTTCCAGGGGAAAAAAAACTGAGTATGCCAGACAAAGAAATAAATTACTAATACTGAAGAAGAAAAACCTATTTATTTGAAGAATGTTCTTTTTCAAGGTTTGCATCTTTTCAGCAATTAATCAAGATATCTGCTTACCTATAGCATTTCCATAGCCCACATGTATTTCTATTGAATCGAAGAGAGTAGCTGAAGTAGCATTCTATTGTTACATTTTGCTTACATTTATGATTTTGTCAGTGCAGAAATTTTTGCTCAACATACGAAAAAAGAGGAAATACCAAGATTTTTAACTATAGAGAAGATCATGGCATTGCCAGAATCTAGATGGGGCACTAATTATTGCAATTAAAAAAAAAAAACAAGCAGAAAAAACCCAAACAACTTTATCTCAGCTGGAATAATTTTCATTCTATTGCACCTGAAATATTGCTATCATCATCTAGAGCTTCCTATACATCACCTTATGCAACCTACCGACTGAGATTTACGTATTTATACATCCAAAAAAAAAAAAAATTGAACCGTTTATCCGGGGAGTAAAAAACAGTAAGGAAAATACAAAAACTGTACCTAGGGAATCCCAGTAACTGAAGCAGAAGGAGGGCTCTTCCTGGGCTTAGGGAAAATGAAGGTGCTTGGAGGTGCAGGATATGGCCTCAGACAATCAATAAGCCAGTGTGCTCGCAGGACTGCCCATGGGGGCAGGCAGCAGGAGCAACTACAGGACTGGAGCAACTCCTGGAAGGGCCTGAATGCCTGAGGAACTGGAAAGTAAATCGTTGTACAATATCCTTGTGCAGCAAACTTCAGGGGAACAGCAGGGAGACCCGTGACCAAGCTGTGGCCTCACCTTTCGGCTCTGTGTCACCACTGGCACGGCGCGGGCCCACCAGGGAAGGAAGGGGCTCAGGTAAGTGAGAAGCCCAACTCCAACTTGTGCCCCATGCTCAGGAGCAGGCAACAGCGCAGGCGGACTGCACGTCAGCAGTCTTTGGCATCCCTACTAAAACTGGCTCTGTTTTATTCAGGACCCTCAAATCCATTTTTCTGCTGCATCGGTTCTCAGCTTTTGTATCTTTCCATCCCAAACTGTCCCCATGTGCAATCAAATACTCCATTTGTACATACACCTCATTCAATTAAAAACGCAAACAGCCCCCTTCACATAAAATTGGCCGTCCCTGTGTTCAGCTCTCTGCCTGGCATCGGGTGCACAACAGGACAGAGCTTGTGCATGTGCAGATCCTGTAAGACCTTTCTTGGAGGCTGCTCTTTCCGCAGTCGTTGCAAAAGCTTTGGCTGGGCAAGCAGGAACACCAGCCCCCAGCCACGGAGGTGAGTGAGCTGTGCACTCCTGCCCAGACTCCTGTCCACCTTGTCAAACAACAGATAGAACACAGCCGGGGAGAAGCAAAGTCCCACTAGATAAAGAAATGAGGAAGATAAGACTCTTAGAAGAAGGGACCAGCTACTGGAGCTGGTGTGCGCCTCCCTCAGCAGCCCCCGTGCCCGAGGCGGGGGAAGGTGTGCGGGACGGCTGGGGCTCGCACCGGCCGCTCCGCACTTTGGAAAGCCCGAGGGAATTAACCCGAAAGGGCAATTTTCCTCCGGCCGGCGCTGGGCTGTGCCGGGGCTCCCGGCAGCTCTCTCGGAAGGCCACTCAGCTGCGAGGGAACAGCGGCCGTCTCTGCTACGCCCGCCGCAGGTGATGAGCTGGGGGATGCTCTCACCTGCGGGGAGAGCAGGAGCCGCCCTGTGCTCTGCCCACCTGAGGGCAGGGATGGTGCCCGCCCTGGGCGCGCTCCTCGGGGCACGGAGGAAGCGGTGTAGAAGCTCCTACTACATTGTGGGTGCCCCTTGGTGTCGGCTGCCAGGTATTCACTCTTTTTTTCAGGGCTGCGGTCCCTTTTTAGGCGGTGCTTTGGGTTAAGTTTTGAAGAACATCCTTACCCGAGTGACTCTGAGCAGGACTACTCTGAGGTTTGGGGTGGCCTTACTTCAGCCTTCTCCTTCTGGTCTAGAAGAGGGTGAGGACTCACTAAAGGTGTGAAAAGAAATTCCTGTTTCTCCCTAGTTAGCTGAGGAAGAACCTTGAGGAGAGGGAAGCCAGAGGATGGAGGTAGATGCCGAGCAGGTGAGGAAGGGAGCAGTTCTCAGCACTGCTGGTGCCCGTGGGCAGGGAGGAGAAGGAAGAGCAGGAAAAAAGCATCACCGGGTTGTATGGCTCACATAACCTTTCTCTGGAGTGTAGAGACTGGGGACCTGTGATACACATTTGCTGGATAAAGTAGAAATTTCGAAAGACAAAATGCATACCTACGGTTTATATAGAGAAAAATAAGGAGATCAAAATGTAGGGGCACTGATGCATTAAAACAGATACTCTAAAATACTGTAACTCCCCAGGAAGTTAATGTTTATGTTTCCTACTGAGTAGACTTCAGGAAAGAAAAGTGCTTAGCATATTTAATTTCAATGATATAAACATATAACTGAGAATATTTGAGCTATTTAACTTAAATATCAGTTTCAGTGATGTTCTTCATCAGCATAACATTTTTTCCAAGTTGGTTATTACACCTTCAAACTGTATTATCAGACTGTAATTGCCAAAGCTTTTTGTGAATGCCTACAACAGATTTTACTGAACCAAAAATATTTATACAGTTCTTTAATATCAGCTGCTATGTGTGTAAAATTTGTGGTTGAAACAGACATAATAGTGTGGAGATCACGAAACTATGTGAAATGAGCGAACTAGAAACAATTAAATCAGATTATTTGGGTGTGTATTCAAACCATAGTAAGGGTGACTGATATGTTGTAATTTTGGATCAAGAATAGGCCAGCTCGGTCTCTTTAATAGTTTTAATGATCTATAAAATTCTGTAATTCCAACCATTTAAATTAACTTGATAACATTAACATCTTCTCATTCAACTGCAGAGAAATTATGCTAATAAGATTATTGTCATATTAAAAAATGTGCTAATTTTAGGCTTTAAGAATACAGATGTACAGCTCAAATGTTGTGTTCTCATTAGTCATGCAGTAGGACATGACATAAAGTAGGTATTTTGTCATTGTTAGAAACAAAATGGCCTGAATCATAAATGGGTTGCACATCTTTTTGATAGGGGAGGAGGTATACTTGTCAGCAAAACAAAACAACTCACAGGACAACACTGGTGAATAAAAGTAATAAGGGAAAGCTGTTGCCTACGGAAGGAAAAGGGGGGAAAATGTGACTCTCAACTGTTTTCTTATTTGCTGGAAACAAAACTGTAATGCTACCTCCTAAAATCTGATTTTAATGAGTTATTTCCACTGGTGCAAAAATAATGCAAGCAAAGTCTTTGTCATTTCAAAGATTGATTGATTGATTTCCAACTCAAAAAAAAAAAAAGAAAAGACAAAAAAAGGAAAAAGATTGTGTCTGAAGGCATAAGAAAGAAACTGAAGCTCTGGAGACCTGCTGCAGAAACCAGTAACTTGAAATGGCATGACCACATTTGTTTACTGATACCTGGAAAATAGCTTATTCTTTCAGGAGTCATTTAAAAACATATTTTGCTCTCTGGAGAATGTTTTAGTATCAAGAAATGAGCCAGAAAGTAATGTTCATTTTGTGTTCATCAGTATTCTAGCAGAACCTTTCATAAGTCTGCTTTAATTCACAAAGCAATGGAACAGTTTGAGAAAAGTGTATGCACTAAACATTTTCACAGAATTGTAACCAAGCTAAGGTGATTTCAGTTTAGTTCTGTTCCAGGCTGCTGATACTTAGTGTTTATCCTTGAATAAGCAACCTGTTTAAATGACCTCTCACTGCAGCAATATCAGCGTTGTTTTCAAAGAATGAGTGGAAGGGTGTGCTCGTGTCCTCAGCTGTCCTATCACTGGGCAAGCTGAAAATCAGAGCATCCACAGAGTTCACCTGGAATGTCAGTTTTTAACACTTCAAGTGTTACTTTTAATGCTGAACAGACAGGTTATCTTTGAGGAAATGAGGAAGAGAAAAGTATCCTTTCATCATGGACGAGTTGTCTGTTTAATTTTCATTAGTATATTGATACTCTTTCTTCAATACAGATTTTTCGTCATGATGAAATTTCATATGCACTTTTATCTCTTGTAGTCGATGTATGAAAATAGGGCATCGTAAGTGTATTCTAACACTTATTATCTCCCATGTTGGAGAAAATTATTTTTACGGAAGACAGAAAATCTTTTTAACACTTCTGCTAAACTTTTTGTGTAGGGTGATCTTTAACTTGGTTGGTTTACATCTCTAATATAGTTCTTGGTTCAAGCAGGGTGAGGAGTAGTCCCACTTATCTCAATTGTGTGCTGAGAATGGCTGACAGAGACTGGGCATGAACATGAGCCCAAGGGACAGGGAAACTGCAATTGCTTTTCATTAATTTGTCAGAAATAGCAGTAAATTTTGGTATATGCTAATGCAATAAATATGAATCCTTGTGAATTTGTAATTCTGTTACAGTAATCTTTTTTTTTTCCATGACTTAACAACAATACTGGAAAAGTAGGTTTGTCTTTCATAAAGAGAAAGGCTTTAGACTCTGTAATCCCAAATTATGGTAAGATGTGAGAGTTTTGGTTCCAGAAAAATTTGTTTATAGGAAGTTTGTCAAAGGACATCTTTATTTTGCATAATACAAATTAGGTCTGGGCATCCTGTTTTGCCGTGGGATCTGGGAATAGTTCTAACAATTACCCCACTGATCAACTATTTTATGTCTGATGGCTGAGCCACCTTTAGATAACAGGGCCTGTGGGATTCCACTCCTTCCCACTCACTGTTACAGTTCAGCAAAATTCAAAGGTGCTGGGCTTGTGAATTTTTTTTGGTAGAAATTTTATTTAGTGAATGAGTGCCCTATCTCTCTACCTGCTTGAAGTAATAATCTTCCTTTTTGAATTTATCATGACTTCTGCCAGTTTCATATTTGACTGTCTAATCAATAAAGTCCTGCAGCACTTTGAATAGTGAGGTCATCTTGTTTACATCAATAATGTATTTTCCCTGCATTTTGGCAAAGGAAAGGCATGTTTACTTTGCTTTCCTCTTCAAATAGGCGTATTTTTTTCCAACCATTTTTTTTAGCTTCAGCATTCAGCAGCTAAAACAGACATTTAGAAGTGTAAACCAATGCTTGAGGCTGCTGTTTCTAGCCTCACCTGGGTTTTGCCTTTTTTCTTCTCGCTTTGATGAGAGGAATCCTGTCAAGTAACTTCAACCCTGATCCAAGTTTTATTTCTTAATTCCCTTTAATCAATATGGTGGAACAACAAAAACAATTGAGGGAAACCATAAAGACAGTTTCAGTCCTTTTTCTTTCATATCAGCGTTTAATGAGTATTACAGAGACCTGAGAATCTTCTGATTTCTTTTCCCCCAAGTTTTTCATTTGTCCTCCGAAACAGTGTCCAACTAATATTTTACAAATAGATAAGTCAATGCAGTACTTCATCTTGGTTACAACACATTGCTTGCTTCATTCTTCAGTGGCTTTAAATATATTTGGAAAAATCTGGGTGTAATCAAGCTGCATGAAAAACGTCAGTTCTTCATGGAAAAAAAGAAACAGTTATTGTAATCAGATTTCCTAAAATCGTTTTAACTCCAAGTAACAATGTCTACCTTGCAGAATCCTAAGGACACTGTTCAGGCCTCAGTGGTGAGTAGGATACCAGGTAAGAAGGAGGAATAAATGCACGAGATGCACAGTAGAAATGGAGCCACAGCTAACATCTGTCCGCATGAAATCAGAATTTAGAACTGTTGTTAATGCAGAAGGTTTTTTGGATACTGTGAAGGGAAAAACAATTCACTGAGGAGCTAATCTTAAGTGTCACGTGAGCAACTACTGATGGATATAATTTCAAGTACAGTTCAAAGTGTAAGGACTCCAAACTAAGATTGTTCTCAGTCTCTATTGAATCCTGTGATGCAGCTTCAGTCTTCAGACAGTGGGTAATTTGCCAAGCTCTGGAGGTGGTAGTATCTAGGGTGGATAGAATGAATTGAAAGTATCAACCTTAATTATGAATTTTCTTGCTTTTGTGAATGTTATTTTTGTAGTTTTATGTGAGCACTGCTACTCTTACATCTGTAATAATAACTGTATAGATTGGAGAAGTAAGTACTGAGGAAAAGGACATTTAGCACAATTTGTAATTGTCTTATTCAAGTTCTTTTTTTGAAGGCATTCTGTCAGAACAGTTAAAAAGCTTAACAAAGAATGCTTCTGAGTTGAATTGATGTAGTGTGCACATTGATTACAATTAGAAAACTTTGTGGCTAGCATGTAATAGTTGGAACTGCTGAAAATGATTTAATGTGAATCATTTTTGTCAATAACAGTGTACTTGAATCGTGTTAAACCATTTCCTTGATGTACAGAGATTGGCATCCTTATTGTTTTAGCCATATGGAGCACATTATCCTGAGAGAATAATGTGCTTTTAGTATGTTAGTATGTATGGTTTGTATTGTGATTTTTTTTTTTTTAGTTTGAGTGTTTTCGTGGGTGTGTGGGTTTTTTTGTTGTTGTTTTTGTGTTGGTTTTTTTTGTGTGTGTGTGTGTGTTTTTTTTTTTTTGTGGAAGTAGACCACCTATTCACTTTGTTGCAAATACTTTTCCATTTACAGCCTTTATTTTTGGAGCATTTGCACAGGGAGTTGATGGAATAGCATATTTAATGCCTGGCAGTAAAGCCAAAGTCAGAATTGTCAAAGATGAAGCTTTTAGTATCAGAGTGGCTGCCAAAACAGGATTGCCGAGGAACTGGATGGTCTGGCTTGATGTCCAAACCAAGCTTCTACAAACATGACTATGGCATTTGAGGTATAATTTCTGCCTAATTATGCTGACAAAATCTGCTTGCTCTACCCTTGTACTACCAAAAATAGGGTTGTGATGATGCTGCTAATTACAGCCCCCTTGTATCTGTGACAAATGATCACCATACAGATCAAGATGAGATGTGAGCAAGGCCCAAGACTTTGAATACCAGAAACCATGCTATTAACTATGTTAGTAGTAATCTTATGCTAGCTTTGAAACATGTTCTTGGGTTTTTTATACCTAAACAACCCATACCTAAATATTTCTAGAATTCTACGTGTTGTAATAGAACTACAATAATGAAAGGGGCAGAAGAAAATTATAGGGGGGAGCAGATAGCCTCTATTTTGGCTTGATGTTGATCATTGGCAATGACACAAGTTCTGTGTAACTCCTGTGATGCTCTGTGTAAAGCCAGATCAAGATGATATTATGGTTGCCATCCTGTCTTCATTCTTGCTGCTTGAGCTGGAAGTGTTAGAGAAGATCCTGTTTCTTGCCATGCTTGAGCTTTAGGGACCCTCCATTGAGGAGAAGACATCTATCATTTATTATTGTTTATTACCCATAACCTCTCACCCCCGTGACAGCGATGGAGTGAGGATGATCAGGTCATTTGAGAAAGAAGTCAGTTTTCTGCAGTGAAGTCCAAAAACTCCTTGCTGCTCTGGTCAGCAGCATACTTCAAATAGGCCTAAGGCAGTTTCAGGTTATAGCTCCAGAATGATCTTGTGACAGATGCATTTTCTCGTGATGTCTCTTCCAAGCCCTACTCAGGTCATTCCTAATCATGAAGTTTATTCAGATCCTTGGCACTGGTCAGCACAGATAATTTTGGGTACACTAAACCAGGATATGAAATGCAGACTCCTAGTTGCTCTGCCAGTGATCTTTGCCACGTACTTTCAGTCTACAGCAAGGAATCCTGCATGTGAGAGTTTTTGGGTGACTATAGACTACAGCAGACTGTATGTGGGGTTGGTACCAAGTGGCTTGTGTGTTGTCAAGCATTAAAAACCTCACAGCACTGACTGTTTCATGTTAGACAAATTCTTAGTGAATAACGAGCACATTAGGAATAAAAAGTCCTTTCTTACTGAGTTATCATATTTCACAATTGACATTAACCTCACTAAAATGTTCTATTTTACAGAAAAATACACTGTTTCTTCAAAAGAAGAAATAAACCCCAACAACTCAGAAGAGGTGTTTTTGTGGTATTAAGAATGATAATGTTTTTGTTTTCCATCCCATTAGATATTCTAATGTGGTTAGAAATGCAGTTGGAAAAAAATTGCCCCAAATGGTATTGAACCCTAGAAATCAGAGTCTGTATTTTAAACACAAACTACATACAGAACAGGATCAGAGAAGAAAGCAAGTCTTACTTAAAACATATGCTCCAATAAAAATGTCAAAACCTACAGTCTTTTAAGAGTTTTCATAAAATGATTTGCCTCTAATACAGATAGTTATTAACAAATAGTACATAAGCCTTTAGTGTTTGAGAAACATTTTTTCAAGTGTGATTCTAGGAGAAAAAAAATTAATATTAAGATGGTACTTAATAGAACTATCAATTCCAATGATCAATGATGGGTTTAAACTCAACTCCTTGTGCGTTTAATATGCAGAAAAGCATTTACTCTTTTTGGTTAAAAAATGAGACCTAAACAAGCCATTTCCAATGCAGCTGTTTCCTTTGAGTAAATTTCTATATACATATAAATTCTCCAGAACTACAGCTACAGGAAGCTATAGGAGGACCAGAAGCAATAGTGTGGCAAAAAAAAAGATAAGTATTTGGGTGAACATGAAAGAGGAAGTCTGAAAATACGGAAGAGAAGCTGGTAACACTAAAAGAGAAAATAAGAGAGAGGAAGAAAGCCCCTCAAGCTATTTAATGACAAAATGCTTGGAATAAAGACTATAATAGAAAAAAGTTCCTTTTATCAGGAGCTGTGTTCTAAAACCGTAATTGCGCTGCTTAGCTGGGGAGTGAAGGAAATGAACTGAATTCATTGTCTTAATGACAAACTTAGCAGATGGGCAAAATGAATACATAATAAATTGTGCTTCATTTCTTACACAGACAGCAGTTTCATGAAATATAACAATGTTCTGCATTTTCTCCATCTGTTTCTACAAAAATAAATTTATTTCCTCTGTTTTCCTTGCTCCCCGTTCAGAACATTATTTGATTTGGATGTCATCTAAACTTGAAGGAAATGATCCTTGCCATAAGAGGTCTGAATCAAAGCCTTGTCATCAAAGGAAAGATGTGACAGTATGGAATTGTACCCCAAAACTGTTTATAGATGCAGCTGCAGAATTCTGGATTGTTAAAAAAATATGCCTGGAACAACTGGGAAATTTTGCCAAGTTTGGTTGCAGTTTAGCCGTGTGGGTAACTTGATTTAATGCAAACCCATTTATAATGCCTCCTAACCTACATATAAGTGCTCTATATTCTGTCCTAGCAGATTGAATTTTTTTATACATTGGCTTTATACCAGTTATAGAAAAAAAAAAGACTCCTGGGGGTTCTGTGAATCTGAATGTGTCTTAACATTTTATGGATATGTCTGTGTTCTATAACTACTGTGGTGGTCTCCCCCACCCACCTTTTTTTCCCTTTAGTGTAACAATGTAAGGTGAAATCTAGAAACAGATGTTTGCTCCTGATGCTTTGCAGTAAAAAAGCAACTCTGTTTCAGATATGGTCCCATCTGTGAAGACTTAATCACCTGAGAGTTCGGAGTTTCTGTGAGGGGTTTTTTCATACATATGGGGGACTGTTAGGTTGTAGGTATTTGGAAAGATCTCTGAACAATACTGGAGTTCAGAGGAAATGGCCGTAAAGGCCAGGTTCACAATACCTTCTTTTGTATCTAAGTGATGTTTGGTGGTGTATAAGGAAAGGTTTTACAATTATACACACAGCCTCTGGTTTAAAAAATAAAAAAGGCACTTAGTCAATAAAGCTTGCTGCTTTTCACAGGCAGGTTCTATAGTTACTGGCCCTAATTTCTTGATGATACTAGGTTCAATTTTTTTTTGCTTTTTATTTTTACTTTATTGTGACCAAGAATTATGCAATCCAGTAATGAAAAAGCGTACTATACAAAATATCTATTAAGAACTATACTGTACTGTCTAAAAGTGATTCTGAATGAGTTTTGTGCTTAACTGCATCTAACTTTCAATAAAGAATCCCGAATACCATATATTCAGCCTTACAATTTAAGAGGCTCAGGAAAATGTATACAAAGGAACAAAGACATTGCACTCAGTGGAGTGTTATCCTTTGTTGTTATGCTAACGAAAAATAAGTCTTACTAAAATTTTAGTTTCCTCTGTCCTTTTTATTTTGGAGTGTTAATTCATCTTTAAGATGAATGTTTCTATTCCTATGGGCAATTTAAAGGTATTGAAAACTGCTTGTAACCATATGCATTAGACCACATGCAAAGTATTTAACTTCTTAGCAATAACAATTCTTTACAGCCTTTAACAATGTCACTTTTCAACTGACTTTGTGTAATATTTGTGTTCCAGATGCAGCACTCCTATGGCCTGTACTTGTTGCATAAGGGTCTTCTCTGTTCAGGTGCATAGTGCCTTTATATGGAAGGAAATAATGTTATCTCTATTTTAGAGAGCAAGGCAGATAAATAATTTTTCCAAGGTTATTTAGGTACAGTTTCACGAGGTTTAGAATTGTGCTATGGCTAGCAGGTTACTTTGCTAATTATTTAATTACGCTGGAGTGAGATTGCTTAAGTTACACAAAGCATTTTGCTAATGAATTTGAGACCTGGTACCATCTGTCAGCTAGGAGAAAATACCACAACTTTTGTCAAAATCAATATTGTGGTAGTAGATTCTTTAGCATTTGGGCCATATTTCTAACAAATGTGTTTGCGAAGTGGGGCCTGTTAATATACTAAGAGATTCCAGTGATTTCAGTAGGACTTGTCAGCTGCCAACTAGACTTCTCAACTGGTTCTCCTCACACTCCCAGGCACAGCCCAGGAAAGCTTCTGTGTTCTCCAGGCTTGGCAGAGGCTGTACAGCAGACAGTGAGAGGGCTTGGTGTATGAATGAACGAGGTTCTCACGTGGTTTCACTGCTGTATTCCATTTAACAGCACGGTTCAGATGTGCAACAAAATGATTTGATAGATAGAGGTCAAAAACTGTATGAAGAAGGAAAAAAGATCATGAGAGCAGCAGGATGCACAGTGGTAACAGATCCTGTGCTTCAAGTTGAAAAACTGGGAAAACTGTAGTTTAGCGGAGTAGATTTTATACTACAAGTGGAGGGAAGAGTGTCATTGAAGGGTGCAGTGATTCCAAATGGCTGAGGTTTGCCTAGTGCCTGTCATTGCTTACAAAAGATTTTGTCTTTGCTTTGTTATTCCTCCAAAAGAAGTGTAAGGTGCACTGAGAGATCTGGTGTTCAAACTCTCATGCTCCTGCCTGTCTCCTGCAAGTGCACACAGCTGATTCCCTCCCTCTTCAGGTTCCCTTTACTGTGTACTGCTGGTTGCAAAGGCAGCATTTAACTGGCAGAGTCATAGTGCAACATCTGTAGCTTTCTACTTCAGTGACAAATTCAACCATCGTCATGCTGCAAGTTTAAGTTGTTGAATCTAGTTAAAAACCCCCTGTCTTTTGGAAAGAAAAAAAGCCTTGAAGGATCACTTGACAAAAACTTTCTGTTCAAAGACACTGAAGACTGAAGTATTTAAACTTGGAAAGAAAATGAAGATGTATTACGAGCATATTTATAACAGAAAACCAGAAATACATAATTTTTTTCCAGAATTAAATGAAAATTTGCCTATTGTCTTTCTCTGGTTCCTCTGTTCACTTGAGTGAATTTGTAATGAGGTCAGAGGCTTGGCTGGTGCTTTAAGCACAGCACATGGCTCTGTCTCATGGAATTTGAGAATTGTTAAAATTTCATATGTTAAGTCTGTTAAATGTTTTAGTTCTTTTTTAATAAGGCCATAAGGAATCCAGAAGTAAAATCAGACCTCACATTTTGATTAATTGTGTGGTAAATCAAAGGAGAAGGTGAAAAATGACCTTCACTGAGTGTGCTTTGCTTCCCTGTGGGGAAGAGGGGAATCAAATGATGATTTATTTTTCCCCCTCCCTCTAACTGGAAAGAAGAACATTCATGCAGAGAAGAGGGGTTTTTGTAGCATCTGAGAATTAAGTGTGCTTTCTTGTAGAAGTAGTGCACTTTAGATTGGAATGGTTTACATTAGACAAGAAGCTTCTTGTTGCAGATTGAGCAGTTTTAGAAGGAGGATGAGGATCACCAACAACCGAGGAACTGGTGTGGACACTCCTTATGTACTCAGAAATGACCCTTGTGTCTCCAGTGCTCGTGTGGAGAAGGAAGAGGGTAAAGAACAATGAAAGGGGAAGAATAGAACTATAATAGTCATATTTGTTTAATTTTTATCATTCATCTTGGAAACAAAACAGCCCCCAAGATACTGTGGAGCCACAGCACACCCTGTATTCCAACATGATTGAGCACAGAGAATATTTTGAATAGTGCAAGATAACTCCTCCCCAAAAAATTAAAACCAATGTGGACATAATCTTTGATTTTGAATCCATTTCATTCTTGGTAATATCTACAGCACAGAGACATCAGTCTAACGCTGATAGCGACCACAGGTCACACGACAGTGTGGAAAAAGCATGATACTCAAGATAATTGGACTGACTATTCGTTTCCATACATAATTCTGTCTGGCTTTACTGCTGCTCCCACACTTCATGTCACCACTGGGCTGTGCATCACTCTGCTCCATTCATTTTTGGCCCATAGAATTGATGACCACTTCTGGATTTGCCTTTGGGATTTGGATATCATTCCAGGTTTCCTAATATCTTGCTGTTTCTGTGATGATCACACACACTGTATTTGCATATTCAGTATTTCCATATTCAGCTTGAACTGATCGATACACTGACAACCTTAAAAGTTAATAAGTTTACTTGACTGTATTCAGTTACAATTCTTAAAATTCAGCCTATATATCTGGTACAACTGTGTGTGCAAGAACTATATAGGCAACCTACAAAACAGGGAAATGGTGCTGTCAAATGTACTCACAACGATTACAGCTACAGGCTGTTGTGGTCACTCACTGTGCTGGTCAAAAAGAAACCCTGTAATGGGGAAAAACAGTCCATAAAAGAGCTAGAATAGTTATGGTCCTGCTTCTCACTGTTTCAGTATGGCATTACTCAGGATTTTGATGATCCAAACGTGAGCCTGTGTGACTGCAGAGGTTCCTTAGGACTTCAACAAAAGTGGAGCATTAGTGAGGAGGGTTTGGCATTGGACCTTCATTTTCTTTGGTTTTGTTTGATTTACAGTCTCTTAGACAAAGCTGTATATCTCAGTTTTCAGTTTAACGTTGCTTGTCAGGTGGTCCTAAGGAGGGAAGCTGTGAGCCAGGCTGTCTGCTAAGGATAGTCCTTTGGGAAGCATCCTTAGAAAGGCAGGATGATTGAACTGTCTACTCAAACATAATTTTTGAAGCCTTATAGGCCTGGGATTGGGGCACAGGCATTGCTGGCTGTGCATACACAAGTGAAGCTCAGACAAAGCTTTGAAATGGTAATTGGTGTCTTAAAAACTCCCTGTCCATCGCTTTATCCGCAGGATGGAACTTCGTTATTTCAAATGAGAAATTTGTTATGCAAATATTTTCAGAAATAAAAGTTTACAGAGAAAAAAATTCTAATATCCTAAAGCCATTACTTCTTTTAGAAAAAATACAATGCAAGTGGATATTATGTCTTTTTAAAAAAAATATACAGAAGCAAAAAAAATTGAAACTAGAAATTTTAAAAGCCCAAATAATTTTTTCTAATCTGCTCTACTAATGAATAATTGCTTAATGTTGCCATGTATTCTCTATGGAGCTGATGTTTATTAAGAAGTCATGCTTTCAGCATTCCTCTCTAGAAAGCCCCTGTATTTTTGCACATTTCAGGGATGGAAAGATTTGTGAGGCTCATATTTTTTATCCTATTCTGTTTTATTCCATTCCAGCAAACTGCACCATTTTTTTTTCCTGTGGTCATGCTGATGATGGTCCTCTGAGCAAAATAAAAATTACTTTATAAGTCACAATCTGAATATCCTAATTTTGACACTCCTTAAAAATTTATTTATGATGGATTTCAAGGTATTTCATTAATCATTGCTTTTCTCTGTCTATAGGGCATTTTCTTGGCAAATATTTTCCAGAACTGTGCAGGGTATTCTACTCTGATTCCTCAAGATGGAAGTGAAAGGTGAATGTAGGTTATATATACATATAATATATATTTAATGAGTATTTCCTTCCTGAATCTTATTTTCTAATATTAAAAAGTGCAGTTCAGTTCTGATGTAAGAAAAATGCAAAATGTTATGTACTTTTCTGATCAAGCAAGATCTTTGTATAAATTAGCGTGAAACAGTTTATTAGAAATATCTTGATTCATTCCAACTGCATCAATATTTTTGTTCCGAGAAGTACCAAGTATCTTATTGGAAAAACGAGAATAAGGATTGACTCCTAAGTACTTGCTAGTTCCAGAGAAGCTAATAAAAATTGAATTAGCTTCTCATCACAAACCAAGGTTTCCTTTTATTAGAAAAGGAAGTATTGCATACATGTGTGTGTTGAGAGCAAGAGAAATGTTATACAAGGATTTTTTCAGGGATAATCAGAGGAATACTTTTTCTTACCTATGCAGAAAGAAACTTGATCAAGTATCCCAGAACACTATTGATCTCTTCTGTGTGAGTCTGTTGAGAAAGTATTTGTGTTTCTTTATACATTTGAATGTTTTTGTATAAATCTGAACTATTTTAAGAAAGAGTAATAGAAATGTTATCTATATAACACATACTTGTACTTTGTAAATGAAACAGCTTCTTTGACTTTGTTGTTTTTCATCAGTCAGAAAGGGCAATGTTTCCATGCACACAGAAGAAATCTTATCATGCACGGAATATATCTTATTTAACGACCTCCTGAGACATGTTTCGTTTCTGTAGAAAATGAGTATTTTCATTTTGGTGCACATGACTATCAGAAATTATGGTGTTGTTCACTGAGTACTTGTTTTTTGAAACTACTTCCCCCCCCCGCCTGTATAGTATCATTCCAATGAAAAATTCAAGATGCCACAGCACAAGACAGATATCACTTCTGCAGCTGATGTCAGATCTTAGAGGTAACTGAAACAAATTAATTTAAGCTGCATTGTAACTCACCTGTCTTTCCAAAAGAGCAAAGTGTACCGTAAGAGTCAGGTTTTGTTGCTTCCGTCTCTCTTGATAATGATTCTAATTAGTGTTGTGATAATTAGATACAGATGGTTTGCAGGTGGGGAATGCCAGGCTTCATCTTTTCTAAATTGCTCAATGTGTCACCTGTTTCACAAAATAAAGAAGCCATAGGGCCCTGAACAAAAAAGCCTGTTGATACAACTGAGATACTCCACATTATTTCATGGGCATTTAGAATACACCACAAATTCCACTGTGTTTTTTGATAGTAATTGCTACTTTGCAGAGCAACTTGTCTAATAGTGGATATTCAGAATTGTGTGAAAACGTCATCTGCAGGAGAAATGTTATTCTAGACAAGTTATGTTTATGCAATCTTCCTCTAATTGTACCATTTCTCTTCTGCCCCTCAGTCCTGGGGAAAAACCTTTCCTCCTGCTCATTCTCATCTTTCACAGGCTGGTAAATCACTTGGTCCCAAATACATGAAGCATTACATAAAAATCATCTTCAGCATAGTGTCCCATGGAAAGAGTTGTGTATTCCATGTATCTTTTAGACACTTTAATCAGTGACTTTGTTTTACTAATTGGGATATTTTGTGTAACGGCAGTGACAGAATTCCAATGAGGAGATTTAGAGATTTCCACTGTCCCTGGAGGCAGGGGGAGGAAAAAGACAAATCTATTGTATCTAAGTCCTTACTTCATTTCCCGAGACACAACAATTTCCATTTCAGTTGTGTTTTGTGCAAAGAAAATGTGTTTAGATATGTTGCTTATCAGATGTGAATTTATAAACAAGGTAAAGCGTGAGAAAGGCCTGCTATCCTGGAAATGGCTACATTTCTGATACTCTTGCTTGAAAGGATTTCAGTGATCTAGAAAATTTAAACCCAGCCTTTTTGTGCATCCAAGCTTCTATTGAGGGTGCTTCTCAGATAGACCAGAACAAGTTTCTTCCTGTAATAAGGCACTAGAAAAGTTAATTTCATTTTCTAAAAACTAACCTGATTAAGCTTTTCGATATTGATGTCTATAGTCTGCTTTGTAAATTTTTTTTGGTATCCAAAATTCCCACTGCCTGGAAGGCCACACTTTGCAGAATTCATTGGTGTAAGGGCTAATGATTCAGCACTGCCTTAAAACTTCAGGGATTGCTTTGTTCCTTGTTAGTGCATTCTGGCAGGATCCAGCTCTTTGGCAGTGAAATGACTCCATGGTACCAGCAAAGAACACTTAAAAATGAGGAAAAAAAAAAAGTCTTTGAGAATGACTGCTAAATACCTACGACATGATTAAGTGCTTGCACTATCCTATAATGACAGACATAGAATATTGAAGATCTGTCTCCTTGCTTTTGCCCTTAGGAACTGAGTCATCTACAACCATCCTTCCCAGCACCTAAGTGCTAAAAATGGAGCTGAAGTATGAATTTCAATACATCTGCTGCAGATCTATATGTACATCTGTATTAGCACACCAAGATTTGTTGATGCTTATGGATGAGCACTTGTTAAAGAGTTTACAGTTATAACTGGTTTATGGCCAATGTTAGTGCTGAGTAATATTTGTGTCTGCTAAGCTCTTTGTATTTTCATATTCTATTTGAAATATCAAAACTGTGCAAATGCTACTGCTCCGTTTCTTGTTCCTTAAAGGTCATTTGTTATTCTCTGTTCTTAAATACACAAGCATGTTCAAAAGGGAATTTGGGGTAAGTTTGTCTGAACTGCAATTGTCTTGGTTGTGATACTTCGGACTTTTTATATTGCAAAGCCCTTTTTCCTTGGTTGTGATTTTATATGGGAGATAATTCTGCCTTGGTTACCCACTTGAAATGGCTAAATACTCTTGTGATGAGATAGTCAGATGCAAGGGAAGTCTTGCACCAAGATAGTATTTCTGCCACAAGGCAATATTTTAACAGATGGACTTCTCATTAGACATTCTTGTCACATCCACCAGCACTGTCACCTTTGGATGGAGAGTGAAATTCAGCTCTGGGTGCAGATAATTACCTTCTCACCAGGCAGAACTGCGAGATCAAAGATCAGAAGTCAAAACTTGTCAGATACTTTTCCTTCTGTATTATTCCCTCTCTCCTCTTGGCTGTAGCAATTACCAAGAAATTATGCAAATTCAATTGCATTTATATGACTTTAGATAAATCAAATATTTTAAAAATTTCAGAAGTTTAGATAACGCCAGGTATTATCACACTCTAAATAACAGGGACTAGTGGTAGCATTAGGAAACCTTTATTTTGTTCCTTGCTTTACCAAGAACTTTGCTTTACTTGTATGAGACTTCTGCTTTCGTTCATCATGTCACAATTTAAATTTCTCGTGCCTGGACTCTCCTGTGACGTGGCCCTGCCCTGGCTTGTGGGTGCATGGATCCTATGTGTTTGTCCATCTGTCTGGCTCACTGGAATTTGCAGCTGGAAACTCACTGTGAGCTATTTGAATATTTATTCAACTTCTTGATAGATTTTGCAGCTTGCACTGAGCTGACTGATCCCATTTGTAACTGGTGTCTAAGCAACCCAGTTTAAAGCTAACTGCACAATTTCATTTAACAAGACTCTCAACTTAGAAATGTGTTAAGTCCAGACCTTGCTTATTTTTGTGTACTTAATAAACAGGAGTGATATCCCAGGCTTAGGTGGGTTGAAAGTTTGGGCTTTTATTACAGATTCAGTAGTCCTTCTTGCAGAATAAATGTCAAGTCATAAGGTGGATTTTGCTGCAACTGCAATGAAACCATAGTTTCTTCAGTCCTTGATAGAGACAAGACTAATATAAGCTCCTATTTGGGGATGTGTTTGCTATTTGAAATACAAATATTGTTTGGTCTTCTATGCATTTTATGAATAGGGTTTTATGAAGGTTTGCTTTTGTTAAACTCTATTTATATTATCACCAATACTTTTCCATTTGCTCTCCCTCTACAATACTGAGAATATCTTATTCCTCCATCATAGATGTTTTTCAAGGTTAAAAAAACGTTTAAAGTAACTGTCTTTAAAGCATTCTCCATTGTGTTGCAGTGTGGTCCAGGAAGACACTATTATCCTTGGAAAATGTAGAAGCTTAAAAATAAGCATTGCTTTGGCAGTAGTTAGAACCTAATTTATTTTATCATGTACTAAATTTCGTTGTGCAGCTGGCTGATCAGCTGTGGCCTGATGATGCCTGAGAGGCATAGTGCTGCGTGATGGACCATATTTCCATCTTTTCCTTGACTCTCTTCATTCTTTTTTAGAATCCTCTTTTTGCTCCTGAGGGACAGAGAAATGGCTATTCTTTTGTTTCAGAATGAATGTGCCTCTCCTTGGACTCCCACGCGAGAACCAGACATAAGAGGATCTAACACAGGGACGTCAAGAAACCTGTAAACCTCCTAATTAGACATGTCTTAAGTGTGAAACAATCAGAGTTGGGGTTCTGCCCACCTCCCGGGAGCAGGCAGATAGAGAAGCTGCTGTTTCACCACTTCATTATCACCCAGTGCACTGAATAGGAAAACTCTGATGTCACCCAGTTGCTATAGCAACACCATCCTTGCTTATCTCTGTTTCTCTGGCAACAATCCCTTACTTTCTGCTATATTCACACTCTCTTTGTTACTACAAAATTCCTTCATCGTGGTTTATATGTTCACTCACATCAGGTCATTCCTTAGATTCAGACTGTGTCTTCCTTATACAAAGGATTACTGGACTGTTATCATTTCACATTAATTTCGGTAGGTTTTGAAACTGGAAAAGAAAACCGAGCCATTTAAGAGACTATAGAGAGACACGGTAAATTAAAATTCATTTTATAATCTGTAGGATTCATTTAAGGCTGTAAGGCCTGTGTTTCCTTTGGGAATCACCCTGGTTTGAAGTTAGAGACCTGAGAGTTCTTGGGAGAGTTTAGGGTCTGTATTCCAACTGACTGTTCTCTCTCAGAGGTGGATAAAATGTATAGTCTGATATCACAAGGTACTTGAGGAAATCAGCCAGAAGTGATACTTATGGGCTGAGATTCTGTGAAGAGTTCCAGTGTGTGTAGAATCAATTACAAGATAAGAATCTTTATACAGAAGTTTGGATTTGTAACGTATTTTAAGATAAAGGGACCTCCAGAGTTCCCCATCTGTTCTAACCCTTCATTCAAAGCAGACCTAATCAGATCAGGCTACTTAGAAAAAAAATTCAGTTCAGTTTTGAACACCTTCAAGAACGGATGATTCATAACCTCTCTGGGTGACTGTTCCAGTATTTGATCACTCAAATTTAAAAAAAAAAAAATGGAAAAAAAGAAATTTCCGCTGTTTCAACTCGTGCTTTGCACCTTCTGTTCTCTTTTCTATTGTGCACAGCCAAGGAGAGTTCATCTCTGCTGCCTCCACAGCTCATTGTGTCCCTGACCATCACAATGGCCCTCCACTGAACTCACTCCACTGTAACTCGGAATCAGAAGGCAAAACTGGGATCACTTTACTCATTTCTCTCCCCTTCTCTATTTTCTTTTTAGTTACAGTGGAGGATCTTGTTCAATCAATTAGGAGAATGAGAGAGGGGGAAAAGAAGGAGGGGGGGAAAAATTAATTAATACCAACCTGGAGTTTTCAGAACAAGTGAAATATTTTCCTCTCTATGGCTAATAGGTTGATAACAGTGTTCCATAACTGATCCATTAATATTAATGAGGAACAACTGATAATTAACTGATTTGGTAGCTGAAGAGAAGGTGAAGAATCTTGCCGTTGTTGGTAGCACCTACTTTGATCACCCTTTCCCAAAGATCCATTGGAACAGAGTTATAGAAAAAATAGCCATGCTAACATTTCTGTGAGTCTTTCACGTAGGTGTTCCTGTTCATTTCAGTGAAAATTTAGCAGGCAGAACTCCACAAGTAGAATTACAATCTGCATTGTGTTGTGTTTCTGCAGAGACAGACGTTTATGTTTATGTAATACATGGCAATATTAATCATCAGAGAAGTAAAAGGACTATTCCTAAAGTTCTTATTCTCAGCTTTTACATTAGATCTTTCAGATTTATGGATACTGCATATTTATGTGTTGTGTCAGCACTGGAGCAGTTTATCATTTAACACTTACCTCACTGAAGAGTAATTTACTTTCTCCATATTAGATGATTTTTGAAACCCCTGTATATAATAAAATGCATTCACTATAAATTTATAAAGAAAAACCTGAATGAGCTTCAAAATCGATTCCTTCATTTTAGGCAGAGTAAATACTTTGTAATTTCTATTATTATTGCTCTCTGATGTTTTGGTGTTCTGTCACTGTCTGTGCAATAGCTGTGGCCTCACAGTGATGTAAAGGAGATACAGAATCATAGAACCATTGAGGTTGGAACAGACCTTTAAGATTGAGTCCAACCATTAATCCAGCACTGCCAAGCCCACCACTAAACTGCCCTGGGCAGTTCCAGTGCTTGACAACCCTTTCAGTGAAGAAATTTTTTCTAATATCCAAATTTAAACCACCCCTGGAACAATTTGAGACCATTTCCTCTTGTCCTGTTGCTTGTTACCTTGGAGCAGAGCCTGACCCCCACCTGGCTACAACCTCCTTTCAGATAGCTGTAGAGAGAGAGAAAGTACCCCCTGAGCCTCCTTTTCTCTGGGCTGAGCCCCCCCAGCTCCCTCAACTGCTCCTCGTCAGACTTGTGCTCCTTTCACCAGGCCCTTCGCCAGCTCCATTGCCCTTCTCTGGACCCGCTCCAGCCCCCCAATGTTCTTCTCGTCCTGAGGGGCCCAAAACTGAACTCAGGATTCGAGGTGTGGCCTCATCAGTGGCCAGCACATGGGGACAGTCCCTGCCCTGATCCTGCTGCCATGCTATTGCTGATACAAGAATCTATGAAATGATTTCACTTCTTTAAATAAATAGATGTTTGCTATCAGTAGATTTCTAAGTGAAATGTATCAGGGAATTTAACTACACTAAGAACTCCTCTTTAATTTTAAATATCTAAGTAGCAGTTAAGGTTCCATATAAACATAGGATACAAACAGGATCTTTACATGATATTTTTGACACTCTTTGTCTATCAAGTCATAATGACCATTTGAGGTCATTCAGCTACTAATGGGAGAGATTAATATCCTCTTTCCTTTAAGTTTCTTTTCATGTCATGAGAAGATGAAATGGACTGTATTTTTCCAACTTTTGTTATGGAATTAGAGATTTCCAAGAAACTAGTTAAGTGTGGGCTGGATATTTCTTGCTGATTAACTTATTTGTTGTTTTATTGTTTTAGATACTCCTGTGTTCATGCCTGTTGTACTGGTTTATCATCACTGATACCGGATGAGATGTTAAGGATATATTTGTATCCAATTGCAAGCGTTATTTTGTGTAATATTTCAATGACTACTCTGGAGCCTGTTTCAAGGCAACTTGTTGTTTGGTACTTCTTAAAAGTTGTTCTTTTTAGGAAAGGCACTTAACACTGCACCAAAGCACTGTGAGAGAACATTAGAGCTGTCATCCTAGTATTTTCCTACACCCCTTTTCCCTGGGATTTCACCCCCCCTTCCTCGCACCCACAGGATTTAACAGAGGAGGCAGGATGGCTGAAGCATGTCAAGTTGAGTATTCAAAGTTGAGTTTGTGCCAAAGAAAATAAGCTGCCATCTAAGTGACAAGGAGCCTGGAGAGGAACAGGGGAGATGTTGCCTAGTCTGAAACATTAACTGAAGATTTGATTTGAAATTTTAAAAAAAAAAAAAAAAGTAAGATTAGGCCAGGGAGAATGCAGGGAGAATGCTCTCTGGAATCCAGAGTTTGTCTTTTTAAAAATAATTACAAAAAAGAAATAAATCTGACTCTTGCTTATTGCATTTTATGACCCTAGTGTGTTAGTCATTGTTCTTGAGATGGGAATGGAAATAATAGTGGAGAATCAAGCAGAATTTATAGTTCTAAATAGCAGTCTTGACAGTTTCTCAATAAAAAGTAATTCAACAAATTGCCAACACTTTTCCTGATCAGAGTACATAATGCAACAGATAAGTGACATCAGGCTCAGCAGGCAAGTAATCAGCATACCACACATAATGATCTTTGTAATTTGGAATGTATCTGCTCTGTCACATTGGTGATTGGTAGTTATCCCATGTCAGTTTGGTTCCTTGCCCTGCAGCAAGACTTTTGAACGTGGAGACCATCTTACAGGAAAAATAAATGAACCAATCACTGCTCTACCACCTCCATTCCCACCACGTGTGATTAAAAGTAGTACTTGAGAATTTAAAATTTGCATTTGTATTTTGTTTCAATTAGTTATATTTGTTATCGGGAACTTCTGAAGTATTGATTCAGTCTATAAATTTTGTGTTTTGCTGCTCTAACTAGTGAAAAACCAGTATATTTTGTTTACTTGAACTGCCTCAGTAGTTTTTCCCCACTTCCCCACTCTTTTTTTCATATGTGATAAAAGATTTCCCAGAAATTTAGCTCTATCTTAGCAAGATTTTGCTTTGTGGTATGTTTCAGGTTGGTTTTTTTTGAAAGTCAATTAATATGACAGTGTGATCTTTTCATGCTGGGGGAGCATTGAACAGAGACTGTGAAATCAGGACTGAGTATGCTGTAGATTAGTAGATTAATTTATCATAATAACACTTAATATTTCAGTTAGTATAGTGGGGGTTGCATTTCTGTAGCTGTAAGTAAATAATAAAGTATTACTTAATTATTGCAGCTATGCTGCTTTTAACTTCCCAGCTTATCAGGACATCAAACACAAGGTGTTCAGGATGCGGCTAGATCTGTAATACTAAAGCAAATATATCATCATATCTGTGTTTCTTAAGTTCTTTTGTTCTCCAGTGTTCCTGCTGTGTTTTGCACAGCATCTGAGCATATCTTCATTCACCATCTTTCTGTCTATATTCAAATATTATCACTTGAAATTGTAGTTGCTCTTTATGTAGAAAATCTTGGATGAGCAACCTGGGGAGTCCTTCTACTCTAGCTGTTTTAAGTTAGTCAAGTAGTTTTCACAGACTTACTTTATAGCCAGTGCAGAAGATGGAGAGGGTCTGAATGGTGATGGAGAACTTTCAGTCTTGATGATCCTCTGTTTCCATGGACGCTGCAGGAGTCTAGGGAGATTGTCTTGCCAAATTAAGTGCCTAAATAGTGTCATGGGAGTATCTTCCCCTTTTAGTGCATATGGGGCTTGAAAGCATCTTAAAACCTCACTTTGGCTGCACAGATGGTCTCAGAGCTGCATATCAGCTCCCTCTGGTGAAAGGAAAGAGAGGTGTGAAATACGATGGCTGGCTGGGGATACAGCTGGTGGTGAATGATTTATAAGACTCTCTTATTTTTCCTGACATAAGTATGACTGCTTTTCTGAATGCATATTCAGGTTGTCTACACTAGACTGTGTTCCTCAACGCTGAGGAGTTGCATTCCTCAATTTCTTACTCATGTCTTGCATGTGTTTTTCAAGCTGTTGGCTTGATACAGCAGAATTTTTAGTTATTTTTTGTATAAATACACCCAAATGGCAATGTCTGAAAATGCTGTAGTAAGTTATCAAGGTGGCACTTCGTAACTAGTGTGTATTTTAGATCACATCATGCTATTCATGTTACTTTGGCCTGTAGTTAAAAAGGCAAGATGACAGCGTAACCGCTGACAGAAAATGTGTTGTGTAATGTCACTTTTGTTTTTCAACACGGGAAGTCAAGACAATTAAGTTCTGTCACCCCCTTTGTAGAGTTTGTGCATCTGCATTTTTGAAATGCTTGGGTGAGAGTGGGTATAGAAAGCATTTTTTAGTGTGCTTCAATCTAGTAAAAGAGAACTTTTAAAAAGAAGAAACACAAAAAGTTACCTTTGGTAAATTGCTAGAGATAACTGGATGGATCAAAAGAATAAGATTTGCTGGTGAAAATATGCCTTTATTTAGATAGTAAGAACAGCTAGAATGTGGTCTGTTTAGAGGAGGGAAGAAAGGGAGGATAAGAAGGAGGAAATCCTATTGCTGATTCAGCACATGGCACACCGATGTGACAAATTCTCTGTGAATTATTACTTTCTAGGTCAGACTGAATCACTTGGCTGAGTTTGGTTTGCACATCTTGTTGGTGACCTGCTGCTTCCATTTAGCACACACTCTAGAATGCACTTCAAAAAAATATAGCAGTTTTCCATCTGCTGTTCTCACAAGAGACTTTATAGCCCTGTCATCTACTTGCATCTTGCAGAGAAAAGCAGTTGCCTGCAATCTTTTCTGCTTGTCGGTGCTGTCAGAAGGATCTGCTTGGGTTTCTTCTTCTGTCCCATGAGACGTGGGCAACAAGGGCATTCTGAAACCATTTCCCCTTTTGTGGCTGTTGTGATTTTTGAGGCCTGGTCACCGATCAGGGAAATACAATGTTTTTATTACCAAACAGATCTAATAGTAATTCCTATTGTGGAAAAACCATCACATGCCTAAATACAGAATGCTTTTGTGAGGAAACAGGTGACCACAGTTTGTCAGTATGCAAAAGACATGAGCGTCTTAGCATGCCAATTTTAGCATCTTCTGCTCCTTCATTACTATTCGCGTAACACTCATGCACAACACCCATTTTATATTATTCCCATATTTTTATTCGTTTCTACATAATCTTTCAATGATGTTGATTTATAAAAAGTTAATCATATATTCTTTGTAGCACATCAAATGTTAAACTGATCCAATTTCAACTTCTTTGCTGGGCTCTTCACTTTTTAGAAGAATTGTAACAACCTACTTGTTTAGAAAATAAATTTTTATTTTAAGTAGCTTGACAAACTTGGTAGCAATCTCTCGTGGTTCACTGTAATGGCAGCCATATGGAACTATAATTTCAAAGTCCCACAGATCTAATTTAGTTTTATGCTATGTTGGATTACATGTCAAAATTATCTTCATGCCATCTGTAAGAGTTCTAACATTCTGAATTGTTTCATTGTACTTTTACTGTAGTGCTTGTTATCTACAGATTCTTTCTTCACATCAGTTACTGACGTTTGATTTCTTAAAGAAGCAAACAGCTTAATTTTTCCCCTATTGTGTCTTGTAGATCAGGCTGTAGAAATTTCCTGAGAAAGTCAAAGTGACTGTAAAGACGAGTTATCGTTCATGTAAGTGGAAAACAGGAATTTATTTGATTTAGCTTCATCAGTTGAGAGTGCTGTTTTGCTTTGCTTGTACTTGTAGCACATCAAGATTTCTTCCCTTACAAATGTGATTGCTTGCCCTTTCCCACAGAAAATGTCTCCTGAGGATGCTTACACATACTGACATGACGGACTTGTTGAAAGGGGAAAAAAATGTGAGAAGAAAGAGAAAAAACAGTGAATAGTTGTTAAAAAAAAAAAAAAAGCTGCCTTAAATGTTATTTTTGGGTACCAAAAGAGGAAGCTTTTCAAAGACAGACAGTTGGCAGTTATGGCTCTCATAGCCCCCAGTTTTGGCTTATTTTCACAGACTTTTTGTCTTTTACACAAATGCCCCCCAGTCCCCCACCGAACTGTGTCACTGACTTTGCAACCTCTCCCCGTTCCTATGTGCAAACTTGTTATCCTGGGCAGGGGCTGGGTGTGAGTTTTCAGACTGAGTCTTCCCTGTAGAATTGCTGCAGGCTGCAATTTGGGAGCACTTTGGAATGGGAAGGTTGGAAAATCAAAAAAATATCTCGAGCGGCTGTTTAGCAGATGGTTTGATTGGTTCATGGTCAAGCTTTTTTGTCCTTCAAATCATTGTCTAGTGTTTTCTTTCCACATCACCATCCCCTCATCAGAGCTCCACTGAAAAAAATTAAGCACATCAGCATACTAAGTGAGCAGTAAATTGCACCATTAACATGGCAATTGGAGACCTTCCTAGTCCTTTAGCTTATATTACAGCCTTTTTTGTTGGTATTTTTTTCCCTTTCTTATATCTTTTTTTTTTTCCCATGTGGACAATTAAGCAAATTCATAAAAGGGCTACATTTTGCTACATGTGTTTACTGCATTTGATACTGTGGGTCTCACGTCAATTACTATTCTTAGATGCAGTTATAACACGAAAAATTAAATCTAAAATTTGGCCTGCCTGGTATTTGCTGTGGGGGGTTTTTTGGTTGTTGTTGTTGGGGTTTTTTGTTTGGTTGTTTTTGCTGTTGTTTCGTGGTTTTTTAGTTTTTCTTTGTTTGTTTGTTTTGTTTTGTGGGTTTTTTTTAAGAAGCAGTTAAGAGCAAATGTCAAAGATAATCGAAAACATTCACAATAAATAGTATTTTGTAAGCTGTGTCTGTGTCCACATTACCTCTCTGAGGTGTGTGGTTTGTTAAGATTTTAACAGTTCTCCTCACTTTGCCAACAGACCTACATACATGGTTAGGCCATCAGGTCTCCAGTGCTTGTTGATGCCACCACTTCCAGTGTTAATGGTTTGGGGGTTTGTTTCTCTGCGGGTTTTTTGCTTGTGCATCAGCTTTAATTTAAAGGCACTGTTTTAAGTCATAGCTGTAAGACAAATAGCAACTTGTGGTTCTGGATGGTTTGTTTTTCTATTGCAGCAGGTATGAAGTGTTGGCTGCCGTAGGAATTCAGTCAGGATCTCTTGCTGTTTGACTTTACTTCACTCTACCTTCAGAAAAGTGAATTTGTACATGTGGATGCAATTTTATTGTCTGACAAAGATAATAAACAGTTTTAATTATTTGTAAATCAGGAAAGCAAAACAGTCCATGACTACCACGAAGAGAGGCTGCTTGCATACTGCCACAATGACTTAGGACTGCAGATGCAGTTTATACCCAGTAACACTGGCTCCATTTTAAAACTGACTCGTGGAGGCACCTCAGCCTGTGTGGTGGCCTTTATTGATAAATGCTAATTCCAAGATCAATAACCTCTGGCTTGGGTTCTTCCTGAACTGAAACTTTGTTCTAGAAGTGGCAGAGGAATATCATGTAATTAAAATTTAGGCCTATGCATTACATCTCCTGCTCATACCACTTACACAAGTTTCTTTTCTGGGTGGCGTTACATAAGAAAAGTGAAGTGATTCAGCTTAAGATGCAGTTTGGGGGATTCTCTTCACCCCACCATCCTGGAGTCTGGTATCAGCTGTACCTTTAGCACAGGTTTTGTGAAAACTTTCATTTTGCAGTCCTTTGGAGAGGTCAGAATAAAAAGAGAGACTATGAGAAAGAAGGACAGACGGAATAACAAGGTCATTTACTGAATTTGTACAATTTTTAAAATTTGTTTTTACATATATAAGAATATATTGTAATACTTAAATCGGAGGCAAAACCACTAAACTTTCTCTGCTTAATCCTGTCTTTGTTTCGCTAAAAGTGAGAAACCAAACTTTACATGGCCAGTTGCTCTCTGAAGTGAATGTGGTGGGATACACGTTGCCCAGAAAGGATGTGGAATCTCTGTCTTGGAAATTTTTCTGACCTGTTTACACACAGATCTAAACAACCTAGTCAGAGTTCAGTGCTTCTCCTGGTTCAAGAAGGATGTTGGGTTTAGATCCCATACTAAGGTCACCTCTGACCTGAAATATTCTAAGAAAACAGATTTGTACTGATTTAAAATGTCTAGGAGAAGATGTTGGATTTTTTTGTCCTTACTCCTGAGGTAATTGTGTTTTATTTTGTAACTTCTCTCTACCCATAATGAAAAAATTGAAGCAAAACATCATTTAGGCAAAAGAAGATCTTGTTCCCATCTCAGATTTCTGTGATTTATAAAGAACATGTGTATACAGGGATATTTAAATGCAGATTAGGTACAAAACAAGCTTTGGAAGAACAAGAGAAGAGAATGAATACATAAATGTGGATTTGATAAATTACTCTCCTTTCTTCACTTAACAAGACAGATAATTCATGAACAATATTTTGTTAAGAGAATTATGAAGATTGCAGTCTTGATGGTTGTAATGTTACACCACATATTTGCTGACTTCCAGAGCAAAAAACTGAAGATATTTTCAGTTGCAGAAGCCAGACCCAACCTAGGGATATACCAGGTTCTTACCATATGTGTGTAAAGAGTGGAACAAATGCATACACTCTTCAGTTCTTGCTGACTGATAATCAATACAAATTTGCTCAATGCTATGTATGAGCTATCAAGATTTCATCCATAAATTCTTAGAAGATGGGAAGAAGTCTTGGGCGTTATGGAGGAGTAAAGAGAATCTGCGTTTCAGGAAGTGTGAATTGCCTTCTGCTTATTTTGAGAAGCTTGTTAATGTTTCGCTTTCACTGGCCTTAGATCAGAGAGCTGTTTCCAAGATCTCCAAACTATTGATTAAAAATGCCTTCCCTTCACGTGCCCGCATTACCCTCGGGCTAAACGCATTCCTGATTCATAGCTGTCATCACCACTCCCAATTCCTCCTGCCACACAGACAATTCCCACGGCTGTGTTATAGCGTGTGACCTCCGGGGTTCCCTGCATTTCTGCATTTCATAAGGCTCCCTTCCATTTGTGTCTCTATTTGCTTTGCTCTAAAATCTATACTCACATCATCTCGAAATCTCGTTTTGCTTCCTTTTAGAGGATTATTATCAGTGTTGCTGTCTAAAGTCTTACCTGAAGGTGTACTTTTATATCTGTTTACTAAGCTCTTGTAATACTTCCTCTCTGAACATTCCCCCCTGATTATTTTTCCCCTCTGATGGAACACTTTATGCTCACTGCAAAACCAAGGAACTAACCCATACATTGATCAGTTTAAAAAACAAATGCCTGAGGCAGTGCAAAAAGTATTTCATTACGTTGAAAGCCAGCTGCACAAAGGAGTTCGATACAGTTTACTGTGTAATCTTTCTGCACCATGACACAGTGCAAAAGATATTATTGGTTTCTCTGCATCTTATATAATATGCTTAATATACTTACAATTACATACGTAATCTTCCATTATATCTGTGCGTTTTCATGTTCTGTTTAGAGATGAGATTGTCCCAATGAATATGAAACATAAAAAAAAAAAAAGGTAAGCATTCACATTGGTAATGCAGCAAAAAAAAAGGAAGTATTTTTTTTTTGGTTTTTACAGGCTGGTTAGTGTGTTTCTAGGTAACAAAATGTTTTTTGATGTTTTTAGAACAGCAGCGAAGCATTTGTGTGTCTTCTGTTACTGTGTATGTGAAACTTTTAGGGTGCAAGGACCCTTCAGATACACGGTTTTGTGACGTGACGATGTCAGTTCTGTACAATACAACATAATAATGAAAGCAAGGAAGAATGTTATGAAAAACGGGTAGAAAAATACTGTACATGACATTACAGGTTTAATGCAAAACATTTCCAAATTTAAATGTTTGCCAGGTTACTTGGCTACTGTTTTGTAGGTCTGTGTGGGTATTGCTTCCCCAGAGATTTGTTGAGGCATTGGAAGTAACTCAGCATAGTTCTTGGCACTGCTGGGGTTCATTTAAGTTATTACCATCTCAGGTAGGATGTTTCTGCTAGCCAAAACCAAGCATGTGTTGGGTGACCGACTTCATGAAAACTCCTAAAACTCGCTAAGTGCCACATCTCCTGGATTTCAGCAAAGGCTTCAAAGCAAGAAACAAAAGGGGTTAGGCTGCCATTTGCCTACAGCATGAAAACCCCCTTCTGACAAACCATTGTGCTTAGTTACATAAAAACATTGTTCCTGCTGCGTCTTTTTATGCCAAATGTTCCCTGTGGTTGGGTGCACAGGCTCTATCTCCCCACAATTGCAGCAGAGCAAATGAGCTATGACACTGCTTGCCTATTTTTAAATAAGTTCAATGTTGTCCATCTAATGAAATGCTAAAGCATACTCTGCCTGTGGGAAATGCAGGCTTTGCACGGAAGAATAGTTAGGGAGAAGCTTTGTGTGCTTTATGTTCAAAAAAGCAAACTAAAAATCCAAACCCACCAAGTAGGTGTTCTGGATGTTGCAATAAACATCCGCTATTCAATTTAAGTAAATCCTGAATTGCTAATTTTTAATTAGAATGGGCGGCATTGATAATCTTGAATAATTATGTATTAACTGTGAAAAACATTGTAACCACGTTGTGTAACTGTAAGCGTGGAAGTTCTTGTTCTACAAGAAAGTCGTGGGAGTGTATGGCTGTTCTGGGGATTAATGACTACATAGATATTGGAAGATCATCACTGTTTAATGTTAAGTCACATAATCCTGATATTTTTGCCTTCTATATTAAAGTTTGGGGTGTGGCTGCTTGAGGTGATCTTCTTATTCCTTTGCAGATTTGGCAACTGCTTATTCTATTTTTACATTTTTTCATCAATCTTTTATTTGAGAGTCTGTGATTATCTGTCAGGGAATGTGAGCTCATTTCTCTCACCGATTACAGAACTACACTGATGAAAGAACTACATTTTGGCTGTAACTGATGCAGCTGACTGATGTGCTTGGGCTCAGTTTGTAACAGCATCATAGAGAGGGCTTTCAGGGCAATCACAGGAGGTGAAGCAATCACCGTAGTTATGTGCCAGTTATATTTGTGCTAGTTATATACCTTGTTTCAGGGTACTGTCTCAATTGCTGGTCATTTATCTCTGTAGAGAAAAAAGATGTCAAACTGATGCTGGATCAGCATCAGTCCGTGAATTTTTTTGTTAGAAAAACGCAGTAAACAAAATGAAGTTTAGTTAAAAAAATATTTTGAACTACCAGGTGCCTTTTTGAGAGCTTCACGGATAGAAATCACACAAGCAGTAACAGATTCTCACATTTATAAATATTTAAGCTTAATACATGGGTTTTTTAAATGTGAATAAGCTGAAGTATATACAAAATAAATGAGATGACTGCAAGTCTCCCAAAAAGTCAGGTCTGACCTAGGAACAGAAAGTGTTTCTCCCATGTACCTATTGTGAGAAAAAATTCTGTAGAATAGCAGTTTTCCAGAATTACAGAGAAGGAGGAATGAGTGATATGGGAAAGCAAATGTAGAAAACCCAGTGTTTTTGTGGGCTAACATAGGGGAAATAATTTCATGACAAGGTATTATTATTAAGAGACTAAGAAATTCAATATTAAGCCCCAATAAGTTACCAGCATTAAAGTTTTGGGATAAATTGTTTAAAGTGTCTCTGCCTCTGGCAGGGGAGGTGGAACTAGATGATCTTTAAGGTCCCTTCCAAGCCAAACCATTCTATGATAATTATCTCAAATAATCTGGCTATGAGTGGGTTGAAGTTGAATGCAGACAAGAAGGGGCTGCATGCCAGAGAATGTGTCCTAAAATTTGGTCACGGCAAGAATGTGACAGACAGAGAGAAACAATGCCTTAGAACAATTAAGTCAACAGTATCAGCCTGCTCTCATTGATCATTTGATGACTAGAGAAAATTTTCCAGACAGCTTCAGATGGCTGCATTCATATTGTTGTATTGAGAGTAATTAAAGCTGTGGTGTGACGGCTATACAATCTAAGAAGGGAAGTCTGTTATATCTTCTGCATATAACAGCTGATATTTAAAATTGTTACACTTGTTTTCCTGTCTGTCTCAGGCTGTATGAAGTAGTTCATGGGAAGTCTTTGGCCTGTGAAAATTAGACACTTGATGTGCAGTTGCTGCTCTACGTAAACCACTGCTCTGTTACTGGTGCTACAGCTGCACAGAAAGCTTCACTGACAAAGCTTTGTGTAATCGGGTGTGAAGCACATGCCAGGATGAACAGCTGAAGTGCAACAGGTCAGGCCTGAGATGATGATTGCAATTCTCATCTCATTAGCAGCTTTAATCCAAGAGGCACGGAGCATTTTAAACTTAAATTAATTTTTGTCATCGCTATGTGAGCTGTTATAGTAGTATAGTAGTATAGTAGTATAGTACTGTTTCTGCATTTTGTAGGGAAGAAACCAAGGAGAAAAAGGTTAACAAAGTAACCCAGCAAACTGCTGACCAAGCCAGAAACAAGTCTTTTCACTCCTCCTGCTCTTTAAGGACTAGCCCAGGGGCTTCCAGGATGTGTTTGGAGGCCACAGAAGAAATGGTGTTCATGCCCCATTTGAAAATGGACTGTGACAAGACATATTCCTCTTTATTTCACTTGTTAGGACCCAGATTTTCTGTCAGAAAACATTTTAGGGGTCTGCAAACTGAGAGGCATTGAATAACAGTGAAGTAAGCTATCTCCAAAGATGTTCTGGTTAAGCAAGTGTGGATGGAAGAGGGTAGAGATTTCTAAAGACAAAAGGTGAAACTACCAGGAGAAGCATGCGATGAGGCACAGAACAAATCTGAGAGAATATGTGAATACAGAGAACAGTGGAGCACTCACTAGAAGAGATGTTTTCTCTAGCAAAAGGTATGAATTTATAATTAGAACACCCGTGGAGACTCTAATCCCCAACTATAGTCTTTACTTATTAACATCTGGAAGGGCTTTTCTGCTGAGTCCTCCCTGCCATTGGTAATTCTTGGTTTTGGGAAAATCAGACTTCACAATATCAAGAAGTAAATAAATGAAAATAACTAAACTGCGGGGAAATGGCTGGTTTGGGAAGCTAAGATACACGCTTTTGTTTTTCCTCCTAGAAGAATTCCCTTGATTGTAGGAAGGAGAGGGAAGAAAGAAGAAAGTATAGACACTTGGGTTGCTCTGTTTACTCTAAAACCTAATTGTAACTGTTCTCTCTGTGCTTTGAGATGAAAACATGACATTTGAATGGATCAAGTACATTGGTAAAAGGACAAAGGACAGTTTGGGTTGGCTGGACAGAATAGCAATAGGCTTTTCTGTTAAATTTAAATAAATAAACAAATAAATAAGGTAATTATTGACCTGCTAATTGGTTTTGAAATTTACCTATCTGAAGGTGAAAATGCAGCTCTATTATTGGCAAAGTGAAAAAGAACAGAATAGGAAAGTAGCTCCTTTCCCTTCTGTGAACAGCTGTTCTACTCCTCTGTAATCAAAAGCTAACACCAGCTTGAGGTTTTTTCCTAGCTGTGGGGTGTTCTTAATGGATTTTTTCATGATAAATTGTAGATGTGATTTCTTATGCCAGAATAAAGGATGTATATTCCTGTTTAGTTAGTCTGTTAGCCTATGATTCTTCTCTTGCTTTTTCAAGGGATATAGAATATAAACCTAATTTTTCAGTCCCATGATAATGAATCAAACATGTCCTATTGCAGCCTAAAGCAAACTGCTAAGAAATAAGTGTGTGTGGGAGGGGGATTGCTAATTGAAAGAGCAAACACTTTGTAGGTAACCTTTTTTTGAACTGAAATCCTTTATCTCATTTAGTTTGCTTTTGCAAAAGCTGTTTTCCCATGAAGACAATCACTAAAATATAGAACATTCAATATTAACAGACTGCCTGTTATTAAGACTCTGGGGGAATTTTGTCTTGGGCCAGACTAGAATTATGGCTAGACTCTGGCGATCAGCCTGTTCTAGTTTAACTGCAGTCCTAACCATGATGACTTCTGTTAATCAAAGGGGGGTGGCATTTGAAGGCAGATGCTGGTTGTTCTGTCTGACCTATCCAGATGCAAACTGGAACTAATTAAGCCATGCTTAATGCTGGCCCTGAGTTTTATAGTAAGCCTTGCTGAGCTGGGGCTTAGGATTTGGTTAAACTGGAAACAGCATTTCTGGTGGTTGCAGCACCCGGGTGAAAGGGCTGCATTCTGTTCTCTGACTCTGATCTGCTCTCACTGCACTGTGGGCTTGAATATCCTTAGGGGGGGGTCCTTCTGCTGGTTCCCAACTCGTTCATTTACTTCTGAATTTGTAAACCATCACCAGTTTTGTTCTCAGCTTGTGCACATTGGACCTATTGGCAGTCGGTTGTGTTTTGATCCTCTCCTACTCATGTGCCTTGTACCTGAAACAGTTCGCTATTACAAAGGCAATACATGTCTTTAACTGCCATATAAAATTTTCTTATTTGCTTTCCATTTTATTCTGATTCATATGTGATTGACTTGACTTTCATGGAGCTCTTGCTGTCTGAGCATGAACAGAAGCATATGCACTGGCTGAAGGGTTTTTTTGTTTGTTTATTATTGGGGTTCTTTTTTAATTGTAATTTGGTTTTTGCATTTAAAATTATACTGACTGGAAAGCTGGCAGAATGTTGTCCTGTAATTTCAGTGGCTCATTTAAATAGGTGTTATTTGTGATTGGTTCTTAAAATAGCATATCTCAATTTGAAAAACTCATCCCCAAAATTTATCTGCAGTCTAAATTGTGGAAAATTATGTACTCTCTAAGGTAAAATCAAATGCAGTAGGTGTTCCATACATTTCTGTTGTTGGCTACATTGAAAATATTGCTGGTGGCTGATAAAGCATTTACTAGTTTTTAATTATTATTTTTTTTTTTGCTTTTGAAATTTACAGTTTTATCTCAGACTAATATGCTTTAATGCAAAGGAATTAATGTATACTCAGATTTTTTATTTGACCTTGGCTACTCTTATGGGAAAATCACTGCTTTTGAGACTTCAGCATTTTGTGTGTTCACCTGTTATTCAGTAGCACCGTCCAGCTTGAGAACAGCTGCAAAAAGACTTCACTATGTAGCAGGATTTCATTAGGTAGTGAAATTTCACTTAGTGTCTTATTGGTTCACTTGTCTTTCTTAGCATCTTATTTATCTTGTTGTCTTACTTAGCATCTCTACTATCACACAGAATATTTCAGTATTTCAAGTTTTGCACTTGAAAAAATGTTAGATGTGTCCTGCCATGTCATATTAAATCAAACATTCTTGTTTGGTTTACTTAATCATAGAATATATCATAGGAAGGGACCTCTAAAGATCATCTAGTTCCAGTCCCCCTGCTGTGGGCAAGGACATGTTCAGTCCCATCACGAAGGAAAGAAAAATATCAAAGCTTCTAATAAAATACATTGTTAAGAATATATAAAAATGAAATAAATATACATGTGAAATAGTGCTTATTGCGTGAGCTTCTGAATTTGCACTTTTATCCTGATGCATCATCCTCCTTCACTTCCATGAAGACAAAGGATGTAGCTTTTAAGCTGAGGAATCTCAAGAGATAGTAAAGATCTTAAAGATAAACATTTAATTCACAGAATTCTGGTTTTAAATATGCCTGTTAGTCAAGCTCAAACATTTTACAGTAAAATCCTCCTCTTCAAAAGATGCATGAATATACTTTGAACTTTCAGAAATTTAAGTTGTTAAGGTATAAGAGGGATCAAGTTATCCTGAACTTACATTGCTTAGAATGTAGAAAATGTTGTCCTTTCTACTGTAAAAGAATCATGTGGATTTTTCTTTTTTTAATTTTGCCTGCCTATATTAAGACACGTGCCTAACATTTTTTATTTATCTGCTACAAGAAACATGTGTATTATATGTTTAGGCCAAACTATAGTTTTTGTTGTGGTTGGCAGTAGAGCTGATACATTGGACTGCCACACAGGAGGTGTGGATATTGTGAGAGGGGGTAGATAAACTGAAACAAAGTGAAGGAAATAGAAATACTAAACATGAAGAATGGGCAGAAAGTAAAGAGAATAACAGTAGATGCTTAAAACCACCAGGAGATGCAAAGAAGAGAAAGAAAAATAAAAAAATAAAGAGCAGTAGAGGCAAAAATACAAACTTTGAGTTCAGGTCTTTTAACCATTGAGATGATGTTTGATGTCAAAACATTTTGATGTAAGAGTAAGAAAACTTACACAATTCCTTTGCTGCTGTTAAGTGCTGCAGGAAAATGAACTCTGCATTGATCTTCCTGAATTTTAGATCACTCTTGTATTTTAAAGCAGAACATTATGCCTATAAATAATGTGTGTTTTCCAATTCTGACCATGCTATCTTAATCCCTACAGGAAACTTAGAAATGTCAGTTTTGCATGATTGGAAGCTGGGAGTGGCTGTTTTTATTGATACGATCAGTTATGTATTTTCCACAAGTGTTCACTTCTCTGACTGGTGGGTGTTCAGTGTAAATTATGGGATATTGCCACTGCTTATTAAAATCTAGATGGTGAGCTCCAGTCCTCATCATATACAATATACTGTTGAATATTCAATTTAATTGCCACTCGGTCTCCAGCAAGAGAGGCAGTTTTGAAATATAGGAGTTCTGCATGATACTAAAGAAATTAACCTCTTTATCAATGACTTTTTAATAATGCTAGTGAAAAATGGAAGAATCCAGATCACAAACAAATACCTCCCTTGTTAACACTCTCATCCACTGTTAGTCAGCTACTTTGAGAAGTTTTCTGAAAATTGCCTTTTTCCGTCTTTTTGCTTTGAAGGAGCTTTGGTGTTTGTTAGCTTTTTATAATTCATCTTAAGCTTTTCAGAAATATGATTGAACACAATATTTTGAATCCACCTACTGTTCCTATTATCTCCAGAGTTTCTTAAAAGGTATTATTTTTAAAACAGGCCGTTTCTTGGAACCGCATTTTAAATCAAGTTATGGATGTCTCCCTGTCAACTTTTCATTTATTCTGGCTTTGCAGTGGGTATACAGAAGTAAAAGTAATTGTTAATGGTTTCATTGCTTTCATGCCTGTCCTTTTCAAGAACACAGGTAAAAACTCTTTTTGGACCTGTGACTCTCACTGCGGGATCCGATTTCATGATTGTAATTCATTCTTTCCCTTTTTTTTCTTCACGAGGGAAATAAATCTTATTTTCAGGGTACATCTGTCATTCTTTTTGAACACAGAACTGAAGAAATAGTTATCTCTTAAGCAATGTGGTGAAATACACACGTGCAGATGTAGCAAAATTTTTCTGCATATGAACACAAAATCTACCCAGGCATTTCTTTTGCAAACACACTTGGATTCAGTTTTGTCCTTTCCAGCTTTCAGGTTCAGACAAGTAGTAATTCGTGTTTTGTCCCACATTACTTCTTTTAAATGTATTTAAAAGTGAAGACTAATGGGAAAGAGCTATATTTCAAACTGTATATATGCCTAGAATCCTTTCTCCAGCAAACTGCCATCTTTGTTCTTTATCTGACCAGCTCTTTGCATTTTTTAAAGTTGTCCAGCCTTTTTCTGTGACTCGAGCAGCTTGTACAGTTTTCAGAGCGCAGACCATTTACTTTCCTGTGCCTTGTGTTTTTGTGTTGCTACATAAAGGTGTAGTGCTGTGACCAGCTACATTGCTGGAGCACGAGACAGGGATAGAGCAGGAAGATGAAATTTCTGGCACAGGAACCAGCAGATAAGTACAGTCTACTCCAGGCTCTATATTTAGAGCCCCAGAAGGCCCTTCCTGATATTACAATATAGCTAAATACAAAGATCTCAGTCCCAGCTTTTTTCTTTCACTCTTTAGAATGCTTGTGGGCATGTGCAAAGCCTGAAATAGTGGTGTTGGTGTGGGTTTTTTAGTTTGGTCTGTCCTACGTAATGACTCTGGATGAGAAAGGGCACTGGCCAGGGACAGAGGGATTGGTGTTCCCTGGTCAGGAGCTCTGGAGTTCTGCCAATTACTCAAGATGGTGCTGCAGTGATATAAAATGGAATATGTATTTTTAATTATAATTTCTCTTGGTTGCTTCTGCTTGCTTGCATCTAACTTTTAATGGCTTTATGAGAATTATGTGCACACACTTCAAGGGAAATCTGGCTCTGTTATGTTTTTTCTCATTTCTCCAATGTGTTTCAGGAACATTGGCAATGAATGGCTCTGTTGTGGGAATATGTTTGTATTTTTACCTGTTGGGTTTGTGTTCCCAGAAGACCAAAAAAAGCTGTTCAAGTACTGTATGAAGTATGTAAATGACAGCCTGTTGTAAATTAAGGCCAAAAATATTTATAATGTATTCTTGGAGACTATTTCTGCCAGGTAATTGCTTTTATGAGTCTAATTCGGGACCTGCACTGAAGAAAGAGCTAAGCCACTTTTCTTCTACAAATTCTGGATTCTGGTACTACATAACATTCCAGCTCCTGAAGGATGCAGATTTTGAGTGGTGGATAACGATTTCAGCTGGCCATTGCAGGTATCTGAAATTTCTATAGCCACCGGTTAGTCCAGCTGCACTTGCAGATGGTTTGTAGGGGGATCAGTAGTTGTACCATCGTACTGAGTGTGAATCTCCTTGTGCTGGGCTGGGACAGTCTGCATAAATAATCCTGGAAAAACATGCTTTATTCCTTTATTGTGATGCTTTGCCTGTAGTGATTTTAAGTCCAGCAGGAAACGCATAAAATACATGCTCAATAAAGTGTTCTGCGTATCTTTTCAGTGATACTATATTTTTAAGCCATTAAAAACAAGTAGAAATACAAATATTCAGATATGTGTTTATCTTGGAGCATGCTTCTGCCTGATACTTCGGACATATCACATAGCAGCTCTCTCTGCTTGTTCATGAAATAGAACAGGCTGCCCAGGGAAGTGGCTGAATCACCACTGCTGAAGTGTCCAAAAGGTCTGTGGATGTGGCACTTGGGAATATGGTTCAGTGGTGAATATCGTGGTGCTGGGTTAACAGTTGGACTCAACCATCTTACAGGTCTTTTCCAACCTTAATGACTCTGTAATTCTATGTCTCCCGTTTCCCTGTTTTGGAAGGATATAGAATGGATTGGGATGTCTCAATACTTTGTGACGGCTGGTTCAAAAATGAAGCACTGTGTAGTCTGAGTTACCACAAACCAGATTCTGCTGTACCTCCTGCCACTAAGCAGAGCTCTACCTTCCAAATAGTCACATGCACAGACTGTCACATGCAGCAAGGCCTGGCATATACACAGTAAGGACAGAGATTCAGGAACAAACTGTAAAGCTCAAGATCTAGCTTGCCTATTCCTAACATTAAAGCAGCTGTTTTTTAAATGGAATTCTCCAATAGTATTTTGATGTGATGTTTTCAATGTTATGTAGAATGTTAAAAAGGGACTGCTTAATTACCTCCAATAGTGTAATGAATTATGTGTTAGGTAAATGATTTTTCTTTGCTTCTGCCTGACTGGTGAGGAAAGTCTGTGGGGATTTGAATTTTCTTTGTGCAATTCAGAGAAGTACCCAAGCAATTCTGTTGGCAACAGTGATGCGGGACACGTCACTTGAAACTAATCTCAGGCTGTTACTTGTTGGATCTTTCCAACAGAGAATGGGAGATAAGTGAAACAGCTCCTTTAAATGGCTTGCCTTTTTACATTTTCAAAACGATGCTCTTACTACTGCCTCCAGCAAGTCAGCTTCCTGAGATGTGCACGGACTTTCTCGAGGTCAAAACAGTTTAAAAGGAAGAAATCATTTTAACAAGAAGCTCAAGTTAACTTGAATTAAAAAAAGCTTTCTGGAGTCTGGAAGAATTGGCCCTTCCTGTCTGAAATGAACAGCATTGGGGCTGACAGAACATTTTGAGATATCCCATTGCAGTGTTATTTCATTTGGAATACTCTGTGTTTCACTGGCATAACAGTGATCATAATAAATTCATCTAGTAATTATGTGCAGGGCATAGAGATTCTCATGTTCACATCTCTCCTTCGGCTCCCTACCCCAAACACAGGTAATATTTGTAGAGTTATTGCTGCTTAAACAAAGCAGAACTGCTGACAATCTGTGTTTCATACATATTCTTTTACCTATGGATAATAAACATGAGATCATGTTCTCTTTGTGTGCTTGTCTTCTCTGCAAGAAAGAAGAGTAAAAGACCTTTCTTCCTCTTTGCCTGACCTTTTCTTTTGCCAGTGGAGCACAAGAAAACTACCTTTTTTATGTTTCATGGACTGTAACAGACACAGTGTGACTGAAGGACTAATACTACATTTAATAGATATAAAATGAATGCCTAATGCTCTGAATGGTTCCTAGTTCTTATGATCTGCACAATTTTGACTGACCAAAAGAGCAGAGAGTAAAAAAATTCTGAAATTGTAGGATTTATGTGTCCTAGATGTACAAATATTAATTTGTTAGACTATTATTTGGGAAGGCTTCATTATCAGTTTGCAAGATTTAATTTGATAATCTGAGCCACCTAGATTTGGATGAAATGCATTCCCTCGTGTCTATGAATGGTGTCATTGTTTAAAAAGAATAAAAAGTCTTCTCTTGTGTCACTGCTACCTGCTCTTTGCCATGTCTTTTTTTTTTTTTTGGTGTGCTCATCAGAGACTTGAAGGCAACTGTTGAAAATGTGGGGAGGTGAGGTGAAAATCTTGAGTTACAAGTTGCCATCAGCAGTTGCAGATCACTTCCAGTGACATTTCTAGGCTTTTTTATTCATTAATGAGCCTTTGAAGAGCCTGCAATTAGTTACTGAATCAGCTCATTGTTGCTTCATTTTCTTCATCATGTTCTTGCACTCAAAAGCAACAAACGTGACAAAAATCCTTAAATTGAAGTCAGAACTTATTTTTTCAAAAACCCTCATAAACCTTAGGTGATAGTATGTGGTAACTGGGAAATACAGACCATTTGGCCTGTGGGCACTGGTGAAGTCAGCAAAATGGATGAGGCCAGTCATGACAGGAGCTCTGGTTTGCAGAGATGTGATTTTTATTATTTTGCGTAGAGGATCCTGGAAGCAGCAAATGGTTCCCTCCAGAGATTCAGAGTAAAATGAACTTCTTCAAACGAACTCGCTTCAAATAAGACAGGCAAAGGGGCTTGAGGAAAGAGTATAAGAGAGATGTAAGGAGGCCATTCTTCTGGAGTTCTGGTGCATTTAAAGCAAACAAACAACGCAAAGCCCCACAGAGGTGATGGGATTGAATCTCAAACCCCACAGGGTTCCGTGTTTCAGTGAAGCAGCCAGGAGAAGAACGAGGCTTTTTCTCATTAGAGCTTTGACATGCTCCTTTATTTTATTACCATGCTCTCAAGCATGTTTAATGCTTATGGATATGAGATCAGAATAGACCTCTCTGAGGAGTCCTTTGCAGGGTGGGATGTAGAGGTTAGGAAAGGAAGCAGTAAAAGGAATCCCAAACAGCTCTTTCCTGTTTTCTCTCTGCCACTTCAACATAATGAACAGGGATAAATAAAGCAATAAAGCTGCCTGCATCCACAGCTGTATGGTTCCTATTCCCATAGCTCAGCAACATCAATCAAAAGTGAATTAGAGAGACATGTTATATTTCTGTTGTATATCAGAGAGTTGTTCAGGCATTACCAAATGTTAATTCATTTTAGCAGCTTGAAATGAGGCAGAAGTCTGGCAACAGTGTATCTGAAAAGTCTTTGCTGTGTCCTGGATTTGTGTCCTGTGTCATGTCCTCATTTCTTTGAAGTAGCAAGGACACGGCTGAATGTGATTTTCATACAAAATGAATTATACTGTGTCCTCATTTAATACTCCTTCTGTTACTGCTATTTCTACTTACTCCTGATTCTTGGCTGATTGCAACCTAACATATCTTCTCCTGAGCCCAAAACACAGGTTTTCACTGGTGACATGCACAAAGTCTTATGGAGACAATAGACCATAATACAGTTTTAGATTAAGCGGTGGTGGAAAAGTTTGCTGTGTTTCCAACTCTGTTGTCCTAGAGTATTACAGTGTGGTTACATCTAGGTAATAAGCAAAAAAATATCTGGATTCTAGTGAGGCAGTGGAAAAACACTGAGATAATACATGGCAAATAGAGTTTGCTTGCTAATCTGTAAGGTGGTTTTTGGTCAGTTATTTCATCTCTGTGCTTTATTTTATCTTGTCCTCTTTTGTGCAGTTATATCATCTGAAAATGTTGACCAGGCAATAATTTTGCTTAAAGACAAACAAAACTGCTAGGTCCCTTAAAATGTGTGAATTCAATATAAAGGTTTTCAGCATAGTTTTACATGCTGCAATGTAAGAAAGCAAGAAAGTGTCAGAGCACAATCAGGTTTCCTGCCACCATTTTTAGAATCTTGTGGAAGACCTGTCACAGCCTAGACTGACAGAAACCAGTGGAAATGATCTCTGTGCTAAACCTGGGGTAAAGTTTTAAAATAAAATTTACAAAGGAAAAAGCTGAGTGGATGGTGAATAATGCAACTGCACATTCATGTCATGAAACAGTCACTGAGTTTTCTTTTTCACGGTTCTGCATGTTGTGTTTCCTCTTAACGAGAGCAGCACCCAGTGGCTGAAAAATAACCAGCGCTGGAAACGGAGCAGGGTCAGGGTGTCTGCAGAGCAGGAGAGAGACGCTTTCTGATCATGCATGGCATAATTCCATAGCAATGACTGTACAATTACTGTGACTCACTTTAATGCTACAGTAATTTACATAATATTTTCTGCTGAAGTACCTTAAATGTTTTTGATTGCAAACACCAAAATAAGTCTCATAGAATCTACAGCTCAAAATCTCAAAACAAGTGGGAACAAACCCGATGCAGCTGGTAAGCACTTTGAAGGGAGTGATATTAAAAAAAGAACCCAACAGACAAACAGAAAAAGTTGCAGATTCTCAACATGGTTTAGGATTTATAACTATCTTCTGTTAAAAAAAAAGTTTGAAAAGTGACGTTTCAATATTAAATATTCATATAGCAGCAATGTTTACAGTTTGAAACTAGTATTCACTTCAAAAATGGAATAATTTCCTTCTCTCATTCAGTACAATGACATTACAATCGAAGTCTGTCTAGGTATTATGCTTGTTTTCGTTAAAGAAAAACATTTTTTAAGCTGTTGCACATAATTTCTGCAAGGAGATTCAGTCACTATGGATCTCCCACAAACTCGGGATGAATGTAGGTGGTTATACTGGGGGAAGAGGTAGAAAATACCATTCATATCCTATTCCTTTATTTGCTTCTTTTATCTGACACGAAGGAGCTTCTATCTGCTTGAGTTTGTAGAGAGTCCTTCAGATTTTAGTGTAACAACTTGCGAGAGTGAAAAGCAAGACCATTTCCGTCTGTTTATATTGGAAGCTTCTAAGACTTTAGCAGGATAGAGGGCTCAGAACAGACTTTTTTTTCCCAAAAAAATATTCCCTCAGAAAAATCGTACTCTGAACCCTTAAAAACTGGCACTGACTGTCACAAGGGCAACTGATGAGTTGTGAAAGTTTAGCTTCATTTAAGTGTTAAAGCTGGAATGAGGATTTTTCCTCTCAGTCCATTCCAGTTCTATATACGCGAACAGAGGTATCAGTGATTTTGCAAGTCTGGACACTTGTGAAAAAACAAAATCAAGACAGGATTTTGAGGCTGCATTAGATGCCTTTTTGAAATTAATTTGCTAATGAAGGACTATTAATAAGGAAAAAATGAGCATATCTGAATCTACAAATCTATTTTTTAGTTCAGGCCAAGTGATTTGTCAAAGCCTCTTTGACATTGGCTCTGTGACTCTCAAGGTTTGCCCAATTACAGTTTTGTGCAGTGTAAAGCAGCAACAATTTATTTAGTTCTTTTGGAGGGAAATTTACATTTTGAGTAGTGGAACGATAGCTCTTGATCTACACTTAATTAACAGTGACACTGCTCGCATTTATTCAAATGGAGCTAAACATAGAGATGTGTAATTTTTATGCCAATTAGTCTGGTCAAGTGAGGTTAGCAAATGAAAGACTCTTTAACTCATAAAGGAATTGGGTGTTTGTTTATTTATTAAAAAAAAAAGCTTCACACTGTTCCAGGCTCTTGCATCATTGTAGAACACACAATACTGATCACAAACACAGGAAGGTGCTCAACAGTAGCTGAGTTTTGCATATCTGGAAACTGGGAGGAAGCAGGGAAAAGGCAACAAAGTCTTATAAATTAACGGGAACAGGTTTTTTAATGGCTGGTGGCCACCCAGGCTTGTATTACTGAGGATTCTACCTCAGGACAGGTCTGCTAATCTTGGTAAAAGCCTGTGAATATGGAATAGGTGAAGTTGTCAGTTTTGAGTGTAAGCAGAGGAAAACCAAAACCCACTGTGAACAGTGGGAGAGGCTTGGGTGTTCAGAGTGGCTGTGACAGTGCTTTGTCATGAGACACCGCCTCAGATTTAGCTTTTCAGAATCTCTGCCCACAGGAATTGCTTAGAATCTGAAATGTGGAGAATGTTCATCCATGGGAAAGGACTCAGCATTCTGGATATTTGGGGTTGAAGTTAAGTAAATCTGGTCTGTGCAATTTGTCAGATTCTAGACATATATAAACTGAGGCAGAGAACTGGTCCCATTGTTGTTATATAAATTGGTAGAGAAATCTATCTCTTTGTGTGAGTGGGACTCCAGCGTATATATGGCAAGTCCTGCCGGAACTATTTTACATATTATTTGTGTGCAGTCTGGTCTCTTCAGTCTGTATACAAGCAGCAGATTTCTAGCATTTATGTTTACCTCTTGGGAGGGGGGTGATTTTTAATTGAGGATTGTTAATTTTGTTGAAGTTGGAGTTCTCTTCCATAGCTGCTAATGGGTTGATAAAGTAAATTATTCAGTGTAATATCTTTCAGATTATTAATATGGGTAGGAAAAAAAAATCAAAAAAACCCTCTACAGTGATAAACAGAAAGGCATTAAAACAATACTGCTGGCTTTTGAGATTTAAAAGGTACACTGGATATCTAAACACACTGCCTCCACAGCCTTATTGTATTTCAGAGACAGAATTAGAAAAGATTCAAATGTAAATAAAAAACAGAACAAAATAAAAATCTCTATTCCTTGCACACCACCTGCTGCTCAGTATCCAGCAACACGAATTTGCTTTGACAGTGTCTGTACCAGACTGGAAGTGAACATGTGAGTCATTTGCTGTTTCCTGGAGATGGTTGTGCTGTACAGTGTTTGCCAGCCAACCCCACAGGGAAAAGCCAGGTTCTGGTTTGGGCTGAAGCACTAAATGTCAGAAGAAGATTTGAGGTTTTCAGTGGAGGGGGCCTCCCTGATCCTCTTCCAGCTGTCTGCCGAGGCTCCAAACTTGAAAAGGGTCTGAGTAGCCCTGAGGGAGGATAAGCAAAAGTCAGAAGAAGAAAAGTAATAATGGTTCTGTTTGCATGGAGTTTACAGGCTGCACAGCTGCAGGAAAGGAATATATTTGGAGGCTTTGCTGGTCTGTGTGTGCCAGTTTGGTTGAACAAATGTCCTGTAAATAAAGGGGAAACCCTAGAGAGCCTTTGCTAAACCTGTGAACTCTCTTGGTAGCTGCTCAGAGCATGACTATCCCTGTCTGTGCAGCTGATGGGGGCTTGGCTGGTAATCCATGGATCCCCACTGGAAAGAAAACAAGGCAAATATTGGCACCTGGAAACACTAGTGAATTTTGAGCAATCAGCAGTGAAATTCACTTTGATTAAATAATTTTTTTATTTAAGCAACTCATGCTGTATGATTTTGATCCTACAGAATTAGGAAAATACTACCTGTGAGGCATGAGCAGTACTGCAACACTGGACACTTTTTAGTGTGATTAAACTGTGGAATTATATGCAACATTGATCTGGAATTTGATTAGAAGCTTCAGATAATTACAGTGGTCAGATTTCTCACTCAACTAAATTAATTTCAATTACTTTTGAATTTTGAGTGCTCCTGCCATGCAGGGTACCTGCTGTGCCCCTCCATTTTCAATAGCTGCTTATAGGTTTCCTGGCAGTTGTAACATCTGGAGTGTGGTTAAAAAATAAAAAGCATTACTTTTCTTATGTTCTTTATACTGATAGTGCTCCACTGTGCATTCACTTGATTTTACAGTTAGCTGTGACATGTGTCTCTAGCTGTGTTGTACTGCACACACAGAAATGAGAGGAGGAAAGCACATTTAAGATGTAGTACACTTGCACTAAAGAGAGTATTCAGTATTTTTGTTACAGCCTTTGTGAATAATTATATGCCATAAATTCATTTTAGTACTTTTATCGGAAAATAAACTGACTGAAAACCCAAACTACATTCTGTGTCTTTCATTAAAAGTGGTTTCAAGTGCTTGCCAGATCTGATCATCAGTATAGTTGCTGAAAGGATCCTAATTGTAGCTGAAAGAGAAAGATATAGCCTTTAAAAAAGGCAAAATGCAAGGTAGTAAAATAGAGGTAGAACTGTTTTCCCTGTATCTCATTTGATAATCTTTAAATATAATTTCTACTTGACTTGGCCAGCCTTTGAGAGAGTTCAGTGACTCAGTGTTTCGGGGTCTCAGGAAGATACCTCAGAAACTGTGCAGAAAAGTCTATTATTTCATGCATACACACTGTCTTTAATACTGCTTTCACTTTTTAACAGAATTTAAAGTATCTGTATAAACTGGAGTCTTGCTGCCATATTTAAAGGTGGGTCTTACCAAGGCATAATCCAGTATCTCTTCAAGTGAAGTAAATTCTGTGTTTGTCTCAGTTCCTGTTTTCACCCACACCTGGAGAAGGCAACTCAGCTATAATTTAAGAAGAAAAAAAAATCCGATATAATTATTGGAAAATCACCTTTTGTTCATTTTGACTGTAATAGCTCTGTTGAGAAAAGAAAAGTGACTAATCAAAGTAAAAGGCTGCTTAAGAATGAAGCAATATAAAACCTCATCAACAACAGAATTTAGCAGTAGAGCCCAAGGCAATTTCCAAGCCATTAGAACTGCCTGTGGAGACTGCCAAGCTGCAGTAGCTAGAAAAGTATTTTTCACAGTTTGATGTAAAGTCTTGTGTTTTTTCTGGCCTCTCTTGCTTTAAGGACATACCATGTGGTTATTAAAAGGCAATAAACAGTACATTTAGTGTGAATTTTAAAACTAAATATATATATATATATACAGTAGCAACTCTAACAATCAAGTAATAATGCTATTATAGTGAGTTCATTTCTCTATGCTCATTTTTAGCAAAATTCTGTTCAAATGTAAAAAAGAGAATTATGTATATAATTTATATGTGCATGTCTCTGTACACAGATTAGACAAGAGGTCAGCCAAGGAAATCTGAGGTTGGTAAGTTTAAGGAGAATGATCCTGTCTTGCTGAAATTGTGTGTTTCTGGGAATCAAACCTCTGTGTGGGTGTGAACTATTTAACATTTCTCTTGGACAATGAGAGCACAGCTGCTCTGCACAAGGTACCCTGAGTATAGTGATATCTCACTGCTTAGAATCCTGTTAGATCAGTATGTTTTAATTAGCCTAATGGATCACTAGTTACTGGCTAAAATGGCAGTGCGTTCCCTACTCTCTTATATGCTGGATTCTGGACAAACCTTGAGACAGCTTCCTTCAGGACACATATAACAGTACCTGAATCCACTAATGAGAGTCATGGAACTTCTCTCTTTAAAAAGTTTCTAGAAGTTGCTTAAAACTCAAAGGTAAAAGTATGTGCTGTGTTTAAAAATTGGCATAGAGAGACTGGATTTCACGGTGCTTGTTAAATTCTTTTGAAGGTCTGTAGTGGAAGCTGCAGCATTCCTGTGGCAGCTCGTTTTCTACATATAAGATGGTGGCAGCTTGTGTAGTGTGCTAACTTTGATGGAAACACTCTTTTATCCCTCTGTTGACTGGGATTATCAGCCTACAGTATCTGCAATCAGCTGAATTTAAATCCAACATGCTCTATCTAAATCAGGGCAAAAATGAAACAAAGAATGTTCAAATGTATTTGTCTTTTTGGTTGATAGAGTTGTCTCCTTTTCATAAGCATGAATTACACTGAGACCTTTCACAGAGGAGTGTATATGACACAGCAGTGATCTGCTGATTTTCGTTCTTCTTAGTTCTTGGGTCGTTCTCAGAAAAAAACCCTGAAACAGTAGAAATGCAATGTACTATGAGCCAGTAAAACCCCTGGGTGTAAACCACAGCCGATCATTTGTTAATGACACTGCTCATGCAGATGTTTTGAACTGAAACATTGCAATGTGTGTACACTGACAGCTCTCCACTTATTTGTGCTCTGTAATTTTGCCTAAATGTCCCAAAAATGCAGAACTCTACATATCCTTCTGGCCTCTGCTTTGGTTTTTTTTATAAGCTGAGTTCTGCTTTCAATGTAGAAAAAATTGAGACTATAACCTTATCTTTTCAAATACTTTTCAAATACTTTGCACCCTCAGAAACCTACAAGAAGGTAGTTCCTATATTCCTGAGCAGAGTGACAATTTTATTTAGGTTTGGCATAGTAGTAGAGAGTTAGGACAGCCTTATGGCTTGCAGTTTTAACACATACCCAATTTAGGTGTTTATCTTAGGACACATTTAAAAACCCATTTGAGAGAGTAGTTACCAGTACTTGAATTGGTTCCCTTCTGGTGATTTCAGGTCACTTGTCAGTTGAAAACTCTGGCTGCACTTGCTATTTCTGTATCTACTTTCTCCCTGAAGGTTTTAGCATAGAAAAATGTTACTAATACCTTTTTTGTATGCAGAATCTCCTGTCATGTTTCAGTACTCATAATGCCTTAATAACAAAATAATGCCAGATCCTTGCCCTTGCAGAATCTCTCTTACGTTATTTTGTGTCCTTTCATTAGGGATGTTTTGGGAATATTGAAGTATGACAAAACATACAAGAAAAACAGTGCAAATACTTTAATAGGCATTGTCAGAAGGGGAGAGAAGCTTGAAGAATAGCAGCGCACCTAATCAAGCATACACTCTGCAAAACTGAACACCTGTGTGCTCTGCAGCGATGGCTGAATGCTAGAAAGCACCTTTGAATTTTCTAAATTCTTGCATTGCTGGGTGCTTCTATCATGTGCTACCGCAGTGAATTTCCAGCCACTTCAGTTTGCCATCCCTCCTAACCTGGCCTATATCTGGGTCTTCGTTGGTACCTGTAGGGCTCCGGGTGAACAGGCAGTGGTGGTCACAGGTACCCCTGTAATCACACTGCACAGATGAAGAGACCTGACTACATTCAGAAAAAGTGGTTTAAGCAGAGCCCGTTACACAAAGAGCAGGGAATAATTGACAGCTTCCCGTGCTGAACATGCTTGCTGGTTAAGATACTCGGTTCGACAGTTCTCAGCTTCTGATAAGCCTTTACAAAAGAATCTGGAGAACTGAAGATTAAGGATAAAAATCAAAAGCATACACTGTAAATTTCTGTAGTTCAAACAAAAAGGATAATTCAAAACACTTAAAATATCTTGAAAGAATAGTACATCAACTCACTTAAACAATTAAAAAAGCCCAAAAATAATAGCTTGATAGCAACTGCAATTAGCAGAAAAGGAGAAATAAGAGCTATTTTGACTAGAATAAAGAAGACTTCAAACTGCTGCAAAAATCTCTCAGCATGAAATGGATGGGTCACATCCAATTCATCCATATTATTAGAAAAAAAGGGTCATTAGACTGCCAGTGGGAGTTGCATCAGAGAAACTCATTGAACTCTTTAAGATCTGTGGATAATGGGAAAGACAGAATCAGGTGGTAGTCTTTTGCTGTAGTTAGACTTTATGTAGAAATGCATAGAAAAGCCTTAATCCTGGCTAAGATTAAAATTACAGGAGAAGCAAGCAATTTTATTATAGCTTTTACAACATCGGCATTTATAAAGCACCTTTTCTAAGTAATGTTATTGAAAGTAAAATAAATGTCAAGTCTTAAAGTCTTCCTGTTGTTTTCATAAGGAAAGCAAAAAAAAAAAAAAGGCATGAGAGTCAGGATATCAAGGATTTGATGATTTCATAGCAAAACCTACTGTCTCCACTCAGCTCTGTGACTTGTACATGAATAATAGCAACTTAAAGTAGATTAGAGGGGCTGTTATGGACTTAGGTTACACAGAATGATGGCTTTACTGAGAGACCTTGTCAGAGGGTGTTAGACGTTTTAGGAAGATTAACTGAGCTAGAGGTTTTTATAGGTGGTACTTTTTGTATTATAATAGAAAACCTGATGTAAAAGGCTGAGATTCATGTAATCTGCTTTAGGTACCTATAATGTAGATGTCTGCACCCAAGCCTCTTCTCTGTCTTTACAATCAGTGGAAATAAGGAGACACTTCTAAAGGACTGTTCATGTTTCAGGCATTTTGTCTCAGGACAGGATAAATCTCACTCAGGTCGCTGGTTTTCTCCTTCAATTGTTACACAAGTCTAGATAAACATTAAATAGGTATTCTCGACCTACTGGAAAAAACAAGGCAGCTGCTTTACTTCCTAAGACAAATTACCAGGTAACACAGAAGGAAACTTTAATGAAAAATAAACCCTTTAATGATGCTTAGTATGATCATGGTGACTATACTGATTCCATAGAATAATAGATAAAAGTACTTCCCAGCAGAACAGTTTTTATTATGTTGTAGTTTTCCTTTAAAAAATACTGAAATGGAACATATTCTTCACTGATACAATGATAGACAGGATTGGACAGAGACAGGGCAGCTGAAGTAGATGGAACATTTTCTACACTGCTTTTTTTTTTATTTTTATTTTGTTTAAATTGGAAAATGGGTCCAAAGAAGACTGGTATATAAAGCAGTTTTAGGACATCTTGTGAAGTAAATTCTTCTTTATGTAGAAAAACCCTTAGATAAGTCTCTCTCATATCACACAGACACCTTATTTTTATTGCATTTAGTTATGAAGCATTTGTATTAATTTTTGACAGTGTCTAGTTTTCCCATATAAAACTTGCATTTTACCCAAATCACACTCTCTTCTTCTAATGCCTCACCTTCCATTTGATATAACTGTCAACTTTTTTTTCAGACATTTGTTTTATGTTTCTGGATAGTTCAGACATTTCTAGCATTTTCTCTACTACACAGAGTGAGGTTTTTTTCACGGGTAGTATAAAGTTTAGTCACAGAGGATAATCCTCTTCAGTTTTTTGAGGTACGTCTCAGTTCCATGTTATTGGAACCAGACTCAGATGGCTGTGATGTATTTCTTGTTCTCTTCCTCTACAAATAATACATTTAGTTTCCTGTGCCCAGTATGCATTTGTAAAGTTATATAGAACTGTAGAATGGCTTAGGGTTGGAAGGGATATTTAAAGCTCATCTAGTCCAACCCCCCTGCAAAGAGCAGGGACATCTTCAACTAGATCAGCTTGCTCAGAACCCTGTCCAGCCTGACCTTAAATGTTTCAAGGGATGGGGAATCTGCCACCTCTCTGGTCAAACTGTTCCAGTGTTTTATGACCCTCATCACAAAAATCTTCCTTATGTTTAGACTGAATCTAGCCTCTTTAAAACCATTACCCCTTGTCCTGGTTCCAGGACAAGGGAGCTAATACATTTAACAGTGCTAACATGTCTGTCCCCATCTTTTTTATAGACTCCTTTCAAGTCCTGAAAGACTACGATTAGGTCTCCCTGGGGTCTTCTCTTCTCCAGGCTGAACAGCCCCAATTTTCTCAGTCTTTCCTCACAGGAGAGGTGTTTCATGCCTCTGATCAACTTTTTGGCCCTCTTCTGGACCTGTTCCAACAGGTCCACGATTTACTTGCTGAGGACCCCAGAGCTGGACGCAGGAGTGCAGGTGGGGTCTCACGAGGGCAGAGTAGAGGGGGAGAAGTCTAAAATCTTAGTGAGATCCAAGTGTTATCGGCTTTAACCTCTCTATGGATATACACTGTTCCTTTTTTAATTATTATTTCTTTCAATTATTTTCTCTACTAAAATATTGCTTTTTGAAGAGAAAAACAAAAGAGCAATCTCCATTTTTAGTTTGTAAAATTTTCCAAAGTTTAAGTTGCTTGTTTGGGTTTTTTTTTATTTTACATACATTTTATGTGGTGCATTTGTTGCATTTCAATAAAGCTGAAGCAGGGATATTTAGCTGAAAAAAAGAATAACTCAGTATGATACTGGGCACCTTAGTTTTGAATGAAAGGAGAACTCTTGGTTTTCCTCTTCTCAGGCAAGTTGGTTTACAGGAACTGCAATGTAAAATTCTTTGTAGAACCAGACGAAGTCATTTTTTTGCTAATGTCAGCCAATATTAAGCATATTTTAGCACAATAACCACTGAAAAGAACCATTCTGTTACTTATTCCATAGGAACATTTTGTCAAATATTTATTGTCAAATACTTATTCATACGCAGAGTCCTTGCTTTTGCTAAATGCAGCTTTATGGCAAGTATTCCTTTCAGTTATTGACTGACTAACAAATTGTAATAAATTACATGTACCCACTCAGAATGATGAGTAGGTCTGCATACAAAAATGTATCGATTTTTCCCTTCTCATCCTTGACAAAACAAAACGCCAATAGAAAGAAATGCAAACTCCAAGTTTTGTTCCACGGAAAAATAGTTATAAATCCATTTCCTTCTCCACCTCCCCCTTTTCTTTGTTTTCTGAATTGAACCAGGAGGGCAAAATTTTTATAGATTCAAAAGTGATTTGTCATCTGTGAAATGAACCCTCAAGCTATAACAAAAATTGCTACGGGATGATGTCATAGAGCTCTGCAAAGATGAGAGTGAAATGAAGAGCATGGGTAGGAATTAGGCGGTCAGTGATCCCATATGATGACTGGGATGCCCAAGATAAAGCAAACTTAGCCAAAGGTTCTTCATACCATGGGCAGTAAATCTGTGGAAATTACTGTCAATGCTTTATGTGGTTTCAAAGGTAGAGTGGACAAGTTCATGAGGAAGAAATCTATTTATAATTACTATATAATCAGAACCTAGAAATAGTTCAGGAATCGCATAGCATGGCCTTTAAATAGTTAAACTCAATCCCACAACCTGTGCCACTAATGGAATGTTAAAATAATATTGGTCTCATATGAAGACTTTGCAGGGTTTTTTTGCCATGGGAGAAGTGAAGTCGATGAAGTAGAAATATGCTGCTGCCTGTTCATTGAAGTTGTAGGAATTTCAGAATCCAGGACTGTGTTGGGGGTGAAGGAGGAATCAGGTCAAGTCAGTATACAAGTTCAAAAGAAAGCAGCTGCCAGTGAAGACAGGCATGTTGTGCTTTTGCTTAAATTGTTCTGGAATCATCAATGGGCAGAACACACACAGGTGATGTAACTGGTAAATATTTGCTTTCATTTAGAGTCCTTATTTTACCTTGCTGATCCAAGATAATTAGTTATCTTGCCAAAAATGTTCTTTTTATTTAATGATTTACCTTTCAAAACAGTTGGGCACTTGGACATTCATACATCAGCTAATTGGTTTTTATGGTCACTGCTTTTATTTCCTGAAAGGCACTTGGATTTTACAAACAACATGTTTCCAGCCCTTAGGGCCATGAAAAATGCTCAAAATCAAAAGAAACAAATGGGAAGCTACACAGGTTGCTCTTTTCTTGAGATAAGACTGAGAGAACTCCTAAGCTCTGTTCATTTCAATAGGTACTAAATGGAAGTTAAAAATCTGTTTTTAATGTCAACATTATCTTGTTACTGATCTTCATAGTGGATTTGTCACAAAAATATCTCTCTTCCCTTGAAAACGTAAACACTTTGCATTTATCTATTATTCCCTCTTTGCTACCCCCAATATAACTACAGCAATCTTTAGAGGTATTGCTGTTTTATTTTTAAAAGGAAAGTGTCGTCCCTCAGATAATTATTTGAACATATTGTTTGAAGAATTGTTACTATTTTGTGAAAATACACATACACATTTTATACCACAGTATTCATGAGTGAAAGAAAAACCTCTTTATTTACTTCCTGTAGCTGATGCATTACCAACAGTACTGGGATTTTTTTGGGTTTTTTTTGTTTTTTTTTTAGGGCATCTTTTATGTGTTGTTGCAAAATAAGCTTTCTAACTTGTGCATTAACAACTGGTAGGGGATCATCCAACAAATAAATGTCTCTGTTGGCATAAACGACAGGAATAAAGATGATTCTTTGTTTCTGATCATCGGAAAGGTAGAGACCTCCTTCATCTATGCAAAAGGAAGATATGTAAATTAGAGGACAGACACTTCAAAAAAACACTGTATCATAGAAGATGGCTCTGCATCTATAATTGCAATTGATCCACGATTATAAGGCTGTGTCCATAATTAGAGGAGGATTTACTTACCTAATATAGTTTTAGCATTCCATGGAGCAAAACCATCAAATCCCACACAAATTTTGTGAGGCTTATTTCTGTACCTTTGTCTTTTTTGTTGTTAGTGCTGCAGTTGCTGGTTTTCACATTTTCATGAAAAGCCATTGTCACTTGTATCATGATTTTTGCTAATTTTGCTAATATTATAAGAAAGTATTCCCTCAAAGATATGCATAACCTGATAGACATGTTCCTGAACCTTAAGTAAATTTACAGCAAATTTAGGCTTTAATTTCAGGTCTTTTGTTACTTCAGCTATTGCGTCAGTAGTCCAAGATTCACTGAAATTAAAATTTTTAACCAAAAAAGATGTATGAGCACAGTGAATTCTGTGGAAAAAAAAAAAGAGTATAGCTGTCTAAAGCTGCTAAAGGACTATGTTAAGAGGAGGGAAAAAAGAAAAGGTAGTATGCAATCTTGGGTACATTAGTAACTTGCTTTTAAAATTACTTCAAAGCATTCTACAAAATGGCTATTGCTCAGGCAAAGTGCTGCATATTTACTAAAATTCTGCATATTATTCTTCATCTAATTCAGCTGAATCACATGAGCTTTCCTTTAATTTTCAAAATGGATCAATCAGTACTTTTCAGGGATGATCAACGGGTGGCAAAAAGGTCAGACAGAAAAATGGTTAGAGAGGTTCTTTATGATTTTTCAGCTACGCCCCCAAATTAAATTATGGCTGCAGTACAGCATCTGATTCCGAATCTTTCTGAAGACTTTAATCCTGTCTGTCCCAAATCTGAAATAAAAATTGCAGTTATCGCTGTTTAGCCACAACATACACCTGAAGGAATTAGTATATGAGCTTCAGTGGGGAGTCAGGAGAGAAACAAATTTATAAAACTTCTGTTTAAATGTATTCTTCTGACAGCAACTTCTCTAGCCAAGGACAAGATAAAGACCTTTCTCAGAACAGGTCAGCTCAGTGAGTAACTGATCTATTACAAGCTGCCATAGAGAGATCTCCTTCAGTTTGGAAGTGGGTCATTCTTATTCCAATTCTTTTGAAAGAGAAGGATGAAATCTTATGGGAAACAAAGTGACTGTGTAACAGTGTGCTCTGATTGCATCACTTTTGGTACTGATCACATTAGCATTTGCTCTGATTATTAGAAACAACTATATAATTTGAAATGCATGCCTCTGGAGTAGTTGGATTCATTTAATCAGTATAATTTTTCATTTGCATTTTGAATCCCTTAATGCAGATCAGGGATTAGTTGCTTTAAAAAAAATTATGTCTAATTTCAAAACATTTGAGAACGTTTGCTCTTAAATGCATGATCAGGAAAAAAAAAAAGGAAAAGACAAAATTCTGTAGTTAATTCACCATTTGGAAATAACTGACAAACATTCAGTAACAGATGCTTAGCAGCTGTAATATGGTACAGCTTCATTCACTTCAGTTTACCCCTGCTGAGACACTGGCCCTTGTTAATGGACTGTAAATGACTCTCAGACAGTCTCCACACTGAAATGGCAGAAGGGAACACCATCATCCTCCTGAGCCTGCTAACAAGAGTTTCCTCTTATAAAGATGCTCAGTAAACCTCTCTGTATTTCTCTGTTTTACCATCTTGATTTCTTAGTCTGATAGGATGTGACGTTACTTTATTGCCAAGAATGTATGAAAAGTAATAAAAGATGGTAAAACTTAGAGCTCTTTAGAAGCATTATTACCTCCCAAAGGCGTAGGTACTGCATAGTTTATCTGAGGTTATTTGAGGCATTAATAAATTTGCTATGAAAAGATTGCTCCTACAATACAGCTTTGGGTTCTCTTCACTTAAAAAAATACAGGAATTTTAAAATCTAGTCTTTCTCTTTTATTCTTTGTCCTTTTTTCTTAAATGGCAGTATAATTGCTTGCATTTTAGTATGAATTGTCATACTTACTTCAGTTGTGTCTCCATGAGGAAGAATTTCCATTCCTAACTCCAGGCTGCATATCAACTGCATAATTGCATCTGAAACTAAGAGTTCAGCATTTCTTATTTTTCATCATCTCAATAAAATCTCATGCATTTTTATTAATTATGGCATCTGTGCTCTGAAGCAGTGCTTTGAACCATACAGACATATGACTAAAATCCAGTTCTTCATCTAGCTCTTATGTTTTCTCTGTAAAATTGCAGCTATTTCATGCTGTGAGACCTGTGGTATTCTCTTTCATTCTTAAATTATAGCTTGGTATGAGAAGAAATAAATTGTTGCACTCTCTAGCTTACATTTTATACAAGAAGCACTGTTTGAAATTTTGAGCACTAACAACCCAACAAGGTGTCAACTTGACAGAAGCTTTTATTCAGCATATACAACACACAGGATTTTTTCCTGTAATAGGCCAGCTTGCCTTAACAGTCAGGGTACAGATTTATCGGTTGACTATTTGCCGGTTTCATCCCATTTTCCCAGACATTGTTACCTTTGCTAGTTATCTTGAGCCAATATGGGGATGGCTGCCTGTTCAACATTCCCAGTAAGACTGTGTTGCTCCTTATCTATCAGCATTTCAAGACTGATGCTAATTCGGGAAATTGGAGAGAGTTTAGAAAACTGCATGAAAAGTTTCTTGGAGAATAAGAGAATAATTTATAAGAAAACATTAAGTGAGTTAAATATGCATGAATTAAAGAAACACCCATGTTTTCTGTAAAGGTCTGCATATCTTTAATAGCAAAGAGGTCATGAGTAGAATTATTAAGGGACTACTGGTCATCTGAATAGAATAAGGAAAAGAAGCAGGTTTGGGGTTTTTTTAAGTATCTGAAAATCAGAGAGAAAATAATGATGCAAAAAAAATTAAAAATCTTCAGGCCCATGTGACCTTTAGCATGCTCTGGGATCAGGGTTGCAAAATGAAAAATCAAGTAATTTTGAGACTGTTTACCATTTCATTGTGTGTCATGGTTTTTAAGACAGAGTCTAGACTTTAAAATGGTTGTAATTATGAGCATAATTAGTTAAAGTGCTTGGAATATTTGAACTGGATGTCAATCAATCGTAGGTAACATATCCTAGGGAGGAGCACGCATGGAGAAAGAATTAGCATAACTGAGGTCAGTCTTTTGGCTTGGTGTCCTTTTTGGGTTTTGTTTGGTTTGGTCTCCTTAGGAGCAAAATTGTAGAAATACTGTAAAAAGTCCCCAATGATTTAGAAAACCAAACTCAGAGGAATAGAGCTGTGAAAAGAAATCTGTAGTACATGAATCTCCAGGTTGGTTACAAAAGACTTGCTCCACTGGGATGGAGCAAAACCAATTCTACTCTCTTGAGACAATTTCTGACATTTTGTTCTCTTTGCCTCTTGAGAGAGAACTCAGAAGAGGAATGTATACAGATCATTCTATATAAAATATTTCAGAAACTACAGTAGTTCATACTGTTTCTATGAAGTCCTGATATTGGAAGAAACCCCACAATTAAAACTGTGTTCACTATTTTGAAATGACAATTTTCTATGCCTTAGGTGGTTGTTGCAAAGGCTATATCCCAACAGTACTTTGTAATCAATTTAATGCACGTTAAAAATCTCATTCTTTATTTGCATACACTTGTTAGTGAAATTGCTGCTCTTTGAAATTCAGTTGTGAATTTAGCCATCTTCATCCATAATCAAGCTGTAAAACTCTTGTTAAAAATTTAACATAATAATAAAATATCTGACAAAAAAATTAACATAAACAAAGATAACTGGACATGAGTCTTATAAAGTAGAAATGTTACAAACCATGTACCACACCTTTGAAAGTGACATTTTTCATCACTTTTTATTTTCATTTTTTCAAGCACATATGCTTCCATATTACCTACTAAATATTTATCTGTTCCTGTCACTTATATTATGTTTTATTTCTAATTATAGTATTATGTTCCTCACTAAGAGCATTAGTCAAAGTTTCCCTTTTATAATGATTGCTGTATGATAATCTAAACATGTGGGGAAAAAAAGGTTTAAAAACAGAAAAGGCTTCTTTAATGAAAATACTCCATGTTCATTCAGTAGGAATATATGATATATATGTATGTAAGCTATTATCTATTCTTGATGTGCATATATAACCCTTCAGAAGAATTAGAACTCCTGAAATATGAAGTGTTATTTTGCACACAAAGTTCTGCTGGAAGCTCTAAAATTTTCTAGATATTTTATCCTGCATCTAATTAGTTATTAGAGACAGCAGCAATATGAGCACTGAGAGGTGAGCCTGCATCCCTCTCCCGCCAAGGGGACGTGTGATTGCCTGGGCTCTGTGCTCTGCCCGTCGGGGGGCTGCAGAGCAGGGCAATGGCCGTGGCCACGGCCGGGCTGTCTGCGTGGGGCTCCACGGGCTGTGCCACGAGGGAGGCCAAGGCAGGGAAGGGTGTCCCCAGGGCTGGGGGCCTGGCCGTGGCAACGGCGGGGTGTTGCCGTGTTCCATGGCCCGTGACATCACGGAGGACAAGCCATGGAACGGTGCTCCAGGGGCTCCAGGCCGCAGCGTTGACACTGCAGAACAGCTCGAGGCAGCGGTGAGTGGGGCAGGCGGGAGGAAGGCTGGGCTGCCCCAGGGCTGGGCGCAAGCACCGGCCACCCTGGGCGGCTTGTGGGGCTGCAGGGAGGGCACAGGGGCTGCCGCAGCACCCGGCGCACACCCGCTCCCACCCCTTCCCAGCTCCCTGCAGCTCCTGCCCCCGCTACCCCTGGGACCATCTCCCACCCAGCCCCGCTGAGCCCCTTCTCGCCCTCCTCCTCCCCCAGGCCATGGCTGGGACCTTCACTCACCTCCTGGTGCTGCTGAGCATCCTCCTGTGTGTGGTGAGAGTGGGCGATGAGACAGAAGAGGCCACTCAAGAGCTCCTGCACCAGCGTGAGGAGCAGCAGAGGCAGGAGATGGCTTGGCTGCTGGCAGAGATGGAGCACAGCAGCCAGATGCTGAAGGAGAGGGAGCAGAGGAGCCAGATGTTTCAGGAGAGGGAGCAGAGGAGCCAGATGCTGGAGGAGATGAAGCAGAGGAGTAGCCAGATGCTGGCTGAGAGGGAGCAGAGGAGCCAGGAATCGCCCACAATCTCCCAGGAGAGCATGCTCCTCTCTGCCTGCCAGCACTGGTGGGTCTGGCTCCCTGCTGAAATCCTCCTGGTGCTCTTTGCCCTCTTCTGGCTGTCCAGGCGCAGGAGCTCTGCCTACAACCGCTCAGACACCGGGGAACCTCTGGAAGAGATAAAGAGCAGGAGCATGAGGAGGTGGCAGACGGTGCCTGGCAGCACAGACTGCAGTGCCCAGCTGTATCCCATCAGGTCTTCCCATCAGCATCTTACCTGGATGGACATGCAGTATCTGGGGAAGGGGGGCATGAGGCGAATGACCACTGCATCTGACAAGGCCTTCCCACAAAGAAATTTTGGAAGAGGATGCGTCTGGGGGATATATTAATATTCACTCTTAGGCCAAGATTTTACCTTTCTAAAACTAGATGGCATTTTAGATGTGGAGGAAGTTTTGATTTTAGGTATAGAGCATAAGAATGTTAGTAAATAAGAATGTTAGTAAGACTTTTCCTAGGAGATTAGTAAAATTGTTCATAAAGAAGAAGTGGAATTTAGAGATATTACTTTTCATGTTAAGTATTAAGTATAAGAATGTTGGTAAAATTATTCGTAGAAGATAAGTAAAATTGTTCAGAGTATAAGAATGTTAGTAAACTTGTTCAAATACTATTAGTAAAATTATTCATAGAATATTAGTAGAATTGTTCATAAAGAGGAAGTAGAACTTGGCATTACACCTGCTGCTTTAATCTTGCTAATTAAATGTGTTACGGTATCCTCCAAAACTCTTGTT
>VZRE01006644.1:20345-41524 GCA_013396775.1 Cephalopterus ornatus
CCCGGCCGCGCACAGGCCCGGCGGGGTGGTCCCACGGCGGGCCGTTGCCATGGGGACGGGCACCGCCGCCGCCCGGGGCTGCCCCGAACCGAGCCGTGCCCCATCTGTTAGTATTTTTCTTTTATTAGACCCATCAGACTTTCCAGAATTTCCTTTCTGCTTCTTCCTAATAAAAATGCGATTTTGTTCAGGTTTGCTTTGTTAAGATCGCAGTAGTTTTTAAGAATTCTGCAGGGAGAAGTTCAGTCAGGTAATATTTTTTTGAGCTGTAATTGAAACTTCAAGCAGTTCTCTTTTGCACAATGGCTATACTTTTACGCTTATATATTTCTCTTTAAGTTTTCTTCTGCTTCTGTACTACTGTCTGATGCTCCTCTCTCCCTCCTAGAAGCCCTATAAATGGTTGTAAGTACTCATTTCAGCCTGGGTAATGTCTTTAACTGTTATTAATCTGCATCTGCTACAAAGTACAAATATGTTTACAGCACTGCTTTCGTGATCCCTTCCGTGCTACAATCTTACATTGCTGTTTTCATTGCTATACTTCTTGTAGCTAACTGGGAGGATGCTGTTTCTTCAATGAACAGTTTGAAACGAAAAGATCATAGAATAGACTGATTCGGAAGGGAAAGCAACCAACTGTATGAAGAATCACTTCTTTGTCAAATACTTTTTTCAAAATCTAATACCTTTACGAAGAGCAGTAGGAAATACATTAACTTAACGTTGTTATTGTTTGTCCTGAAGTAAATCACCACTTAACAGAGAAGACAACAGTGAAGTATTCCCTCTAAGAAAGCAAGTTTTCATGTAATGGATTGGTTGATTAAGCTTTTATTTGGATATTTTTCATTTTCTTAATTGCTTCACTTTGCTATCTGCTTGATTGCTTTGCAGTTTTCTTTGAAGTTCTTTAAAGAACCCCTAACTGCTTCCTTCCGTAGAAAGCTTGGCACCCGCAGCATTGGCCAAGATGGGCAAACGAACAAGTTAATGATTGTTCTGCTCCTCCTCTGACCTTGCCCTTTGTAACCAGCAGCAAAAGCGAAAGAATTCTGATGAGGGTGGTTGTTTGTTTGTGGTATTTTTTGACTGCTTCCACTGATATGAGGCAGACTTGTGTTTGTTATCAGAAAAGTAAAAAAATATGTGATCTTATCTCAATTTTTAGAAGTATGAAAAAGGATTTCATTTCAGTGTGTACCTGCGATAGGGCTTCTGTGTCTGTTGCTGTCCTCCCCGGGTGGGTGAGATAGCATCAGGGAGCTGAAGAGTTCCAGAGAATCCAAATTATAATCAATACAAAACTTCCTATACGGTCTTTCTCCTTTTTGCTGCCCTCTAGTTTTTAGTTCCAGGATTTTGTTTTGTTTTCTTTGGATTTTCTGGAATATCTCCAGTTTGTGTCCCTTGCTAGTTTTAGTAAAACATCTACATTTCAGACTTTCCCTGACCTCAGACTCTTTCAACTTAAGAATATATTTTAATTTGGATTTCTTGACCGAGAGAGAATTTTAAAATGTTTTTTTGGTCTTTGGTTTTGAAGTTGTGCCTTCAGAAACAATTCTGAAGGTTATGCGAAAAGGAAGTTTTTTAACCTCTGGGTTTTTTTCTGTCAACAGGAATGTAAATACTGGAATTTATTCTAAAGATGGGTGGAAAATAGGGATGAAACCAGTATCTGCTTTGATTAATCTATTGCTATACTTGGTCTGGTTGGATGCTAATTTCTTAGGGAGAACTACTGTAAGTACCTTTTGTATTTTTTTGTTTCAGCAACTAACAGTGTACAGTCTTTTGCTGCTTTTTATTTTTCATAGCATGTGGTCTTTTTCATGGAGTTCTAATCTGCAATATTCTGAACATGGTGATTGAAAGTCAGGCTCTAGAAATAGGAAGATCTATGAACATGAAAAAATTATCTGTGTATGAAGATTAAAAGGCTGTTAAGACTGAAGAAGGCATGCTACAAAGCTTGAATGGAGTGTCACTCCTACTGTAAAAATGTAAAATGAAGCTGCACCTATCTTGCAGATCATTGTCCTAGTGTTGGAGAGCTTCTTTTTAAACAGAAGGGCAAGAAGAGTGTTTTCAACAGGTGCGACTTTCATTTCTGGTACAATATTACAATTAGAATTAATCCCCAGTTCGAATTTAAGATTAAAATACAGAGAATAGTTCAAGACAGACTTCCAAGTTCACAAGATGATGAGATGTGTTTGTCTAAATACAAATATATATATATATACACCTACATATGTAAAAAATATATGCAGATTCTTTTCATTCTTTCATACAAAACATTCATGCCAGTGACAGCAGAAAATATCTGCCCCAGGCTGCAGCTGAGTGACTGTGCCATGAGCTCAGCTGGCTGGGCAGGAGCCCCGGCTGGGGCAGGGAACGCCCTTGGCAGGGGCGAGGCAGGAGCCGCCAGACTCCCTGAGCTTGGGCGCTTTTGCAACTTGGCTTTAGAATCCAGGAGGTTCAGCAGTTTTGCTGTGGCATTAATCATGTTGCTGTTGCTCCATATCATTATATCTCCCTGATGAAAGATGCCCTCTTTTCCTTTATTTCTTTGTAACTCTAAGGTTAAAGGGTTTGTAAAAGGATGTAACACTAAATCTGAAGCACAGCTCCTACTCAGGGCACTGCAAGTTTTCATGGGCATTTTTTACTGTTGACTAACCCCTGCTGATGGGTAATTTTTTTGTTTCTTAGCCAAAGGAGCAGTAACTTACTTGGGCTACGGCATGCCAGTTTTTCCTATAGTGGCTGCTATTTAATCTTTCATCCTCATACATACAGCTACAGTTCTTCTGAAGGCATTTAACTTGCAAGTTCACAAAAACAATTCTTTTTTTTCTCTGCCCTTAGCAGATGCACATTTGTCCCGCTCTTATCTACAGAGAGCCCTGCCATGAATCCATTTTTCTTGTTTATTGCTCTATTCCGTACCCATATTACTTCTTCATGAAGAAAAATACAATGTGAAAATAATTCTCAGAATGGTATGTTTCTGTTGGCCTGGTAATGTACTTTTCAAAGATGAGGAGAGTGTAAAGTGTAAGAGCCTTTGTGACTAAAGTCAAAAATTAGGAGGATATAATAGCCTACTGTAACCTTGAGCAGCTGACTGACTTCCTGTGATGACTGACCCTGACGGGAGGCTAAGTAGGACCTGCCTGAAGAACAGACAGATGAGGCTGAGCTGATGGCTTATGTAAGCTTTGGCACTGAATCAAGAGGCGTTCTGTAGACACACACCCTCTTTCTAAAATGAAGTAGAAAAATCTCTAAGCAGAATTTTTTTTAAAAAGGGCTATTGATAATTAGATATAAATATGCTAAAATTCGTAAAGACTGTTCAAATAAATCCTATGTTTCTGGTGGTTTTAATCCTTATAAGTACACTTCCAGTTAGCAGCACGCACCTTCCTTGATCTAGTTGCAGCTGAGCAGGCAAAAACTGAAGTTCATTGAAGTGACATGTGCATAATCCGTGTGTCAGCCGGTACAGTATGTTCTGTTTGATATTTACTTGGTGCACTACTCGCATTTCAAAATTCAGTCAACAATAAACACTAACGTTGCTCTTACAGTCAGCAAGGCAAAGGATAGAAGCTCCATTTTTTTGTACCCTTTGGTCAGGAACATGAGGCCGTGCAAGTAGATTTCTTATTTGGAGGTTACTGCCATGCTTGTCATGTGGAAGAGTTAAAAATAACTCCTTAAAATGCCAATCTCTTTTAGGGTTAGGGCTAGAAATAACCATATCTAATAAAATATACTTGAAAGGGTCAGTGGGTTCTGTACTTTTCCTTCAAAGCATTTCAGATCTAGGTAATATGATAATGTCATATTTTTGCATGAAATCATACCTGTTAGTATGTTTTAAGCTGAATTGAGCATGGGTATTTTTGCAGAACCACAGTATACAATTTTGCATTTTGAATAAGTTTAACATTTTTTCTATAATTTTTTGTCTTTATCTCTTCTGTTGAAACATAATCAATGGACTATCTAAATTGGTACTTTGGCTTCGAAGTGGGTGGTGTCTTGTGACAAATTGCCTTTAGATGTATAAAAGCAGGATTAAACTTGGCTCAGCTTCTGGAAGCCTTTCAGGCTAAAATAGATTTTGTTTACTCACTGTACAAGGAAATATTTAATGCTTCAATAATAGTTAAAATAGCTGGGTTTTATAAGTGAAGATGATCTTTAACATTTCTGGATGTTCTACTTTTGATTCATGTGTGCTTAATTAAAACCTATGCAGAAAGGCTTAATTAATTTCTGCATGCATAAAGTATAGTCTGAACTCAGGTTTGCTGCTGGTATGTATTATAAAGTCATTTATACCTGTCTTAGGTGTCTGATTTTCATGAAATTATGTTTCTTAGCCATAAACTATTCAAAAATTTACCTTCAGTCATTTTTCTTCTGCAGGTAATACCTGTCTGAGCGCTGTTATGATGCAGGATATTGCTCTAAATCATTACTCCAAATAACTGGAGTAAGGCAACTGTTAAAATACCTGTGCAGAAATACTATTCCTGAAAAATTAAATATAAAACAGAAAAGTTAATATGCAAAAATTTAAATAGGGTGATTCTGAACTGATTCTGAACTGATTTCTATGTAAATAAAATAGAAATGAAGACACTGCTGTTCATACAGAGAAAGCATATGCATTTGTTTTGGTTTTGCCAATGGACAGCTTGAGGAATTTCTGAAGGATGTGAGGTAGGCTTTGTGTTCTTGTAGAAAATCTTTCAGGCATCAGATAAGAAAATTAGTTTGCAGCTGTTTTTAAGTAATACCAGTTCTTTTATGAATGCTGTGTAGTAGTAGTGATGATAGATGCATAAGGTCACTTGAGATCTATACGGAAACAGTTCTAGTGGCTTTAAAATACAATTTTAAAAGGAAGTAAGCAAGAACTTTTAAACTTTTGTTATGAAAATCTAATTGTTTTCAGTATGTGTATACATAAAAATACATGTTTTGTGACAGGTTTCATATTACTACATGTAATTACTTGTTTTGGGGTTTTTTGCCCTTCAAAGTCAAAACAAGCATATAAGTCAGATTTGTAGGTCAATCAATGTAACTTATTTAGAGGCTATTTTTGAATTTGCTAAGCTAAAACAGAAAGCTACAGTAGAATTTCTAATGTCATTACATTAGTCATGAGCTGACATACAGAAGGAATTAAAGCTGGTGCTGGGAAGTCTTGTGATTACATGAAGTGCTCATGCTGGGTCTCTAACGTCACATTTTCTCCACCTGCTTATATGTTAATTATCTTGGTCATCTTGGCAGAGGATGCAGCAACCCTGCAATGCACAGGCATTTTAATTTCCCCCTCTCCCTTCTGAACTCTAAAAATGCTTTTTTTCATTCCTGTGGAAACTAAATGTGGTATTATATAAGCAATTATTATAACATCTTCATTGACCTCACGAAAAGTATAATCAATATTAATGCAGGTGTTGAGGAAGCTAAATTTTTGCCTGCTGGCCTAACTTAGATGAGGACTGCAAATAGATGTATTTCAGGATTCATGAAGAAAACGGAGAAGGACACTTGTTCAAATAAATACATATTATGTTCTTCCTTTTTGCTAATTGCTGAATTATTACTGTGCTAAGAAGTGTATTTGGGCAGTCTCACAATAATCCAATTTGCCACTTTGAGACGTGTAGGGTAATAGCCAAGACTTTCTAAGTCAATAACATCACCGCACTTGTCTGGACAAGGGGTGGATTTTTACTGTGCTCTGATTTCATCCATACTGGGATGAAGGCAACGACTGTCAGTTTGTGGTTCTTGCACAGGACCTGCTGTAGCCAAGTTGCTCTTTCATCCTCGGGAGAGATGGGGCTTGTCTGAGCCCTCTTAGCAGCCTTCTGGTGCAGAAAGGACACAGGGCAGCACTAGCAGTTGGTGCTCACCCTGGAAAAGTGTAGGGAGGAACAGGAATGTGCAGCAAGCAGTAGGAACGACACTCCTTCCAGAAGGGAAGGGAGGAAAAGCTGAGGTGATGGCAGAGACACAGGAATTTTTGGTAAGAGAGTGTAGGCAGGGCATGGAAAAGTGGAAGCAATGTGCTGGGCGTGAACACTGGTGCTGGGCATTCCCAAGACACTGAGCTTGAAAGCATTGCACAGCTCTTCGTTAAAATGCCCCAGTGAAACACCTAATAGTTTATTTCACAGGATATTTTGCTCAAAGGTAAATTGAGGTATGTCTTTACAGTATAGCAAAAGTACAAAAAGCTTGGTTTTTTGTTTTTTGGGGGTTTTTTTGAGGGTGATTTTACCATTTGCTACCTTCCTGTAATGGACAGGGTGGGGGTCATGGCCTTCATATGGGGATAATAGGAAGTTGTGTTTGAGAAGTGGGCTCTAGAGTCTTGCAAATATGATCTGGCTTAGACCTGTATTTTAAATTGAGTAACTTTGTATTTCAGGTTCAGAAGCCTTTTGGCAGGGTTTTACTCAGAAGTGTTGTTAAATATTTTGTTTTTATAGCTTTTAAAGCTATAAACCGGTGTGTTTTCCAGGTAAATGTTTATAGGCCTGTCAAACATCTTGATCTTCCTGCCTTTCTTTACATATTTTTCTAATTATTTTTGGTTTAGTGTTATGGTGTTTGCCTCTGTGTGGCAGGTAATGGGTGAGATGAGAGGGAAGAGGAAGAGTTGTTTTGATACATGAAGTGTAGTAGTTGAATTTAGCCAGTTTCCACTTTGTATATGGGCATGATCTACCCTTCAGTCTATGAAACTAAACCAGATATTCTTTGTTTAGGAAACGTAAAGGAGAGCCCTGCTCATGCCGAGATGACGTGTAATGTCCCACATAATTCGGACAGTGCGACTCCAGACACTGGTTGTGACCAGGAATGGGCACAGGAACGCTGTCGACTGGAAACGTTTGCTGAATTTCCCCTTGGCTGTCCGGTGTCGGCGTTAGCACTGGCACGAGCTGGCTTTGTTTACACTGGAGAAGGTGACAAAGTGAGGTGCTTCAGTTGCCATGCAACTGTTGAAGGATGGGGCTCTGGGGATTCTGCAGCTGAGAGACACAAACAGCTTTCCCCAAACTGCAAATTTATTACTGACTCTGCTTTTCTGGAAGATGATGTGGACCCTGTAGGCCAGAACTACCAGCACAGAACTGAAAATGGTTCCAGCAATTCAGCCCTCCTGTGTGCTCTGGATGACCCTGACGTGGAGGCAGATTACCTTTTGAGAACTAGGCAGGTTGTGGATATGTCAGATAGTTTGTATCCTAGAAACCCCGCTATGTGCAGCGAAGAAACAAGATTAAAGTCTTTTCTCAACTGGCCCCTCAATGACCAACTGACACCAAAGGAATTAGCTAATGCTGGATTTTATTATACGGGTGTTGGTGATCAAGTGGCATGTTTCTGTTGTGGTGGAAAATTGAAGAACTGGGAACCCACTGACAGAGCTTGGTCAGAACACAAGAGGCATTTTCCCAAATGCCTTTTTGTACTGGGCCGGGATGTTGGAAATGTTCCAAGTGAATCTATTCCTGAGGAGTTTGGGATAAGTGGTCTGAACAATGCGCAACACCCAAGGAATCCATCTATGGCAAAATATGGAAGACGTTTACAAACATTTTTATCTTGGATATATCCTGTTGACAAGGAGCAACTTGCAGAAGCTGGTTTCTACAGCGTCGGTAAGCCAGACTTTAGAACGGCTTTAGAATACCTTTTACAAAGCACTTGTATATGAGAAAATGTCTTGTAATGGAAAAAAGGGCATTTTTAAAAATTCTAGTATGGAATTATTTACCAGAATTCTGTTACTCCGTAAACTGCTTCTCACACTTCTTGTGTAAAAAATCATATCATTATATCAGGTATGTTTAATAGCAAAATATAAACTTGGTCATAAATTTATTTTTAGCAGTAAAACAGCCAAGTGTTTTCCTTGCCTGGTAAAACCCTCATGATACATCTTTCACAGTGACAGTTATTGCAGTTAGTATTTTTTAAGAACTTAACTGCTGTCCTCAAGACCTGAGGTGTAAGGAGTATGCCTGTGGCCTGCACAGAGGCCTGTGGACAATGCAGGTTGTGTGCCATTTTACTTTGTAACACGTTTGCATTATTGTGGCATGTGGACACCCAGAACTAACAAATACCACTACTGCCTACTATAAAAGCTTTATGAAGACACTGATGCCAGTGGAAGAGCTTTTTACTCTTAGACATGTAAGTGTTTGACTTAGATAAGACTCCAAGGTCTCTGTGCATTGGTTTCCCAGTTAGATGGAATTGCACAGAGTCATTAAAGACCTTTGAAATTCCTCACTGGGAGCTGCTGTATGAATGCGAAGTGGGAGGTCACAAAGAAAAGGGGTAATCTCTTGCTCTCTTCTTAATTGACTTCTCTTAGCAGCTCTCGGAAGAACTTTTAAATCTGATACCATTTGTTCAACTTGTGACCATAAATAACCTTTGATATATTCCTGTATGGGTTATATATGGACACTATTTGTACACAGCAGAAGTGTGTTTTTATTGGTTTCTTCTTGCATTCCTAAAAGTACTGAGAGATCTGTATTGTGAAGGTGCAGTAACTGGGCACCAGCTTATCAGACCCATGGCTGTTCAGGGACTTCTGTGAAAACTGGTTCCTGTGGCCTGAGAATAATTTAACCCTTTAGGAAAACTGTGTCCTTCCCTCCTCTCATCTTAATAAACACAATATCTAAGCAGTTTCTGGTGCAGTCTTGGATTACAGTAGACATAGTGCTAGAACAGAGAGAATGCAATTCTCCTCAGCTGGTTATGCTACTGCTGCATGGGGCCTGTTGAACTTAACATGGAAATGAAGGACCAAGAAGACATGTAAACATCCCTAATTCTTTGTGGCAGACATCTTCAGGGTTTGTTGGATGGAGTTACTTGATAATAGATTATTTTTAGCTTTTGCTTTTTATCTATAATTACTTACTAAAATAAAATTCAGTAAAATGCACATTTTATTTCTTAATAATGTAACATTTTTAGTTGAAAACTTAATGTTATGCTTACTAGAAATTCTTGTGTGTTTCTTCAGGTAATGGTGATCGTGTTGTGTGTTTCCACTGTGGTGGGGGATTGCAAGAATGGAAGGAAAATGAAGATCCATGGGATCAACATGCCAAATGGTTTCCTGGGTAAGGCTTTTTTTTACTGTTTTCTTGGTGCATGTCTGAGTCTTATTTACAGTATGTTGCATTTTAATGACAGAGCATACTAATAAAGGTTTCAGAAGGTTGATTATGGCTTAATGTTTATATTCATGAAAATAATTTTATGTTGGCATATTTGCAGGCATTATTAAAGGGAAGGGAAGATTTCTGTGTCTGGACTTAACTGGTGTCTCAGCAAGAAGAATTATGTAGTTTTGTAAATATGTATCTGATTTTTTTTTTCCGTGTTATCCAAGTGCTACAGTCTAATGGTTATTTTAATGGCTACAGACATGTCAAAGTTTGTAACTTATACCAGGATACAAAATGACTAAGCTTCTGTCATAGCGCAAACAAACCTGGAAAAGTCAGTAGCGGCATGGAATTCAAAACACAGTTCTGTATCATTTTAAAGAATGGAGAATTCCAGACCCAGAAGCACTTTTTAGAAAGACTGACAATGTTGTCTTAAATCTGTCCTTTCTGAGGAAAGGAAGAGTAGTGTGTGACTCAGTATCTTACAAGTGGACCAAAGCTGTCCAAGTACAAAGTCTCAGTTACTTATGTAATATTGATAAAATCAATGCCTTTTGTGCATTTGCTGCCAGATTTTTCTTGTGTGGTGAAAGGCTCTCTGGAAGTTTGAGATTGGTATTGATGTATTAGCTGTTCCCTTTTCTAATAGTAGTACAGGCAGCTTTTAATTATTAGCCTCTGCCACTTGAAAGAGATACGGTTCCAAGTTTTTTGCTTGGTGCAGCAAATGGTTGAGATGTATTTTCTTGCTACATTTCACTCCTCTCTATATGGGTTTGATTTTGGTTTAGGTTGCTTAAATTATGTCAGATTTGATTAGATCCTCTCCGATCACAAACAGTCCTGTTTGGGGCTTTGTTGGCACGTCAGTGGCAGTGGCAGTCTCACAGCTGCTGTCTGTGTCCCTGAAGGTGAGGTGACTGCTGGAGCTGGAGAACTATTGCCAAGGAGTTGTGGCATTCCCTACATCTTCTGGTAGGGAAGAGCTCTGCCCAGTGGCTAAGACCGGCTGGAAAATAGTGAAAGAAAGCACGTAAGGCACCTGTCTTACCAGTGACTGCTTTGATTGCAAAAGGCTAAAAGAACCAGCATTTTAACATAATGTTTGGTTTTAATTGGTCTTTTTTTAAACCTGTGGCATGAGCTGTCATGGCCAACAACTCTTCAGCTTTCTGTTTCTCCAAAAAAGTGAGAAAGATAAGTACTGCTCAAGTGACTAAGATATTTCTAGAAACGTTTCAATGACATCACAGATATTGACCAAACATTAGAGATTTTTAAAAAAAGCTTTCTGAATGATGTAGAAAATTTATCAAAGCTTCCGAAGTTATGTAATAAATTTTTGCTTCTTATGTGGATTTAGTAAAACTAAATATTTTCATTTTTAGGTGCAGATTTTTGAGCAAGGAAAAGGGGATAGAATTTATAAATAATGTTCACTTAAGAGACGCATGTAGTGATCCAACAGTAAGTGCTTTGCTTATTAATCGTTTTGTTAAAATAGAAAAAGTCTGAACATAATTTTCATATGAAGTTACTCTTCTTATTTATCTATCCTTTAATGCTCCTGCTGCTTTTTTCACTGGCAGAAAGTGAAAGACGTGGAAGTACGTTTTGGTTCTGTCAATCAGAGTTTACAATCTCCCAGTTCTCTGTAGCTGGATCATGGATCACAGCCAGGGAACTCTGTATGTTGTATGTTGGGTACTGAACAAGTGCCATTCGTTTTATAGCCTGGGAACCTAAGGTTTGTGATGAATAAAAATAGATAAATTTTCTTTTCTTGTTACGAACAATATGAAAGAGATAACAAAATACTGATCATTTTGCAATTGTTCAGAGTGGATTTAATAAATAATCGAGATCAAATAGCTATTTTCTGTTTTGTAACTGGATAGGTTTGCTTCTACTTCTCCAGAATTGTAATTTTGTCTTTTTCACTTTTAGACAGAAGCTGCTGAAGGGACAATACTTCCTAAAGGTATTCCCCCTTCCTTTTTTGTAATATCCATATTTGAATGTATAGTGAAGGAAATGGTTAAATTTAAAAATCACCCTATTACATTTTTAAATAAAGCATGACAGGCAAATTGTTGGATGATACTCTTCCATTGCTACATTGCTTCTGAAGAACTGCAGAATGAATTTTATTTCTCTCAGGGGAAATATACTCAAGGTTTGGTAAATATTGTAAAGTAGAGCTTGCTGGACCCTGGAAGAAGAATGTATAGGATGCAGTCTTGCAGCTAGTGAGTGGCATCAAGTATTGAATTAGCAGTGCTGTGGGATGGATGTTAAGGAATACTGAAGTGAATACCTTTCCATGGGGCAGGAAGAGTTGGGCCGTTAAATGGCGAGGACTAGGAAGCTGAGAAAGCTGAAGCAGTTTGTTATGTGTTCCAGTATTTCACATTCCTGCAATGCTTTTCACAAATACCAAGCAATAAAAAGACCGGACGGTTAAAGGAGTAGTAGGAGGGCAGTCAGGCAGCTTCATCCCAGGGAATGAGAGCTGTTGCTGCTAGGAGTGGTTACACAAAACCCATTTAAGAAATCTCTCACACTGCTCATTTATGACTGTGAAAATCAGGTTAAAAATTTTGCTCGTTGAACAATCTTGCTAAGTAAGAGGAAGGGGATAGACCTGCTTGCCTGCTGATGGTGCTGTGTTTTGGTTTTATAAATTCAAATTATTTATGGGTTTCTCTCAACATATGTATGATTCCCCCCTCCCCGAACTGAATTAAAATTATTGTTACCAAATACTTTTCCACTGAGCCTTGGAATTTTGGATGAATTTCAGTTAACATTCAGTTACAGAATTAGTGATATTAGTTATAAGAGACGTGTTATCTAAGTAGTTGATTTGAACAGCAAATCTAGGAGGATTTCTATATTACAAATACATGAAGGGAGTCTGGGAAAGCTGAGGTAGAAGAAAACTCAAACCTGCAGTTTTGGGTGTTTTGACAATGTGGTTTTTACAAGTAGCAAAGTTCTCAAATTGGAAATATGGTTCCATTGGCTACGTATTTGCAAACATATGTTAGAGTACTGTAGTGAATACTGTCCAATAGTTAGATTCATCCTTGTTAAATTGTTTTGTTTTTTTTTTTTTTAATTTCTTGTTTTAGATGATCTCTTACAGAATCCTTTGGTACAAAGTGCCATAGCCATGGGTTTCAGTTTGTCTGAGATTAGGAACACCATGGAAAAGAGATTGCAGATGACTGGAGAAAGTCACACATCTGTTGAGGATCTGGTAGCAGACTTAAGTGCTCAGAAAGAAAATACAAGGGAAGAAGAACCAAATGAAATCCTAATTGAGCGAGATGAACTTATTCAATTACAAAACCTCTGTGTGTACTTTCATATCAGCTCTTTAGTCTGTGAAATACTTTTTATTGTTATCTGTCTATCCTACCCTCTGATCCCAGGCTTACCTAAGGTGAAGCTACCATATTGTAACTTAAAATTCAAGGGATTTGTGTTTGGACATTCAAAAAACTGAACAAAGAGGGCGTTAAAATATTTGAGCATAGCAGCATTTATAAGTATCATTTATAAAACAAGTAATATTAGTACCTCAGAAGTGTGTAATACTGAAAGTCTCGTGTGCTTCTGGGAGAGGTTGTATGTGCCAACAAAAAAGCCAAAATTGTTGTGACGGTTACGCGTGAAAACAAGAATAACTATAGGTGTGGGGTGTCTTGTGGCAAAATGCAATGGGCACAGCAATACACTGTCATACTCAGTGTGCTCAGTACAAAAAAGTCTTAGTAGGGGATTGGTTATTTTTCAGTATATAATTTTGCTTGGGGTAGAAGCATTTTCCTTCTTGGCCAATGAGAAGAATTGTACTTGACTTGGTAATCTCAGAGGGCCCTTCCAACCCGGCTGATTCTATGATTCAACGGTGTTTCTTTTCAGTTATTTGCGTTCCAGCTTTGCTGGGATGTGCAAGTCATGCTCAGAGAGCCCTTGTGGTGCACTCTGCAAATAGACCAAACCCGGGAGTTCTGATTCAGGAGACTTGTAATTTAAGACAAGCATATGAGTGGCATGATAGGCAGAGATCTTACCAGCCTGCTCCTTTTAATAAGATTTTTAATGGACATTATGGGCAAAAAGGAGTTGCAATGCAGCTGGACATTATTTTGGTGGTTTTAAGCTTTTACAGATATGGATAGCTGAACTCCCTGCTTGTATTGGCTTGGGAGATGTAATGAGATGAGAAGGGGAGAAAAAAAGAGGATTCCATGCTGCAGCTGGGATTCCTCTTTCTTGTAATTATTTTGTTCTTTTTAAGGGTGTGACCTTTAAGTCATATGAAGAAAACATATGTCCTTGTGTGTAGAGAGACAAAAAAAGAATGAGATTCAGTGGTACTAAGTACGTTAACTTCTTTTTATGTGTTTATTTTCCTCAGACCTCAGCACTGAAGAGAAGTTGAGACGCTTGCAAGAAGAAAAGCTTTGTAAAATCTGTATGGCTAAAGATGTGTCAGTTGTCTTCATTCCCTGTGGTCACTTAGTTGCCTGTAAGGAATGTGCTCAAGTACTTAGTGAATGCCCTCTGTGTCGTACAGATATTATGAGAAAACAGGAAATTTTTATGTATTAGTGAAATACAGAGCACTAGGGATGCAAATGTTTCCTGCTTTATTGCGTGAAATCTGTGCAATGTAATGTTAAAAATGCAGTTAATTCCAGGATGTAACCATATGGCAGTATTTAGATCTTTCTGCCGTCAAACTCTACGTGTTTTAACACTTCAAAAATTATTTATGTTATTTTTCTGAAGTTAATTCTTTTGTATGTAAAAAGCAATATTAAAAGGCAAATCTGTATATTTTTTAACTTCAGTTCATAGACTGAAAGCCCAAATGATGCAAGCCTTTTATGTGATCATGCCTTTGCTTCACTTTGGTATGACTGAAGTTTATGCAAATACAGTTGTATAAAGAGCCTGTCCCTGTATAAAATTTGTAAGTTAATTTAAAATGCTATTGTATACATGTGTATTATAGCTGAGATTTTAACTTCTTAAAAATGTTATGTAAGATTAAAAATATTATTTCTCTAATTGTGGTTGTGACATAATTCAGAGTATACACACAAACCTGCTGCTGCAATACTTCACCTTATGTTTACTTCTTCTGCTTTGTGAGTTTGTCTGTTTGGACGTGTGTCTCCCTGTGTTTTTTTGAGTTTAGATGTAGGAGTTGGCTTCAGTAAACTGAAGTTTTAGCCATCTGTTTTTCACAAAAATCCCTCTGTATATAAAATGTACATTAATCTCATTGATTTTTGAGAACTCAATGGAAACGGAGGAGATTTTATGCACCTTGTGCCCTTCATGAGAGGAGTGGGAAAGTTAAGGACTATTCTAATGAGAGTCACATTAAAGTATTCAAACTTTTGCATACTGGACTGATCCTCCATTTCCAAATAAAAAAGTATCACAGCTTTGTATTTAAATACAGCTGTTTTATGATCACTCTTCTTAATTATCTGACTTGCTTATTTTGTGGAGTACTGTGTTCTGTGTATATATTTTTAAGTTCTGCACACTAGGAGGTTTAGAATATAGAATATTCAGAATATAGTTTTTCACAAATCAAGTACACAGAAATTTAATATCTACCTTTTCTATTTTTTTAAATCTGTGCTATGTAATGTAATGAATGTGTAAAATAAAGTGCAACCCAGTTGTTCCTTGATCAGTGTATTTTATTCTCACCTGCAAAAAAATAATAACGGTAGGCTACTTTCTGTTGGTTTTTTTTTTGTTTTATAACTAAACTGTTATTAATGTAACCACAGTGTTATTAAGCATAATGAACATATTTTAATTGGAGAGGAAATAAAATCTATTGTTTGTATAAATTACTGTTGTTTAATTATACAACTAAACTACATTAATTTTGCTATTTTTTTCTGATAGAATTTTGTCTTACAAATAGATGATGACTGGAAATTCATAAAGAATTAAGCACAGATGTTTTATTTTGCCTTCTTGTGCCTTTGTGAAGAGTTTAGAGTTTCAGATGTCCTGCCTGCAGAGATTTTGCAGGACGGATATGGACTGGCAATTCTGACGGGCCTGTTCCTTGCACCCCTTTTTACTTGCAGGGAGGGTTTTCTGTACTTTTCCTGGGAAATTGCAGGGGGGTCGTTAGCTCACGAGCTGGTGTATCTTGCCTGAAATAGCTTTTTTAGTTAAGGTTGCAAGCTGTGTTTTGCTGACTTGCTGAAGCAGATGGTGGGTTACCTCACCTTGACCTGGGTCATGTGAGAGGCTGTTTGGATCAGCTGGATCCAACTTACAGGCTGCAGGACTTGGCACGTGGCAACAGAGGCCTGTCTGGGAGAAAGATCGACCAAATTTTACTCAAACTGTTACAAAACTAAATCCTAGTAAGGAGATGATTTGGGGTGTAAATTCAGCGTGTAAAGTGTCTGAGAAAAGCTGGGAAGAAGGTCACAAATAATACCTTCTAAACTGACATGGAGAGGAAACACATTGTCCGAGTAAGATGGAAGCAGAGCATAAATGCTTCACAATAAAGCTTGGTAATTTTTAAAAGGTAATCCTTCTGTATTTTTATATTCGTATCCCTTACTGCAGCTTTTTCATATAATATTATAAAAGATACAGCTATATAGCAATTCAACTTGTAATCACTTAGGGACATTAAGGGGTTAAAAGCCTGTTTGTGAGATGACAAAATAACTGCTCTGTAAGTTTAGGGTTTGGGGTTTTTTAAATACAATTAGAGTTCTATTCAGACTAAATGTGAAAAAATAATTAGCCTAGTCATCAAATTCTGACAGCTTGAATTAGGAAGATACTTTTTTTCAAATTACTTTGATTTTCAGTATCTTAAACAGAGAAGTTCCATGGCCACTGATACTGGGCTGAGTGTTTAAAGACATAGAAATGAAGGATGCAAATACATGGAATGGAAGCACAGGGGCTTTGAAAAGGAGGTTAGCAGCAGGACAAAGATGCCTTGGGAGTTGATTTTTAGAGAAGAGTTACTTGGGAGCTATGTAATATATTTAAATATCAGTATTCAGTGTCTTCTGTGTAAAATCTTCCATTTTATTTGTAGCAGCAGCACTATTTGCTGCTCTGGATCCGTGGGAGATTTACGAGGGCTTTCAATTACACTTCCTGGAAATGTGTTGTTTAGAGAGCGTGGAAAGTACACGCCTCATTTAGAAACAGAAGGCTAAAGCAAGGAAAACCCGGACAGTCAATGTTTTTGTTACACATGTAGCTTTTTCTCACTGCCTTGAAACATGGGGCCTGAACCATAACCCTGACTTACTCAGCTGCAGTTTGTGTCTCTACAAATTTGTAGCTGTCTGGGCTTTTTCTATTTTGTTTTGAGGCTTGATCCAAGTCTCGTAGCACAATAAAAAGTTTTAAAATTATTACTGCTTGACTTTTGGGTTTTGTTTGGACTTTTTGTTTTGGTTTTGTTGTTGTTTGGGGGTTTTGGGTTTGTTTTTGTTTGGTTGGTTTTTTTAATTAGAGTATTTAAACATTTCTTTTAATATGCCCTGGTTAGTTTTGACCACAGTGCTCCGATGTTTATTTTTGTTAGCTGTTCATGCAGTCTGAAGCTACAGGACAAGTTTTCAAAGCATTGTTGTTAACCTGAGGCCTGGATTTTAATTACATTTTATGTTTGTTTTATTGAAACTAACAAAAATGTCAATGCAAAGGGTGGTTGGAATTGAGTTGTAGCTGGGCACCTGATTACCACGTGCACATGAAATGCCAAGCTGAAGGGTCGAACGCTGGGATGGAGCCTTACACGGGGCAGTGACATTTGCTGCCACAGTATTCAGGAACTGCTTGGAAGAGACTCTGCTCTGCCTCTCAAGGTGTGCAAGTTCGAGCACATGATGTGTAGGGCCCACCTGAGGGAAGGCTGGCTCTCCGTGGAGCAGGGGAGGAGCTGGAGGTTTTTCTGGCTTTCGCAGTGTTTTCTGCAGCAGTTTGTGTGTGAGCAGTGAGTTGTTACAGTGTTTCGTTACCCCCTGCTCTGGGCACGACTGACTGCTGTCGGCAGGGCCAGATGTCAAAGAGGGGCCTAGAGAAGCACTTCCACTGCTGCCCCTGAGGCTTTGCTGTGCCAGTCTTGTGCAGAGCAGCTGGATTCACCTCAGCTCTTGAACCTGGGTCAGGAAGGATGTTGCTCCTCTTCTCCAAAGGGTCGGATGGGAAGAGCCAGTCTAGCAATATCACCTGTATTACTCATGGAACTGTGGGACAAGTGAATACTCTCTCTCTTACCATTTTTTTTTGTGGTTTACATGTGTTAAGTTTTACTGAGTAGCTTGAACACTTGATCAAGAAGATCTTTCCTCCCCTGTGCCCCTGCCATGACTTTGCACTGACTCGGGTTGTTGGAAGTCCCTTCCCACCTTTGTGAGCCACTGTGTCATGGCTTTGAGAGTTCTACTGATGCTGCTGTACAGCTGCAATTACAATGTGGCTTTCTGTGAGGAGGCAAATGACCTGTGGTAATAAACAACCTGTGCTGAAATTCAGATTTTATCTTTAATTTTTTCTCAACCAGGAATTCCTGTTAAGCAATACTGACATTGACATTACAGTAAAACTATAAGCACTAACTCAGAGAACACGGCTCTGTGACTAACTTACCAAAAAAACTTTCTTTTTCCTAGGACAGGAAAGAAGATGGTATATATTCAGTTATAAATGGTTTGGATAAACAAAACCCCAAGGAAAACCTGGGGAAAAATGGTATTAATTATATTGTGAGTATATCATATTTCAAGGCAGGTGAAAACTACTTGGTTGGTTTTGGATTGTTATTAATTTAGGGTTTTATAGCCTGGACAACTATTAATGTTGGCTGAGATAAATTGCTTGATAAGTAAGAATTACTGAAAATGTATTGGAGAGATATTTGAAATAGGGTTTTGCTCTCAGATTGAAAAATTGTGCTTACTATCAAAAAAATGAAAAACACATTTGCAGAGTCCCGCTGTGAAACTATTTAGAAGAATCATTACAATAATTGCTGAAAAGCCAAGTTTAGTATAAATACATATGGTCACCTGCAAATTTTGGAAAGTGAATTAATCTAACCTTCAGAGATTAACAAGACAGCATTTAAATTTATTCATGTTATGTCTTCTTGATCTTATGAAGTTAGATCTTGCTGTAAAACTCTTGACACAATTTCTCTTACGTAACTTAATTTTCCAGCGTGCGATGAGAGTCATCACTTAATCCAAATCTTCTGAATACCAGCTTTTCAAAAGTGGGTGTCAAGCCACAGTCATCTCTTCCTTTTAACTCCTGAGTAACAGAGAGAGGCTTCTGAGTCCAGGATTGACTTTACCTCTCTGTTCTGCAATAACCGACCCATGTGACATTATTGGAGTCACTATGGGAGCTCTGTCAGAAGGGTACAAGCCACCAGAAAAATAATTTTTGCTTCAGATGGGTATTTTGCAAAAATGGATGTACCAAAAATAACAATTTAGCACTTTCATAGCTTTGTCAACTTAATTAGCAACTGCAAGTTTCTTTCAGGAAGACCCCATGCTCCAGGTTGGGAGCTTCAGCTCTGCTGGGCTCTCAGAAGGAACCAGAAGTACAGGCAATGGATTTATGGGTGTGCCCCGGGGGAGTGGGGTTGGGAATTGTCCTCAGCACATGTTGTGAACATCCCAGGTGTGCCCTTCGCCACGGAGGGGGAAACACTTTGGTCACAGCTGCTGGCACTGAGGCTTTGCAACACTGCTGCTGTTGTGCCAAAGGAAGAGACAGGCTAAAAGAAGTATTTTTATCTTAACAGTTTTGAACACCTGTGCAAGCCACCAAAATGTCTTAAACGGTTGTATTCCTTGCTACTTGTTATTCATTGTGCCACATACAAAAACTCTTAATCACAGCTAATGACAAGATCACACTTCGCTTTGCTTCCACCTCCCACTGAGTCAGAGCTGAGGAAGCAGAAATGGCCCTGAGCCCCAGACACAACTGGCGGTAGGGGGGACTTATAAGAAACACAGTCTGAAAGGAACCTTGAAGTTGGTTGATGGTGAAATCTAAACCAAAGGAAACTGTGTTAGGGACACAGATATAGGACCTTGGGAATGTGGTAGGTCAGCCCTAGAAAACCATACAAGTTTATTATCTGAAAGAGTAATCTGTTCCTTGACCTTATCAGTAACAACGCCCCATTGCCTTTACTTCTCCTTTAACCCTCTAAGTTCCAGCCTCAGTAGTTTGTGGGGAAAAGACCAAGATACACCATCCACTGTCATCATCCAAACCTTGTATTTGCCTGTACACACAGAGGAGAGCTGTCCCGTTCATTTGATGGAGGATTTTCTTCAAAGCTTAAACATAAATGTATTTGACTTTGTTATTTATAATTGTTTTGCTCTATGATCTTGGGCAGAGGTTGAGCTGAATAATGATGTTTCTGTCTTACTTCCACTCTTACTTCACCTAACCACAAGCCAGTCTCCTTCCTCCCCTTTCCAGGCAACCCCTGGCTCCATGTCGGTCTCAAGAGGGCTGGAGCTCCAGGAAGTCCAGCCAGCTGAGAACTGCTTTCTGTTCCTGCTGGGTGAGGGACCCTACACATCTGAGTATGATGTAGATTCACTGGTTTTTAGCTGTTGCTCAGCTAAAGCACTTCCCCTGCTCCGTGCTAGTTGTGGCTGTTTGGCCTGCTTGACCTTATTTCAGTTCTTGGCAGGTTCTCTCCCCAGCCCTTTTTCTGTCACACAGCCTGTTCTTTGCTGCCTTTAACCAGGCCCTGCCACTTACCCACTCACCCAGTTTGAAACATGTTTCTCTGGTTCCTGCGCGTCCTCCTCAGGCTTTGTCACCGACACTGTCATAGTGCCTGACTCATAAAATGGTCCTTGACTCATGATCCTTCTGCCTGGACTTAGCTACCGGACACCAGCACGTCTTGCCTGTGTTTTTCAAAACTTCCCTACATCTGGAAACTGGAGCAGATTGTGTCCTGGATCCAGGAGATGTGGCCTGAATGATAACGCTTACTTGTTCCTGAACACAGGGAGAGGTAATGCCTCAAGTGAAAGCAACTCCTCCTGACTGAAGCCAGGAGAAGGGCTTTTTGTTATTTCCTACCAAAAACTGGTGTGAACTTTACACAGATTGGTGATGGAACTTTAAAACTAAGGGCTTTTTATCTCAACGAACAAGACATAGCAAGAGCAGCTCACCCAAGCAGGGGAATGAGCCCAGGGCTTTGGGTGATGAGTGACAGAGGAGTGATAAAGCCACTGATAATGCAATTAGCAGGAAAGCATCTGCGACTTACTGGGGTTCTGTTCATTTCTAGAGCTGATAATGAAGGGGAGCTAAAACTTCTTTTTTAGTGGTATGGGACAAACTGTGATTCTGTGCTCCTTTACAGGTCTGAGAATCAAAGAAAATTCAGCCATGAGTTAGGTGTTCTGGAAAGACCTGGAGAGAAATAGGGGCACACAAGGGAGACTTACATAAATGGCAAAGGGAAGAAATTATTCACAGAACAGGGAAAGGCCTAAGGAGCTACTGATCTGCAATCTCTCTCCTGCAAATTATGGGAAAGTAACCCATTTTTTGGTTTTTATTTTTGTTTCTTATGTAATAGCTCATCTTCAAAAGGATTTAGAACAGATTTCCCTAGAGTGACTAAGCCAGTTTCAAAAACCTAGGAAAAAAAAATCTGACTGGGAAGACTGCTTTTTCCCTCTGTACCCAACTCAACAGATAAAAATATGGCTGTGCCTTATTCAATACTGGCCATCAAAGTTACCATCTCACCTTGGAAGGAACCCAGTACACAAATTCTGGTTTGTTTTCCAATTATCATAAGCAAAGTCTTAAAAAAAAAAAAAAAAAAAAAGG
>VZRE01006645.1:0-69331 GCA_013396775.1 Cephalopterus ornatus
TCAGTACAGTCAGTAGTACAGAACAAGCTTTATTTGTTATATTTCATCATAACCAAAGCATCCCTGGAGGAGCATGGTACCAACTCCCTTTTAGTTAATTCCTTAAGAAAGCCCTGTTCTGTTTCACTACTACGATACATTCTACAGTTCTGCTCTGTGAAGTTGCTTCTTAGAAATCAGAAAAAATTTTCTTCCAGAGACAGCTGTTTGTCTTAAAGATACTATTTAGAAAAAAATGTGTCAAACAGCTAGTGGAGAAAGCAGGTTTATTTCTTTTTCAGGATAGTGTCACGGGCAGGGTTAACTGAGGCAGGGAACTATAGGACCACTTTCTTCTCTCTGCTTATTTAAGAACACTAATCTGAAGAGGGACTCTAAATCCTATCGAATACAGTTGGCTTAAACATGTGCAATAGCTGGATTACTAAAGAGAAAAAAAAGCCCTAGCTTTATTTCCCATTGTTTGCTATGTTACAGATGTAATTAAAATAGTTTATGTAAAGAGGAAGACTGGCAAATTGGAAATGTTTTCTCTGGCTCTCATAGAGGCGGAAAATTTTGTCCCTGTTTTTGTGAGTTAGATTACTTGGAGTCACCTCCTCACTTGATTATTATGCAAATACAGTAAGATTTACCTAAAAGTGTTGAAAATAAATATCAAGTGTTAGGTCAGAAAACAGAACCAACAACAGTTAAGGAGGCATGATCTGATACTGAGTTTGGCTGAGTTTCACAGAATATTCTGAGTTAGAAGGGGCCCACAAGGATCATTGAATCCAAGTCTTAAGGGAATGGCCCATAGGGGAATCAGACCCACAGTCCTGGCGTTTATCAGCATCATGCTCTAAGCAACTGAGCTCATCTTCACATGTAAGTGAAATCTTTAGAATCCTGCAACAAAGCACCGGCTTCAACTAATGTTTTTCTTTTTTTCCTCTCCTCACCCATCAAAACAGTGGAAATTTCAGATTCTGTTCCATCAACCCCATTGACAAAAGAGGTGGCCAAGAGATTCTCTACACCTGATGCTAACCCTGTGTCAACAGAACCAGCCTGGCTTGCATTAGCCAAGAGGAAAGCAAAAGCCTGGAGTGACTGTCCACAGATCATAAAGTAAACTGTAAAACTACATCTCTGTTGCTGACTATTAATTGCTTTCTTTTATTTATTCTGCATTTTACATATGACAAAATTGAAAATGCATGTATGGAAGGACTGAAAACTGAACTGATTACCATTTTGCTCTAGCTCACTGTTAAGCCTACTCAAGTCATATATTCCATTGCTTCGACAAATAGCTAAATGAGGTCATGGCAAAAATTTCACAGCCAGACTCTCAAAAACTTAAGAATGCTCAGATACTGGATGTAAATTTTAGCGAGTATCATAATAAGGGCCAGAACTTTGGTTCAGATGCTTCTTAAATTCTGTGGGTACTTGGTTCTGGAATTTTAGATCTCTATACTATAATTGAAATCTCAGCATTTTTTTTCAGCAGTCTGTTGTTAAAATTAAGACAAGATGCATGTTCCCTTCTCTTATTCATAATTTTTTTAAAAAATGTTAAACTGTATGAACTGTCAGTTCTGCCTGCTATTTGAAAGCTTTTTCCCTAATGAAGAACTTCGGGATATGCCGTTCCACATGGAAATAATAGGTAGAAAGATGATACCATCCAAATGCTGAGGTAATTTCTTCCATCGTAGTATTAATATACTACACCTATATTCCCTCATTCCTAGGAAGAAAACAATTAATCCTACTTTAAAAACCCTACAGTTATTTAAACAAATATCATTAAGTTTTCAAAAAGAAGCCAGGAAGTCAGCGTTTCTTCTAGCCATTTAAATACATCACTGTTTGTGCTTGGCCATATTTAAGATGCACAGAGACAGTGATTGCAGATTACAATCTTAAATCAGTTGAATGACTGGAATTAAACTGTTCCTGTGCAAATGTAGCTGTAGAATTTATGTCAGTAAGTTCCCACAGGAGTAAGACTGGCAGAACTGAAGTTAACTGAGAACTGAAAGCTAAGTCAGTGAGAGTCTCAGGAGTTTTAACTCTGCATTCTTCCTGATTTTACTCCACATGCAAGTTCAGGTAGTTCAGATAACTTCCTGTACTTTGACCAATACAGCCAGATCACTTCAGAAGAGGTTACTTACCCCATCTCAGGTATCTGCTGTGGCAGTGGAACACTTTATTACTTCACCTAACTAAAATAAAAATGTTCACTCCCTCTCTGCAGCAAAAAAGGATAAAGTCCATGATGTAATAAAAATGTTGCTATCCTCAACATCCCATGGAAATAGCTAGGTCTGCATTTTTAAAAGTCACCCTATTAAACAGATCACCTGAGTTTGTTTTACAAGGAAGACTTTAAAAAGTCTGAATGGCTCCTTATAACCATAAGGCTCAAAGGAACCTTTAAGTCTACAACATCATAAAAGGAGACAGTTGCATAAAAAGAAAACACATCATTATAGAATGATACCACATATGCTTCATGGAAGTGTTTTAGCCAAACTGCTGTATGCAGCATGAGGAGTAACACTTTATGCAGAAAACAGAATGAAACCTGCTGTATCCTCCTGTATCCAGAATCAAACAAGTCATTGTCAAGTACAGCCTTTTGCACCAAACAGTGGCTCAGTATCATGGTTACAATAGCACAAACACAGTGGATGTCTTAGATTGAGTAGATATGCAGCAGTAAGATGGGCTTTCTTGGTCAAAAGCCATCAGTTTTGCTCAGTTTCATATTTAAGACAGAATCTCTAAAGTAACTTTTTACTGTTAGTATTTAGTAGTAATTACTATAAAATTACTATGTTTTAAACAGAAATGGGGCAATGCTGCTCTCAAATGCTTAGGGGAAAAAAAAAACCCATAATGCCTTCAATATCTGAAGAAAGAATTGGCCCCATAATTCTTTTTGCTCTGCTAGCACCAGGAATTAGTGCATTTTAAATTTAAGGTTTCTTCCAAGTTTGTTTGCCTGCAGTATCTATTTGTAATCTAAATTGCCTGAAACCCATCTTTACAATTATTTCTTGGGAGGGGGAGCCAGGTAGACATACAGAGAAGGTGAAGTAAATGAAGATTAAAAATGCTGGTATTATGAAAAGCATAGCAAAGTTAGGTGCTACCGTGCATGACATAAGGATGCAATTTTCCAATACAGTCCATTTACACCACACAGAATAAGCTTTCATTAAGGATGGTCTTAAGCTAAAGCTTCAAAGCAGAGGGTTTTTTCAACCATAAAGGTATCTAGTGTTACAATGGAAACTGTTACGTGCAGTACTTGATGGAAACATTTCTAAAGTGTACATGTGCAACAGTGACATTTCATGTTAAATTAACAAAAATTTGCACTAAATACCAACGAAGTGAAGTGTTACTTTGCTTTAGCTTTGTTGCAACCATTTCTGATAAAGTATTGGAAATCTGTAAAAATAAACCCAAAACATTACTATCCATTTTAAAACAGCAAAAATATTTTAAGAACTGAACAAGCCACTATGTAGTATATTGTCTCAAATTTTTGTAACTTATACAAACACAAAATACCATTTCTTCTGACAAGGTTATATATGATTAACCTCAATGTTCATATAGTAATGTATAAAAACTATAAGATGTATAATTGTGGGGTATTCGTTGTGTACTTTTTTAATTTTTCAAATGTTTTAAAGTGCAATTGTTTATTATACTAATGTCATTTTAATTCTTATTAAACTATAACCCAGTCAAAATTACCTAATCGATATATGTACTCTGTGTCTCCTTTTGCTAATCACGTAGTTCAGATTTGCTTTACAAATAGAACTTTTTACAGTGCTACACATGTCTTGCTTATGCATTTCTGCTAATAATAAAATGGAGGAACCAAATGTGATAAAGCAATATGGGATTCAAAGTAGATGGCTCATCAGGGAGAATAAGATAATAGTTTCTATTATACTTCTTTTAGAAGACTCATAATCAGAAATGCTCTCAGGGAAGCGTACTTTTGTCACTGCAAATACTAGATCTACATTACTAAGGCCACTGGTACTTACTTTTAAGATGTTAGAGACAACCAAATCCAATTTACACAACCCTTTATTAATAGTTCTTGTAAAGACAATGTAGACAGCATTCATTGAAATAACTTAAAAATTATTTGACAATGGTTGATTTGAGCACTGCACACTTCATCTTGCAACTTATACTGTACCTGCCACTGAAATTTAATAAATATATACAGTATATTCTCCACTTCAGAATACAAGAAGTAACTCCTACTGACTTCGATGGAGTCTAAGTATATGCTAGAATGAATTGAAGTCATGGAGGGCTTAAGTCCTTTATAAACAATAGTTCTTCTTTTGTATAAACTATAAAACAAGTTGCTCCTACCAGGTATACAGAATGCAGGCTATGTCTTCAAAAATCAAGTTAAAAGTTAGATTCAAAAAATGACTTGGTTTACCTTGCCTTGGCACAGAAACCATGCTAGACTAGACAAACACTAGCCTGATAAATGGAAGAGCCAGGCATAGGCTAGGCTGGACTCAGAGAAAGCAATACATTCCTTCCTCAGAGACAAGCAGGCTATTTGAAGCTGCAGAGTATGGCATCTTACTACAGATTCTCCCTTCTCTGGGAAGGTGCTGAGCAGCCATCCTCCTTCCATCAGTACAGCCTACCCTGGACACTGCCTGATGCAAAACGCCACCTGATAAGCCTGCAAGGAGCAGCTCTTGCCTGTAGCAAAATAGGCAGAGAGGTACAGGGCGCATGTGAGTTCTCAGTTTACAAATGTAAACAATAAAAATAAAGCAGCCTAACAACTTAGCTGTTATTTTTTTCCTGTTATATACAGATCTAAGCAATAAACATAATCATTTCTACAGCCAACAACAAGCTTTGTTCCCCATACTACAGGGGAAGAAAAAACCTCTCCTGGAAGCTTATCTACTCCTTCTGCTGTTCCATTCTTGGCATTCAGGATCCACACTTTGCCATCGGTAGATACTGCTGCCAAAAGAATTTTCTTACTTAAGTCATCACTTTGGAAAATGAACGGTGTTCCATATACACTTGAAGTGGCTTCAAATTTCCACAGTAAATTACCCTCCATGTTACAGCAGTAGATAAAGCAATCATGGGAGCCAAAAAATATTTCTTGCTTAGTTAAACTTGAGAGGCATGGAGATGAAAACACTGGCCCATTAGTGGAAAACTGCCAAACCTACAGAAAGAACATAACCACCCATTATCAAAGGTTTTTCCATATTATCAGTTTGACAGCAACTATAATTTTTTAATAGACTAGTTGTAGCCTAGCAGAGCATTTTATTTCAACAATATACTAGATTTCAGTGAGGGCTGGTAAATTCTTGTCAAATTACAAGTTTTACATACAGAGTAAGCAATGGAAGTCTCATAAAATAGACATGGAGGAGGGAAAAGTTACTACCTTATGTGAAGCCCACATAAAGAAGGCCACTTTGGGAAAAGGATATTCTTGGGCTGTTGTACCATAATTAGTAATAAAGAATGCTGTTAATACGCCATTCTTTGCCAGAAAGGCAGATTTCTTTTGTAATATAGATTTCCTTTGCTCATGCTAATGGTGTGCAGATCCCTCTCTGAGAGAGTATCAGGTCTGCAACACTGCTGCAAGCAGACAGAGAGCAGGGCAGGGGCTAACATAAATTTATAATCAGAAAAGGCTTAGGAATTGCCATGTATACGGCATGTCAGGCCAACAAACAGAAACAGTGTCAGTTGTTTTACCAGATACAAACTACATTCATCTCTGAGGAACTAAAAAAATACTCTTATTTAACTCAATGTGAAGGCTGACAAACATTTTGCCAGAATTATGATTTGGCAATTTTTTGATAAATGCATAAACATTCTAAGAAACCTTTGCTTCTGAATAACCACCATCATGCAGAAGAGACGGCTTAAACATGCTTGAAAAATTCCAAATGAAACCATTTAATTTGCTGGCACTATACTTAATAATTTACTCTGGGTATAAGTTCTGAACTAAAAATTCTCTTACTGCATCAGGCAATTTGAGAGTTTGTAGTTTTGCCGTGAACTGCATAGATTACCTCCGGCAAACTTTTTTCTACTTTCTCCCCTCTCTAACAATAGACACTCTATTTGTTTCACAAAAAGGTATATGTCAATCATTAAATCTCAGAAAACAGTATTAATAAAGCATTCAGGGTTTTGTACAGACATAAAAAAACAACACGATTTTTACCTTTTCTCCAGAATGAGTGTAACAATATAAGTTTCCATCCACACACCCCACACAGACATAGTTCTCATTGCAGTGAGGAGAGGAGAAGAGTGGTTTTCCCAAGCTGCTTTTCCAAAGCTTGCTCCCTGTCACCTGTAAGTGGCAGCATGGAATATCTGATGCTTAAAACAACTCTAAGAAGCAGCACAAAACAACCCTTCTGTCACAGCCCTTATGAAGTGTGGGAAGAAATACACAAAAACTCAAACTAAAACAACAACAACAAAACCCCAAACCCACAAAACAGACAAACAAAAAATCAAAGAGAAGAAGGCTTCTCTCATCCAGAATACATCATCATCATGGCTAGGCTTCGCGAACGAAGATTTGTGAAGGACTATACCCACGCTTGCTCCAAGCGCGCTGATGGCTAAAAAGGCCAATGCGAGATAGACACGTCCGGTTGCAAAAGGCACAGCAGAATGGTTCCCCAGGTGGTACTGAAAGGACACGGTTCTTTCTGCGTTGTCTTTTCTCCTCGAGAGTAATAATGATAATAGTATAGTAGTAGTAGTTCTAATAAATGCCAAATTCATTTTTTTATTCCATTCCCAGTTCTTCAGTCTGTGACACGGACCAATGAAGCAGAGCATATCTAATCAAGTCATATTGATACTGCAGGAAATTCTGCAACCCACAGTCTATGATTGTCACAATATGCTCCTAATGTACCCTGCAAATTCCTCAGGAATTATGATTATTTATAAAAATAGAAATGTGCAGGTTTATTTCTAGCTGGGTTTCTCAACTACATGTTACTCTGGATTACAGTATGAAAAAAACCCATTTTTTTCTTAAGCACAGTCCACTAGGGATGCAAAACCACACTCTGGTTTTCTAATACTACATTGATTATTACAGAGGACATCTGTAGTGGGTGGAAGGTAAAGGTGCTTAGTGGGTTGTGTGATACAAAAATGTTAACAGCTGCTTCAAGTCACTGTTTCTTTTATCAGGCAGGACCAGCTGTAAGCAAACAATACCTCAGAAAACCATGAAATTGCTCCACATCTATCAAGAATGCCATTTTCCCAGTGCAAAGAATAGAACTGCAGTCTGAGATTAAGGGGACAGCTCTTTAAATGACTATGGGAGGGAGACAGTAAAACGAATGAAGGGGCTTCTTTCTGGATTCTGTTCTGATTTTTGTGTATTTTTTTCCAATCCTTCTGTCAAAGGGAGGGCATGGGGGAACTAAATCTACAGACACGCTCTCACTCAATAGTCAACCTGATAAAGTAGTATATGGGAATGAGAAGACACTGACTGCAACTTTGGTCTACAGTCAGCATGTGAATTCAAGCAACTCATTTCAGTTCTCTTTGTCACTGGATAGCTTTCTGAAGTATAGGAATTACTATGGTAATCTTGTGTATAATTATAAGGCTCCCAAGTGAAAAATGTTTTATGGTAACATATGGTCATCTTTCCTTTCATCAGAAAAGTGATTTTAACTTCAGATATACATTTTAGTTTCATTTGAATTTGAGACTGGGCTCAAAGACAAGTAAGCAAAGGTACATACTGGATTAACAGCCAATAGTACTCCTCCTAAAGTGGCAACATAGAGATGATGCGGAAAAGAACTTAGACAAGGAGATGAAAACACAGCCCCACCTTCGCAGTGTGACTTCCACATACACGCCTTTTTCTGTAAGCACAAGAAAACACATTAATAAATAATTTTCAACTGGAGCTAGAGCTCATCATGTTTACAAAGACCTTTGCATGTCAAACCTTATCACTGTGTTTAACTCAGCAGACGCTAGTTTAGAAGTGAAGATATAACCTATGTCCTGTGAGAGCAACGCATATGCTGTTGGCTACTTTCTCTTCCAGTAAATAAAAGAAATTCAGCTAATGAAAAGGGAGTATCTGCCCCTTTTATTTTCCACCTCCCTTTATTTAGTCGTTTTGAATGTAAGATTCCTTCCCCAACCATAAAGACATAGATCTACTTCTAGCTAGGCACCCTCTTCTGAGACACCCATAGAGAATTTAATAACTAAGAAACTTAAGATTTGGTTTCAACCAGGACTAGTAACACAAGAACCACAGTTGAGAACACCACTAAAACTATCTGCTGCCATGTAATCCTAATCCCACTTCAAGCAGGCCTATTTCAGAAGTGTGATTGTGGACTCCTAAGAATACTAACATCAGTGGAGCTTCCTCTGCTGTACTACAAACAGAGTTTAAATTGGATATTTATTCTTCTACAGTCAGTGTTCTTACATAAATATCCAAAGCATACACATGTTGGTCATGTGATCCGATGTAGACTAGTCCACTGGAAGGGTCTACAACTGCAGAGCTTTTCACAGTGTCTTCTGTGGCAAAAGTCCACTGTATTTCTCCATCACTGCTTTGAAGCACATACACTAAGCCATCATAACAACCTATGTGAAATAAAATGACAGAGGAAAAAAGAATAATTATTATTTGCATTTATGGTGTGATACACGCTGCTAGCTGCATCACTGCTGGAAAGAAATTAGATTATTCACGATGTAGAGTTTCAAAACATTTTCCAAAGCTTCTCCTGTTCTTTCAGGTCAAAATCTGTCCTGATAGTTAATATATTCAAAGGTGATTGTTTTGTGTGTTCTTTCTAGGTTACATTTAGAATATACTTATTTCACTGCCTTTCTATCAGATTTTACAGTAATAATATTAGAAGACATGGAAAGTTGCTGAAAAGGGAGAATATCAATTTTTTTTAATCACCTCTTTCTCTAGTTTTCCTTTCTGAAAACAAAAGTACTGAAAAAATAAGGTCAGTATGTTTTCTAATGTGAACTAAACTATTATTCTAGAAACTCCTTCAATGTTAATGAAACATTTAATTTTGTTATCAGAGTTAACAGAAATCAAAATACAAGCAAAAAGATGATAACATCTTTGCATAAAAAATTGCACCACCTGGACATCTGTGCTAACCAGTGATGTGTATGCATTAGTTAAAAAGTTGACAATAAGATAAATAATAGCAACTTCGCTGACAATGGATATGACAAAACAAAACAAAAAAAATCCAAATATATTCTTCACATTTTCCAAAAAGAAGAGTCATATAATTAAACTCTGAGACATAATATGAGGTACCATATACTAATTTCTACCTCTATCAACTTTTAAATATATTTTGAAACTGTATCACCTTTCCATACTGTAAAAAAAACCAACCAACACTGGTTATGATGAAACTTAAATTACTTCTTCCTCCTGTTTTTGTTTTATAATAATTTAGTTCTGAGGAAGGTATGGATGTTTATGGATGGAGAACATTCAGAGGTAAGAAATATGATTCTCTGTCACTCACCTCATATTTAGCAGAAAAAATAATTTAAAATGAAAGCTGAAACAAAAGACATACCAACAACAATGAAATTTCCGCACTTGGATACGCAGGCAGAAGATTCAATACGGTCTCCAAGGGCCTTCTCCCACTTTATTTTTCCCACATCTAGATCAATCGCCTGCATCGCATGAGAGTGAGAGCCAACATATACAGATGCAGATACTTCTTCCTTAGATGGTATTATAACGAGTGGTGATGCATCAACACACTTTCTTGTATTTGACTTCCATCTTACGGACAATGCCAACTCTGCCATTGTTACATGACTGCATTCTGCATGGATTTGCTGTACAGAGGAACAGTCGTTTTTATTTGCCGTGTTTGTAACTGTTAAAATTCTTTCTCCCGTTTCATACCCTTGCGTGTGGCTTTTTGTTATACTTGGAGCCTTGGAATGCAGAAAGGATGGCTGCTGTAGCACATCCACTCCTACCTGTACCGTATTTTTGAGTTGCATAAAAGACTTGGTGAAATTCGCAGGGAAAAAACGATTTCCTCTGCTTAGTGCAATAAATGGAATTAATCCTGAAGTAACCTCATGAGATATTTCAGATGTCAGTTTAATACATTTTCCATGGAATTCCTCTCCACTGTTCTGACTTAATTTTCTTTTCACAACATTGTCAGGATTCGTTAATTGGTCTTCATCTGTAATGAGCATTTTAAGAATATGTCTGTAAACTTCTTCAATCGAGCGGCTGAGAATAACTCCAAGAAGTCCAGGCACAGCTTTACCTACAAGCATCTCAATTTCACCATAAAATCGTAGAGCCTTTAAGGAGTCTCCTCCACTGTACAGAAATACTGCATCTTTAGAAATTTCAGTGGAATCACCCAGAAGACCGAGGACAGACTAGAGAAAAGAAGAAGGAAAGAGGTACCAGTCCATGGGTGTCACACCATGTCACACACATAAAACCTCAAATTGGGTAGAATCCACCTGAACACCTAAAAGTCCTGCTAAAAATCAACACCTGAGTAAAGTCACTCCTCTGCAAAAAATATCACATGAAACATGTTAGTGCTAACAGAGGTAGTGATGGAACAAGGGTTTGGGAGTAAAGGAGAAACTAGCTCAATTCCAGTTTTGCAGCCTAAGGAATTAAAGCAACCTGTGCCCTATATTGATTGGCTGTTTTCAATCTCAGTACCATTTATCAATGACAACTTCGCAGATAAAACCTAGATGCCTTTTGATAAAATTGGTTTAAGTGGGTTATATTATTAATAAAACTTATATAAACTGTTCTCTTTTACTTCTGAATTATTTAAGTAACCTACTTACCTACATACTTTTGAAATTATAACCCCTTCAATTCATGAAGGGTTTTGGATGTGGCACTGTTATTATAACAAACAGCAATCACTGTGTCTCCTCTCACTGCACTCCCTGCTTGTTAAGACTGGGTGTGAAGTCCAAATCCTCTAGTTCCGGAAATTGCCTTCTGCTGTTCATAATGGGCCTAGGGCACATCCCATCCCTCTGAGTTACCATTTGTATTGCCATCAACACAGTAAGCATCAGCACACATAAATAATTTCACTATATTTACTTGTTCAAGTCCTAGCCACTTTCAGGTGAAACTTAGAAGTCTACCTTTGAAAAAAAAGTAGTACTCTTCGACATCACATTTCAATACCTTAAAAAACAAGTCTTTAGCACAGAAGTTTAGAAATAATACAGACAGTCTGAGAGACAATCGTGCAACCGTGCCATCTATTTAAGAAAAGGATTTTTCAATGCATAATTATCTTGAGAAATAAGAAACTACTACAACAGTAGCTGTTTTGTACAAAGTTTCCATGTCCCAGTTCCTTGTGTCCTTTACGGGTACCTTCTTTATTAGGTGATCCAATATCCAAAAAGCTACTGACTCGTTACATCCTTCCCATGCTAATTGCTTATACCACATAGCCCACAGTTTTATCTGATAGAAAAATATAAATGACTCCCTCTTGGCCACTGCAGAGCGACTATATTTAAGTATTAACTGAACAGAAAGAGCTGTACTGCTTAAATCTATAGGCAGCTAGAATGTTCTGGTTGCATTAGTCATACTTCTTAAAACTGTTTAATTCCTGACACATGTATAATGATCCACTTGCAAAGATAAAAAGGCAGCTCAAAATACTACCTTCCATAAATACAGCAATCTTTCCCACAATTCCTCTGCGTCACTCAGCTTACTGTCACGCCTTCTGGAGTTTAGATGGTTCTGGTAAATCTTGTTCAGTTCAGATATATCAACTTTGCCTTTGTAGAAAATAAAGTAGGATTTTTTTTCATTGCTCTTTTAGCATTTACACTTCCAAAATTTGCTCTGCCCAAATAGTCACTTTATTCTTGCACGTATTTCCTTATTCATACTCAATTCCACTAGTATCTTTTTACCCACTTGATCAACTACATGAAACCCAGTCAGGTTTTTGAAAATTTACTCTAGCCTCCCACATAATCCCACCTTCAAGGCCTGATCTTTCCCCAGCTGAAGTCAGGGTTCTGTTGCAGACTGCAACAGGAATGACTGAGAAAAGAAATGTGCAGTGTCAAAACTAAACTGATTTTTCTACTACTGCTTGACTCTCAAATGAAACGTTGTCAAGAAAACATAGCATATGGTCATGATTTCCTACTGGGAGTTAGTTATCCAATGTATACATTTCAAAAGCATGAATCAGGTACTGAATTTTGATCAATAAAAAAAAAATTAAAAAAGCAATAGATACCATTAAAATAAGCGTCGAGGGTACTTAATAAATTCATTTACCATGTGATGTTAAAGGCAAAGCTTTAATAACTACAATCTCATCAGGGACTGCATAAGCTGGTAGATGCTTCTGGAGTTCTTTAAGTGTTTCTCTCTCTTCTAAATCATCTTTGGGTAAAACAAACAGGATAAGTTTTTCTTGCCGATACCAGGACACTGCACAAGCTTCTACCTGGCAAAGATCTTCAGCAGCCTGTAATTAAAAGATATTAGTCTTTCTTTGAAATGCAGTTCATCAGTAGAGTAAAAGGAGCAAAAAACGCAGTGAAAAAAAAGCACACCTTTAAAAATCGTATTTTTCTCACATTCCTACAGAACATCCTATGAAATCATCTTGTAGCTGAAGTTTGTACTTCTTCACATAAAAATGACCTCAGAGATATATGTATTATTTGCCAAAATGCCATGAATGAGAAATAATCCAAGAGTCTGAACTCAATCTTGTAGAACAATCACTATACAAGCAGTGCAATGCTCACTACTTTTCAGGTGCTTACACAGTTGTCAATTCTCCTGGAAGAAATCATACAATAAAACAGATTCCCGAGAACTCAGAACTCCTCCCTAAATTATTTGACTAGATTTTTGATAACACAAATTCCTTTTAGACTCCTAAAAGTCAGGTGAAAATAAATAAATACCCATTTCTGATGATAACAATGTGTTCTTTATACCTGCCTTTTTCTACTGTCATACTCTACTCACTGGATGTGAGCACTTACCTGCCGCAAACATTCAGTATTAAAACGTTTGCCGTGGCGCTTAATCTGATTGTCTTTCCGACCCAAGAAGAACAAATTCCCATTCTGCACTCTTACAAAATCCCCTGTTTCTCTCATTGTACCCAGCGGTACAGTTATTTCACCATCAAGAAAGCAGATTCGTTCTTCACCACCTACACAAGAAAAGATTGTGGTCTTATGTATTAAATGCCTAACTGTAAATGAAAATTATAAAAAGTGTTCTATCAAATTCTCCTAAATTCTAACAAGCACTATAAGAATTAAGATTACCATCAATGCCTAAATTTCTACAATGTACAAATTTGGCTATTCAGTTAATTCAGTTATTACATAGAAATTACTTCAGCTGATAATTTCATAATGCAAGCAGGAAAAAAAAGTCAATGTAATGAAGGCACAGTCTGCAGATAAAACCATTCCAAAAACCTAAAATACCATCAGAAGGCTCCCAGCATAATCAAAATTTAAAATGCTATATTAATCTGCATATCAGAGGCAAACACCAAGTAAAATAATCATTATTAAAACTTAATCAATTAAGAATAGCATCTCAGAAGAATTAGAAATATAAACGAACCTATAAATATTTGTCCCTCGCCTTCAAGAACTGCAGATCCGTTGGTATCTCTGACCTCAACTTTTGTTCCAAGAAGCGGTGATCCCAAAGGTATAGGAAAATCTGATCTAAATATATTAAAGAGTGAAACAGTAAAAATCTTTCCTTTCAGAACACAAAATAATTGTTACAGAAATGAGTTAGCATACAATCTTTTAAAAGATTTGTATTAGAGAAAAAATAGATGCTTGGGATTTCTTTCTACAAAAGTTTTTTCTTTAAAAATGTATCAATTTATTAAAAATTTGAAACTTCATCAATGTGCATGGGTTTCATTATCGTATACCAAAAAAGCCTGAAATGACAGAAAATAAGGTCTGAATGGGCCTGAAATACCCTGAGAGAACCCCAAGAGCTTCAGCTAGTTTTTAAGTCTCCCAGGTTAAAATTTCCACCAAGTCAACCCATTTAAGTATGTGTAACTGCTTTCTAACTCAGTCTTTCCCTGTCTTACTTAGTTTGAGCCTTTACTCTATTTCACTACTGATGTTCTGGCAATAAGTACAGTTGACTCCTTCAGAAAAGACTGAAATACAAGAAACTGTCATTTCACTGTCATGTATCTATTATAGACTTCTGTTGAACTGCAGACCAATCCCTTCCTTTCCCTTCATTTTCCAGCCTCTTCAAGCACTTGCAGGACCTCATATATTGAATACAGATGCTATTTCTGAGTGGAAGTATAGAATAATATATTTTCTTTGGTAAAGCAAAACTTAATAAAGTCACTTTAAATAACTTCTGCAGGGATTCCAGTTCAATGTCTATCATAAATTATTATATATTTTATATTTGAATTCAAAATGAAAATTAGTTTTACATGAGAATTTAATAACACTTCATGATCATCCACCACTTTCAGTCTTCAATGGTTTAAGCACTACGTTAATATATCACATCATTTGCCTGAAACATCCCATTTTCTACCAGTATAAACACACATGAGGACTCAGCAGCTCTGGTAACATGAGAGTGAGATACTATTTCTGTGATTTTCACCATTCACATGCCAAGCCATGAAAACAGTGAATTTTCCTACCTAAAATCGGCACCAAAAACCTCTTCAGGAATCTTGTAGCAAGTGGCCCAGCTTGACACTTCAGTAATACCATAGAGATTAAAAATACTTGTTTTGTTCTCCCTGTGCTTCCAACTTTTCAAGAGATTCAGTACAGGAAATGCTTCACCACCAAGGGCTAAGACACGAAGTGAAGTATTTGCAGACAACACTGTTGATTTAATAATGTGATCTCCAAACCTTCTGAGAAGTGTTGGTGTTGCCTAAATAATACATATTAGAAAAAGGAAAAAAAAAACCAAAGAGAAAGACTTGTTATATTTTTTCAGTTTATGTGTACATCTCGTCCTGGTTCACTGCACAGCTGTATTGTGGATGTACTTTAAAACATTTACATACAGAAGATGGCATCAGCCATCTGATACCGGTATACATCACACCGGTGTTTTGTTTCTTATGTGAAGCCTTTCATGAATACTATTAGCACCAATCAATGTTCTTCTGCAGAGTTTCTTCTTTATCAGAATGTTAGAGCAAAAATACTATCTATACATCTGATTCACCTGCATACAGAACATTTAAAGACCTTTGCGTAACACTAAAAATCCCTAGGATGTCAGATTCTGGGTTGTCCTTGATTTGTGTAAATATAAGTTCACAAGGATTAGTTCTTCTGAAAGCTTTCACATCACACTCTAAAATAGGCAGGAGGAAAAGAGACAAAAACAAATACCAAACCCCTCAAACCCAAACCACTTTTCTTAAGCAACTACTTCTTATAAAACTATTGGTGAAGTAGAGCCCTTTCATTGAGGGAAAAACAGTAAATCATGTTATTTCACTCTTATTCTTGCCTACTTTTCTATTAAGAGGACTGGAAAATGAATGGAATTATTTCTTACCAGGTTCCTTTCTTCTAGTAATAGCTGAAGACCATTTCTTTTCAACTGCTAATTTTAACTTTAGTGAATAACAGCAATGAAAAAAAAATAGAGAAAAAATTTATACTCTTCCCTCCCTCATCACCCCTTTTTAGATATCTCAAGTCTGCTCAAGAAAGTCAAGGGGTGTAGATAATGTCTTTCTATAATTTAAGAAGCATCATAAAATTATTTATCATCAGTTAAGCTGTGAGGAGAATAGTTCTGTCATTAATTCAGTTGAGAAGACCCTCCTTCACTGATTAGGACAATGATCAAAAAACCTCCACAAAATCAAACTTTTCTGAGAAAGACATCTAAATACCTTCAATCACCAAATTTTGCCTTTCGCTATTACTGCTTAATGTGATTAAAAAATGTATCTTTAAAAGTCTTAACAGACACATTTTAAAAAAAAAACTTGCTAAATAGAGAGCAATATCTCAGATTTTTTTCCTAAAAGCAAATGAGCTAAACTGATCATGAAACTTGTATATGACAGGAAATTCTACACCACTGCAGTTTATAGTAATCCTGACAAATAAAATCCTGACAAATAAAATAAGAGCAGAGAATAATTACGAAAGATTTGTAATTAGTTGATTTTTTTCTGGTATGGAAGCTTCAGTTAGCCACTCACTAATTTTAAATTTATACCCTACGATCTCAACTAGCACCATTCTTTCAAAAGAAAAGGAAATGGAACAGGGTCTGGAACGTAAATCCTACAAGGAGCGGCTGAGGGAGCTGGGGTTGTTTAGCTTGGAGAAGAGGAGGCTCAGGGGGGACCTCATCACTCTCTAGAACTGCCTGAAAGGAGGCTGTAGCCAGGTAGGGGTTGGCCTCTTCTGCCAGGCAACTAGTGACAGGATGAGAGGAACAGCACAGTCCACAGGGCATGGGCTAGTCTTATTCAGCCATGCTGGATGCTTCACGTAAATTCTGCAAACTTTAAAACTATTTAAATTGAAATCATAAAGGATATGACTTATTTTAAGACATAAAAGACATATGAAGACACATAAACAGGTGAACTGAAAACAATGTGTTGCTGTGAAATCAATTATTCTCTTGCTGTCATTATGGTAAAAACAATAGACATTTTATCACCCTACATATAGCACAGGTTTAGTTGTACTTTCAGCATAAAGACTACCATTACAACTTCAAAGTTGTTTATGAGGAAAGGCTCTAAGATCAAGTCCATCAAAAAGTGCTAAAAATGTCTATAACAGTTTACTTTACTATCAGATTCTTCAGAACAAAGAGTTCAATTAATATAATTCAATTTATTCTTAATAACTAATGATTTCTTAAAATAATCTTTGGTTCCTTGTTTTCTATCACAAAATGTTTGAGGTTTTAATCAAATCGTAATTTTCTAAACAGCTAACACTCTACAACAAAAAGGATAGCTACTGCCTTCGAGGAAGAACACTCCTGCCCTAACAGCAGCGTCTAGGCTGACGAAAATGTAGTACATGTTAGCAAAAGTGTGAAGCAAGACATTGGAGACACTTATCTTAGGTGTTGCCTACCTGCAACACTGTCACATGGTGATGGTGAAACAGAGCAGCAGAGAGCTCCACAGGCATCATTTTAATAGTGTTTGGTACTATGAGAATAGAGGCTCCACTTGTCAGAGCCACGAACAATTCAACCACAGATGGGTCAAATGTTAGAGGAGATGCCAGGAACAGCACATCTTCCTGTGTGATCTCAAATATGCATCTAAAATAAGAAAGCTAGGAATTACAAATCTGATGCACGCCTTCAAAAACCACTTCCAAACTAGAAGAATGAAAGCATGAAAGAAATACATATTAAAAAAGCTCAGATCTTAAGGGCTGCTCTGAATAAGTAGGCTTATGCAGGCCAGGTAATTCGAGCAAGAGCTCCTGAACTGTAACTGTTGATTTAACTAATTGTCATCTACAAAGATGCCCACCACATTACACACCAACACAGTTCACTGATAGGCATATTTCAATTAATGTATGTGCATTTAAAAAAAAAAAAAGGAAAAGAAAGAATTTTCCTTAATACTTTTTTTTTAAGTATTAAATGAAGCAGAAAGAAGCCTGGGTAGCCTAAAAAGAGATTAGGACTAAAAGCCTACAGAACACAGTGAATATAACTGTGAACAAATAATTCACTTTGTTATCTATTTTAATTCATATTGTTATCTTTTTTCTTTTAAGCCACAAGCCAGAAATCTTACAACAACAGCATACTATTACATGAAGCACAGCCCTCAGTTGAACAAAATGTTACGTGATTCCATTTAAAAACAAAATAAAGAAATACAAGTAAATCTGAAAACAAAGGGAAGAAGGAAGAAGTGAAGCTGTGGTAGCAAAAACCCTACCTACACTCCTCTGAAGTATTAAAAGAAAAATAAAAAAATTTTCTAAACATCAAATTCGTAAAAGCATTTGAAAGGAAAACTGAAAACCACACTTACTTCAGATGCTGAATATTTGGCACTATGCATTTATGAGGCACTCTGACTATTTTGGGGATCCCTGTAGTTCCTGATGTATGCAAGACATACGCTAAAGTGTATTTCTGGACGACATCCATGGATCCTCCTTCTGATGTTTTCACTTTGGTTTGATCTGGACAAATGGTATATTCTGCCTGCGAGTTACCCACAGCGTTGAAAGGTTCACATTTAGTTCTCATATCATCTACTTGTGAATTTAAACCAGTGTTGCTTGAGCTCATTTGGAATAGAGTTAAGCCAATATGTTCTATTGTGGAAGAATCATGGGAAAAACACCCAACATGGGACATCTGGAATTTCTGTAAGAGAAAATAAACAACTCAAACAGCAGAACTCAAGATGCACTGTTGTTGTTCTACTGTATGCAATGAAATAGGAAACAGCATTTCATACAAACCAGCTGTGATTTTTTATGCCTCTACTTTTGGAGGACATGCATCAGACAGTTTTAAGCTCATGTGTTTTTACATATTAAATATGAGTGAACATAGACTTTATAAATGTGAAATAAACAATTCTCTAAGCAAGAAAAGGAAAATATACAAAAGAATGCTGCAGAAGACAAACGACTCTGAATTATAACTAAATGGTCTAATCTTGTCTATTCCCTTTGCAATGAGTGAGGGTATAATATCTGGGAGAAGTTGGACAAAAAGCAACTAAAGTATTAAATGTAGGAGTTTTTTTGAACTACTGCAGATTTCCAACCCTTATCTTTGCCATATGATGAAACAAGTCTGGAAAAGTCTTCCAGTGGCAGCACCCAACAAGCTTGCCTGAACAACAGCATAACAGAAAAGAAGGCGATTTTTCTGAAGAGGAGGAGAAGCACTTTGTACTTCTAATTTTAAAGATGTTCTTTTCTGAATGAGAAAAACAACCTCTTGCCATGAAGAAACAAAAGCACCCCATTCAAGCTTATTAAAACAGAATACAATGTGAATATCTACACATCCAAAGTGCTCTTTACTGCTTCCTGTAGAGGCCTGAAAACTTACATTTATTTTGTCATTCTCAACGAGAATATACTGAAGATTGGTTTTCTTCATGAAGTAAGTAGATAAGGTTGGTGGTGCATCTGGATCAACAGGTGAATAGGCAGCAGGAACCTGAAGGATTCTAACAAGACACAAATGTTCTAAACTTATTTTTTTAAAAAAAACATAAGAAAATCCTCTTAATTTTCATTAACATTTCTTTTAAACTTTTACAGTTGGCTGAGCTAGAAAATGTATTCATGACTTTTAAGGATTTTTTTGGTAATAAAGTAAGATGAATAATCAGTGTTGCCTTTTGGTATTTTGCAGCAAGGGAAAAAATGAAAGCTAGATGAAAACATTCAATATTATTTCTGGCTAAGCAAGTAAGTGATGACGAAAGTATCACTGACATCAACAGAACCACATTTTAAAATTTTCTGCTACTGACTAGAAACAGAAATCAATATGCTCACGAGGGGAAGTGGAGGGACAGGTATCGATCTCTTCACCCTCGTGACCACTGACAGGACTTGAGGAAATGGCGTGAAGCTGAATTGGGGGAGGTTTTGGTTGAATATCAGGAGAAAGTTTTTCACCCAGAGGGTGGTTGAGCACCAGAACAGGCTCCCCAGGGAAGTGGTCACAGCACCAAGCCCATCTGAGTTCAAGGGAGCATTTGGACAATACTCAGGCACATGCTGTTAACTCTTAGGGTGTCCTGCACAGGGCCAGGAGTTGGACTTGATGACCTTGATGCGTCCCTTCCAACTCTGCATATTCTATGCTTCTATGGAAAATAAGCTTTTCATTTCTACATATACGACATGCAGAAACACATTTTAAAAAACAGCAAAAGCCTGCACGCTGAAAACTACCCTGAGCCTAAACAATCCAGCATAAGAAAATCTGAGCATGTAGCTGGAACATCTTCCCTAAAAAACAAGTGGAGCACCAAACACCTCTGTGCTCCCATTCCCTGCCCTGTAGCTGCTCACTGCCCACCTCTAGCGGCGCCCTTGCATAACGACAAGTACTGGAATTCATTAGCGCCACAGAAAAAGCCAAGGCAAGTGCGGCCACTAAAACATGAACGGTCCCCATAAATCTTCAAATTTCTTCTACTCTTGGGTTCTGTACTGTACATACAGTTAGTTATACTTCCTCTTTGTGCAAGTGGTTTGTCACTGCACTAATGCTGAGACCTTAATGGAGACATGGAAACGGCAGCACTCTGCATGAATAGCACATGTGTTAGCGAGCGCCTAAACCTGCCCTGCATCGTATCTCAGTCAGCTACTCGGCAGTGAGAGCTGTAGGAATCAAAGCACTCCAGTAGCTCCTGCTTACAGAGCAAAAGAAAACTGTGTTACTGCTCAGTTCACTGGGATACAGGATAAAACAAGTTGCAAGGGACCTCAGTATGTCGAGTCCAACCTCCTGCTCAAGCAGAGCCAGCTCTTACACCAGACCAGACTGCTCAGGATTCTGAACACCTCCAGGGATGAGTCCTGCACATCTTTGGGCAACCTGCTCCACTGCTGTCCTGGAAGTGTTTCCTGACCAGTGAGAATGTTCCTCAGTGCTTCTTGGGAGGTTTATGATTACAGACTCACTCACTCCACTGAAATCTTTATACTCCACTGTGGTACCTCTTCTTGTGCTATTGTGTATTTTACACGCAGTGTGACAACAGAAAAATACCAACACAGACCATTCCCCCAGGAAGCACAACCGCTGCTGTAAACACCAGCTGAAGAAAATATGCTTGTGATCCTGTGATTCTCTAACACATCATAAATGCTATGGATACAAAAGATACATATATGAAGGATACAAACATTAAAATTCATCAGCAGAAGTAGGATTTTTAAAATGTTGGATTAACACGAGTATTTAGATCACAAACATTTCAACTTCCTAGCCATTAATTAATCCGTATCATTTTAGTGTTGCATTGCTCATTACTTCTTTCTGCAATACTTGTAATGGAACATAAACATATATTCATTTAACTTAAAACATAGAATTTGTTTTCAGAGCACCTTTTTTGCCAGCAAGACGATACATTAAAAAACCTGCATAGTCCTTTTTTTAAGATATTTGTCAGATCACCTCAATTTTTCAAACAAGCAGAACAAAGATACAGTCATCAATTTTTTTATATTTCTGTAAATACGCTAAATTGTATTTTTAAAAAAGGATGCAGTTGCAAACAGTTTAGACATTTAGAACCTAAGATTCAAAAATATTTCAGCAGTGGCTTTTTAAAAGATTGTAATACTGCCATCTTTTTCCTTAAAGAATGTAATACTCCAGCACCTCTTAATTGCACTACTGTGCATTTTTGTTGTTACTAAAAATCTAAACAAACTGTAAAATTTGCTTTAATAGAGGTGACCCTTAAAAACCCAACACACACTGCAAACACTCAAACCATTACCCTAAGATCCAAGATGGCAGGTTTATTCCTGGATAGCAGTAAAGGCCTATTTCGCATTTGCCTTGCTGGTCACAGTGCTTTTGAAGGAAAGCTGTTAGTTCCCTGGCCAGCTCAACCACTGTGGCGTAGGTGTGGAAAGCTGGAGATTTCCCAGTGCATTCATCAAACCAAACTGCTGCTCTATCCGAATGCAGGCTGGTTGCCTGAGCCACCAGCTCCTGAAGCGTCATCCCGGCTGCGCAGCTCCAGTCCCCCTGGAATAACAGATCAAAATGTACTGTCACCTCACTTTAATATTTTAGCCAAACTATAAACGCACACAAAACACTACCAAGAAGGAAAAAAAAAGACCCACACAGCTCTATCGCACCTTAGACTGCTATGGTGTAGAGCTGAATTCTTGACTCATTTGCCCTAAGTCTTATCCTAAAGCCCAAAATACAGCAATTCACTAAGGCTTCATTGTACAGAGGTAGTTTGTTCCTCACCATTACACCTTTATTTTAAAGCAGGGCACGACTGAATTAATATCTCCATTAGCAAAGCTTAATTAATTAATAACTCTTTCAGTGGAACAGCGAAACAGGAATCCTCCCTCTGCACGCAGAAACACCGATGGGTGGACTGCCCAGGCTCTGCAGTTTGCACTGCTCGTGCTAGTGCCCGTCTCTCCCCCCGAACCCCCCCCTCCACGCCCGCAGGGCTGACCGGACGCTCTGGGCTGTGCCCCCGCTCGCCCCTTCCAGGTTTCCCCGTTTCCACTCGGGATGGGCCCGGCCGGCGGCTCCCGGGGCTCCGCGGGCTCCCACCTGCGCCACTTCCGGCGCCACGGGGCCCCGCCCCCGGCTGCGGCCGCGCCTCCGATTGGCTGGACTCCGGCAAGACTGCGCTCTCATTGGCCAGCGGCCGTCGCGCCGGTTCGGCATCCACCAGTAGTGCTCGCCCCCGCCAGAGCCCCCCCCACGGCGGGCGGTGCCGTCACTGCCCGAGGGGGAGACGGAGGGAGGGAGGGAGGAGCAGCGGGGGCGGCAAAGCCTGCCCTGCTGTCCCCAGCTCCCCGGCGGACACGGGATGTGCGCTAAAACAATCACAGGTGGCTGCGGCGAAGGGCAAGGTTCCGCCGCCACGCTCACAATTCACTCATCTCCGTCGGCGCGTGTCCGTGCCGCCCCCCCCAAGAGGTGGTACGGGCCTCCCTGCCGGCGGCACCCCGCGGGCGGGCCGGGGATGTCACGTCCGGGTGGGGCCTGCGCTTCGGCCGGGCGGCCCGCCTTCGGCTTCCCGGGGAGCCAACGGCGGCGGTCGGGGCTGGACTTCCCCCACCGGATGCGATTTAGGGCCGCCACTGAGTGAGGGTGACGGGAGCGGCAGCCGTGCTGGGAGGCGGCACGGGTAGTGGCCTGAAATCATTGAATTATTGAATGTTAAGGGCTGGAAGGGACCTTAATCATCACGTAGTTCCAAGCCCTGCCATGAGCAGCAACTCCTCCCGTAGACTGCAGCTCCATCCAGCCTGGCCTTGAATACCCGGAGCATCCCCAACTTGTCTGGGCAACCTCTTCCAGTGCCTCAGCACCCTCACGGTAAATGATTTGCTCTGGCTCCGAGGTGCTTTCGAGGTGACTTTATTAAAGAAACCTCTGTGTGTGCTGCCAGCGAGCCCCGCAAAGGGAGAGAGAACGGGAAGACCAGTTCACAACGATTTTTAATGTTAGGCAAGGGAGAAGTTAAACATTAGCTTTCCACTGTTTTGTCACATTCTGTGATAGTTTGGCATAGTTGCACATTGGTAATACAGCAGAAACGGTTTCACGGTAAAACATTAATACAAATAGCAACACCTAAAGCCGGAGTTTTCTCCTTCAGCATACTCACTGATGTGTGTGTTGGCTGGATGTGATCAAAAAGGCCTCGTAATCTGAAGCATAAATCCAGCTGTCAGAAAAAAATGACACTTGAAAAGTACCTCTCCTTTAAGGTTTTGAAAAATATGTAGTAAAGATTCAGCATGTAGTGCATCTAAAAATTAGAGTGCTCGTAGTAGCAGACAGAACTTCACATGTCTTACATGGAGGGGGAAAAGACAACGGGACTAAATTTTTTTGCTGAAATCAGAATTATGCCACCCAATGCTCAAATCACATTGAAGAAATTATTATTGGACTTCAAAAGTAACAGTTTTGTTGAAAGCATGTTGAAAGAGTATTTGAACAAGTTTCACTTACAGTCTGTCCCCATGGACAATTTCAGACAGGCAGACTGCTTGCAGCCTTCTTAAACTGTGCACCTAAGTGTTTATCTCAAGTAGAAAGGGCTCCTCACACGTATTTATAATCTAAGGGCTCGACTTATCTCTTCTAAATAATATTTCTTTTTTTGGGGGGGGCAGGAAAGAAGAACAGTGAAAACAGTTTTTCTGTTTGCTCATACTCCTTCCTGGTTACCCTGAAGAGGAGGTGGTCAGTGTCCAGCCTGTTCTAGTTTTGTTCAGTTTGCTGTCCAGATGAACTGTTATGCTTCTGTTAAAAAACCAACCTTGCTAATTGGAAGACATCCACATACATCCCCCTAATATGCAGACTTGGGCTCTAGTGAAGAATGCACAGAAAAAGCCCAGTGCTCATCAAATTTGAGTTCTCCCATGGGCTTGACTGCAACTAGATTCTGATTCCACTGCACAAGACACAGTTTTGACTTCATTAAATGTATTTACATTCTTTTTCTAACTAGCACTTTTTTGTTGTGATTGTCTATCAGGCACAATTGCTACAAATCCCACCTAAGGCAACTCTCTTTTGAATTTAAACACCAGTAATGGAATTCTCAACTACATGGAAGATAATGGGGAAGGAAAAAGCTCTTAAACTTTTCTGTTTATTTTTTTTTAACAGCATCACAAACAGTTATAAGGCCAAAATACACAATATTAAATAGAGAAGCTAAAATTAAGTTGCTGGTATTCAGTGAAAAAAATGAGGTATACAAAATATTTTTACAGTTGTGCGTAAATTTGCAATAGTTTTCAAAAGGTGCTTTTCCATTTTCAGCTAGTGGTTCATTGTCCAAGTGATCTTCTGTACCCAAGTAACCGTGTAATTGTGATCAGCTGAATACAATGCATGTAACAGCTATTGGTTCTTCAGAACTCTTGTTTTTTTCAAACATTACATTTATTCTAACAGCAATAATGTAGTAAAATAGGACTATACCCACAACAACTCAGTCTTTGTTTGATATATCGTTTTTACTGTTAAAATTAATTTTTACTGTTATGTTGGTTTTTTTTAGTTTGCTTTGGACATTGACACATGAAAAGCACACTGAGCATTAGCTCAGACTTCGGAAATTGTCAGGACTTATCCTGGAGAACACAAGATGTAAAACAGAAAACAGAAAGGCAGTGCCAAGTATTTTTTTTTTCTCCTTCCATGTTATACTGCCAACTGATAAAAGCACACAAAGATAATATAATTACACTGGACTTCTAAAAAAGAATTTTAGAATTACAAAACGAGAGAGCTTTTGGCTGAGCATTTCCCTGAGTCTTCATTTTTTAAAATTGTATGTTAGACATTTTGTGCATAGGTGTTTAGGTATATATGCAAAACTTAGGTACTTCCATTCTTAAAAAGCCTAAGCAAGAACTGCTGAGGAAGCAGTTTGATTCTTCACAATCGGGTATTTTCCCTAAGAAGAAAAGCAAACTTCAGATGCTTTTTGCATTAAGATAATTTGCAATTACACCACACAATTCATGATTTGTGAACAAGTCTAACGGGGATATCTCTCGGGGCAAGACTGAAGCAACAAACTCTGGGACTGCTACATAATTAAAAAAACTTTGGTTTTTATAGCATTTTGTGAGAAAATAGAAGGCACAACTGTGCATCAAAACTACATGATTTTGTATTTTAATCTGCTTACATTGTTTTCATCAGCACATAAGACTTTCTGTCAGTCTTTACTTAAAGATGTGTTTTAGTAACAGTAATTAGTTAGCTGTAATAAGGTTTATGTATTACCTAAATGCAAGGAGGCTATTTCGCAAGAAGGCATCATTTAAAAAGGTACATTCAACAAGAGATGAACTGATGTCCATCCATTAAAAATTCACCATTCTAGCTCTACAGGATACTCTCCAGTAAGACATGCTGTGCAATGACCAATCTTCCCAATAAATGACTTCTGGCTTTTAGGGCTGTTCTCTTGTCTTTCTTTGATGCTTTCTTGCACAGATGATACCAGCCCTTCCACAGAAAGATAGACAACACTGTCTGCTCCTAGAGGAAATAAATAATTCATTGGTTAAAGCTGCAATATTGTACCAAATGCAATGCTCTTTGGAAATGCAGTTGCATTATTGTTTGAATTATGATCCCAGGTGGATCACCTTACCTAAAGAGAATGACTGAAAAATTATCAGATCGTAATATGCTTTGCCCTCCTCAAATGCTTTGTGCAGGGAGCAAACTCACTGAAATCTAGACAGAAGGTTCTGAGTTGGGAACAAATACGTCACACATACTGCAGAAACAGAAGCAAAGTCCAGTATTAAGACTCCCTAAACTCCCTGTAGTGTCCCAGAGCTAACCTAGTTCAGGTCTGGAAGCAGATATGTGTGTGGCTACTGCTTCCCAAATCTGAGCACTGGCGACTATAAAACCTCACTGGGACTTGGAGGAGGGGAAGACCATCATGTTCAAAAAATTCATTATATAGTTCACGCAAATTTTCTAGCAGTAGGAAAGTCTGATAGATCATTAGTTTTCTATCATTTGCAGTCATTATGTAGTGAATAACACTTAAAAATGAGATCCTACAAACTTGAAATATTTCAGCATGCCTTCACAATAATTTTGGGATATTAGACAGAGTAAGTATTTAACACATGAAATTGGAATTTACAGTGGAACATAAACTGTTGATTCTTCTTTGTTCTGCTGCAAACATGACTTGAAATTTAAGAAGTTTTTTGATATTCTTTGCATGGTTTCAAATGTCATTTCTTTCAAATTGAAATATATATGCAGTTTAAATTATTTACATAAATTTAAATTTATAGAAAAATCAGTGAGTGTTTACAAATTCTGAACATATTTTTGTAAGTATCTCATGAGAGTGAAACTACATCTACTTTTCATTATTGGACTTACTTTCTTCCTGGTAGCTCCTTATTGTGAAGGTTCCTGGAAGGAGCTTTAAGTATTGGAGAGCTTTGTTGTCATACTTTATTTGTAACTTATGCTTATGCAATTATTTCAACACTTTGTATTGTTTTGAGAAATACAGCTCCCTAACTCTGTTTAAAAAAAAAAGTGTGTAGCTAAATTGGTTTGATCTGTAGAGCACTCACGATGCAGAGACCTAGCTTATCAACCTTGCAATTTTTTAGTCACTCTTGCTACTATTGCCTTGCTGTATTGGGCTTTATTTTAAAGTAGACTGTAAAATACCTATAGGTGAAAATTCTCTCTCAAAAAAAAAAAACCCACCCAAAAAAGCAAGTAACGTTTACCTATATAGTTTGCAAGATCATGAAATTCAGGTCTGTTGGCAATGAGTTCTTCTTTAGTTGGAATGTTTATTCCCATGTAACAAGGAAATTTTATGGGAGGTGAAGCCACACGGATGTGCACCTGAATAAAAACAAAATTTCAAAACAGACTACTATAAGTTGACAGTCAGCAGATCATAACACAATAGCAAAGTCCCAGTTCTGCAAATGATAATGAAGAACAGAACACAGCACTGTAGAGAAATCATCAAAGGGTTAGAAGTAAGATAAAGTTTTTTCAGATGCCCAGACAGGAGGAGAAAGAAAGACAGTTTTAGAACTTATTTTTTACAGTATTTCCTAATATTCTTAAAAGGTTACATCCTAGTTTTGCTTTTCTTCTGTGGTGTTCAGTCTTTGATGCACGAGTTTCAGTTTATGAAGTCAAACATTTCATGTAACATTTTTGCTCCAGTGACTGACTTGCATGCTTTGTTTCCCTTAAAAAATCTTAACCAATTAAAAAATTGGTGCTCTGGTAACTTAAGGCATGTGGTATTCACAGCATTATGTGGTTGTGCTTTATGCAGGTCACAAGTTACATATCAGGAATACTTGGGTTTTCTAATCTTAACTTATTTGTTTTCCATTCTCTTTTTATTTCCAGATAGTGCTTTATAAGTGGAGACCTGTTCCTCTCACCTTAATCACCCAGAAGGCACAGTCATAAAAAAGAACGTTCTTAACCTATAAACATGCACTAGCCATTGTTTTTCTCCACACTTGCCCTTTTAAATAAGGAAGCAGTGTATAGTACAAATTAAGACAAACCCCTCCCATCAACTTCTATTTACATCTGTTTGTACTGACTTAAAATTAACTTACCTCTTTTGCTCCTGATTCTCTCAGTAGTTTTATTATGGGTGAAATGGTATTGCCCCTCACAATTGAATCATCAATGATAACAACTCGTTTGCCTTTAAAATTATCAGACAGAACACCAAACTTCTTTGCAACACCAAGCTGCCGTAACCTCATATTTGGCTGGATGAAGGTTCTCCCTACATATCGATTTTTACAGAGTACTTCAATGTACGGTAGTCCACACTGCAAACAGGAGACAGTTAAACAGGATTAATATATAAGGACTTGTTATTCTCAGTTACTGTTCTTTTAAAGCAGTCTTAGGACCTAGGATGACTTCACAGTAACCAAAAAACGTTTAAATACCTTGATATAAAGAAATAATGACAGAAAAAACAAGGCAGACAACTCAATAGGAGTATCCTGCATACTGAAGATATAAAGCTTTATCAATACACAACTCTAGCAGCCCACATCATCATAGTTCATTACAAAAATAGATATGTGTAAACATGCTTAGGGGGGGTAAGTAACATATACCTTTTGAGCATAACCAAGAGCTGCTGGGGTTGCAGACTCTGGAACAGTGCTGACCAGGTCTGCTTCCACAGGTGCTTCAATAGCAAGCTGCTGCCCACATCTTCTCCGGACTGAATACACCATCTGACCTAAGAACAGGAAGAAGTGTTTTTCTTGGTATGCATAATTCAGATTTCCTCTCAGTTTGCTGTACAAATTTCTGTGGCAAGTTGCAGGCACAGTAGAAGTTAGTGGGAAAAGCTCCAAAACTGATAAGCAGTCACTTGTATAAGGTTATTTTTTACTTCCTTCTATACTGTCATATTCCAGCATTTCACATTTGTATCACTACACAGAGAATTAAAATCCAGTTTGCTCCTCCTGGTGAGTTTTATCTCAAAAGTTTTGCCAATGCATTCTGTTCCAGCTGTGCTCTGCAAGCTTACATTCAGTGGTACCCTACTATGATCGCAGATAATTTCCACGTGCTCCAGGATAACATCTCCCACTATTTAGGGAGGATCTCTGTACGTTACATTTTCGTACCTTCAAAAATACTGTCTGGTCTAGCAAAATAAACATATTCAAAGATGCAGAATGCTGATGGATCTCCTTCAGGTCTTCGTACAACATCCAGTGTCTGGACATCATGTCTGGATATTTTTACGATCTCTCCAGGAAGGACCTCACGATAGTACCTTGAAAAAGAAATACATAGCAGTTAGAAATGTCCTGAACATGGAGGATAGTTTTGAAGTATAAATTAGAGTCAGCTGACAGGAAAAAATGCTTTTGAACATCCTAACATGACAATTTGCTTTTATCTTAAGATTTGACCTGGAGAATTTAAAGACTAACATTCTAAGACAAGTGACCCTTACTAAAACAGTCTGAATTAATATCCAAAAGCAGTAAATTAATACTTAGTGCAGGAGAATTATGGTATTCATCCTATGTGTGAGATGTACAATACAGGCTTAATTGAGATTGAATATATTCTAATAATATAGTCCTGAATCAATACATGAGAACTTTTCTATGAAAGCTAATAAATATTACAGTGCAATATAAGAAATACAATCAAGAATAGAGATGGTAGACAAAAAAATCCTCTCACAAGCTGAATCTAGAGAAATATCTGTCTAGAGATGACAGACATCACAAAATGCTGAAATATTCTGGGGATATGAATCAGAGGTGAGCAAATCTGTGTTTGTTCACCGGTCAGACAGGAGCAGCAGCAGACAGCAGCAGTTTAGACAAAACTGCTTTTTAAAAAACCCACAGGTTTCAGGTGATGGTCCTACATGGTGAGCTTCTCTTAACAGAGATTTTGAAGAAACTTCGAAAAACAGTTAATTTTTTTCTAACAAGGAGGCCAGCTCATCAGACAGCATATGCTACAGCTCGTTAGTTCAGCCTGTGAGCTACCCGTGTAACTTTTCTTTAGTTACAGAATTATTTTGTAATACAACAATGCTGCTGCAAATGAGGCTAAAACGAATCATCTATATGGATAACCAGGCATAATGCAATAAGTAAGAGGCATTTACTTTGCAACAGTAAAGTTGTCTTTACTGTTACTTTCTGCACATACAATTCTTCTTTTACAATCATCTGTTTGAGAAAATAAACTGCCAAAAACCAGGACTGGCAAAAAAAATCCTCCACAACAAACCACAAAATGATGTCTTTCATGTTGTTATAAATTATGATATTTGGCAATTTGATATTTAATGTTTAATCACTGCCTGAAGAGACCTTTCAGATAAAGTGAGAATCGGGGCACTTACTCTGCACCGATAGACAGAAAGCTACAGGATTCAGAGGAGACAACCCATCCTTCTGTTTCCGTGTTATCTTTTCCTGAAATGAAAGACTTCAGCTAGAGTCACCAGTTCTTGCTACTATGACCACCCACAGCTGCATTCCTGCTGCAGATCTGGCTTGCTATGGTTTAGGTTGCCAAGTGTGCAATTAATGACCATTGTAATTTTCAACTAAAAGGTAAAGCATTCCACGGTTTCTCTAATATTATTTTTAAAAAATCCCAAGCAAATCCACAATATAAACAAACATCCTAAACCTGTTCTAGACAGAAGTGTAAGTAACAGCATCATATTCACAGTTCATGAAGAGAGACAGTTCAGGTAACTACCTTTGTTATCCCTGCACTATTTCAAACTTTTCCAATTCTAGTTCAGTAAATTTAGATATACATACTTACTTTTGTTCACACAAGATACTCTTCACTTTTCCTATGCTAAATGCATTGATAGATGCTTTTGAATACAATGCATCCTGGACTGAATTCCAAGGAGAGTTTTGAGAGCAACCACAAGAAAGATCAAATTGTGTTACACAGGGTAGGAATGTTTGTGTGCTTTAAAAAATCTTGGTAATTTTTCTTGTGGTTAAAATGACCCAGTTTTATGAAGACATGGAAGCATTTACTACTTAGTCTTTGAATTATTTTAGTTTTAAACAAATGAAGATATTTTAATGTCATTTAAGAGAAAATGTTGATTTGTAAGCTAAACTGAACACAGGGAATTTTTCCCATAAACTGATTGTATAGTGTTCCATTACTGTATTACATGAGGCTGGGTGCTTGGAATTCAGAAATACATTACGAGCAATCTGGCACTTTTTGCCCACCTTACTATAGGAGAAAGGAAGAAACCAGACTTGCTTCTGGACTGGATATCATCCCGAGCAACTGGCTTTAGGTGGACCTGTCTGAGCAGGGGATTTGGCCCAATGACCTTCAGAGACCCCTTCCAACCTCAACCCTTTTGTTCATCCCTGCTTTCCTGTTTAAGCAAAGAGACCTTAATTAAATTTTCACAAATACTGTATTACAACCAAATTGTGGCAGTTGCCAGGCCAATAGGATTCCCTTTATCTGGGAACAGAATTTTGCAGACTTCCTACAAATTATTTTTTCCTTACCAACTTTTTTTTTGTTTTGATTTTTCAAAACTGACTTTTGCATCACATATTCCTACTTACACCTCAGTAAGTATAGCTTTAATTACTTATATCAGTGATTTCACACACAAACTATGTATATGCATACGGATATATATATGTATGTGGTTTACCTTTTCCGTTCATGTCCCCTACTGGAATAAGGCGACCAATGCAAAGCGGGCGATTCCCATATGGATCACGTACTGCATAGATTATGTCTTTATGCATAATTAGCAACGAATATGAAGTTGGAGTTTCCTTCATTAAGTTTTTTATTCTGGAATGAGACATAGGTGAACATAACCTTGTGTCACATGAACAGCTATGTGCATTTACAGCTGCATTTCACGCAGAGATCAAATTGCTGTTCTAGATTCTGAAACCTGTTCTCCTCACCTTGCTACCCAGTCGGCTGTGTCGTCATTTTCTAGAGGAGGTGTGAAAGCCAGCAGCTGGGTGATCAGCTCACTGTCAGAACTGGTCGACAGTCCTACACCATGCCGCATAAGCTTTTAGGACACAAACCAAAAGTGTTACCAGCATTAAAAAAAAAATCTCACGTAAGACTGCTCAGATTTTAACTTAACAACACCTTTGTGCAATGAACAAATATTTTCAAATGTATCAGTGCTTCAGCTGATCCCGTCCTAATAATGCCAAGTTTCTTCCAACAAACCAACTGTGTAAAACTAGGTAGTACAATCATCTACACTAGTGCTTAATTTTTCCCTTTTCATCTCATCCCTTTGCTCCACATGCAACCAAAACTAATGCCACCAGTATTCAGGGCACAAATTCACGTCTGGGGAATTTAATTAGCTTTGTGCATGCTCTGGGAAGAGAGGTAAAATATATGAGAGAATATATGAAATTGCCTATAGCAGATCTAGAAAGATATCAAGGCAGAATTCCCCACACAGGACTTTTTCCCCCCAGAATGATCTATTTTGATTAGGGTACTCTTTCCTTACCCCAAACAGTTTGATGCTAAGGAAAAGTCACAGCAACCTTATTGCTCACTAGTGCCTCACACTAGAAAGAAATGAAGCCCAAAGGAGGTACTAACCTTCCTCCTGAGCTGTGCAGCATTTGTTAGCTCCCCATTGTGTGCCACAGCGATCTTCCCATGAAGAGTCTCTACGACAAAAGGCTGGCAGTTCTGCAGCTCAGAAATTCCTGAAGTGGAGTATCTTGTGTGCCCAATACCAAGGTTTGAAGGGTACAGCTTCTTCAGGCTGTCTGCATTGAAGACATGATTTATAAGACCCATTCCCTTTGGGAGAAAAAGAAAAAAGGTTCTGTTTGGTTTTATTTTCCTGGTAACTTTCTCATTTCTTCTTCTGTTTGGTTTTGGTGCAGTATTAAGGGAACTTTAAGAGAAAGGCAAATAACCTGAAAGACATGGGAAAGAAAGAAGCTGAGTATGTGTCACAGTGGTATACCAGATCCCATTAATCCTGTTTTTAAATAAAGCAATATACATTTTTGTGCTGAGGACTTTCCTGGAACAGTCTATTCCCTGACTAAAATTACATCTTCTGAAAAACACTACTAAACTGCTGTGTTGCTTAAAAACAGCAGAAAAAAGACTGCCAGAAGACAGGAAAGGAAGGAAAAAAATATCTTTTACAAGTTAGTAGTATATTGGATTCACTTTTAAAGTGGGTCCATGGTAATTTTTATTAGATTCCACTGTCATTCTTGCCAATGTCAGAAGTAAAGCTTTTTTTCAAGAGGTTTTATTGTTTACTTTCAATTTTCATTTAGCCAAGTTGCCTTGTATCTAAAGCAGAAACACATCAAAACCTTTTAGTCAGCCATCAGGACAGGAGCTTCTTTTGGCAACAAGCACTACATGGAGACAATTTAGCTGTAAGAATAGTCTGAAAAGCTGCTCCGAGAGTACAAATTAAGTCTGGATTCCAGGCCCTCCTATAAACTCCTGCTTCTGCCACTGCCTGTGGAAAATATTTACATCCTTCTATGCCTGGTTTGACTATCAGGCAGGGTAATTGTATACATGACGGGTAACACTGCTCTAAGATACACTGGAGAGGTCTGAAGCTCCAAATGGCTCATAACCTGTGCTGCAAATACAACAACAAGAGAATGAGATGGAACAGAAAGAAAGAAAACTGGCTGAGCTGTTTTCAGAGCTCAACCAAAAAAGCTTAAAGAAGGCTCAACTTTAGGGTATTTTCTCCTGTAACTGCTGTAGAGTCAGAATACCAAGAGGCTGTGGTTGTGTATGTGGTTTTAGGATATTTATTATCATGTTAAAAAGTTACTGCCTCAATCTCGTATGGGTTTCCTTTAATGGTCAGCAAACTTTATCCCAGATCATTTATCTGTGGTCTCACAGATCACATAAAGGTGATCTAAAGTTGTGTGCTCATATGTGGACAGAAATGCAACCATGCACTCTTATTTTACTTAGGCTAGCTGTATCCTGACAGATCTGCCAGTTCACACGTTAATGGATGTGGCAAAGTTAAGTATTGCAGGAACTTACAAAAGCAATGCTGGTTTAAACCAGATTTGGTTACACAAGTATATAATCTTTTAATTGCAGTTTGAAATACTCCTCTGATAAAGATTGCACTGGTGTGGGATAGCAAATGTGAATTACACTAGTATATAAAAATACCAATGAAGACAATCTTATGTCTGTATTATACAAGCCCTTAATACATGCCAGAACACAATAATAGTTTGATAAGTTGCTACTTTAACATATTCTGCATGTCCAAGTGTGAAACAGACAGTCTTTCTCCTACTGGCATCACTATATCTATATGAGATTTATGATTTTCCCTGAGCTAATACATCTATGACAGTATTGTTTTGTTGTATGAGTCTAGCTGAAAGGCTTCAACAGACAAATCTGGACGAGTCTTTCTGGGAGATTTTAAAACAAAGGATTAATAGCCTATAGGTATTGCCTTAAGCTGTTGACAAAGGTGAGTAAATTGATGCAGTGAGAAGTGAGCACTTTTTGCATTCTGTTTGCTATGCAGAAGAGTCAAGTGGGTTTGGAGAACAAACAGGTACAGTAGCATCTTAACTGCTGATATTTTTATGTACTAGTTTACAAGTCAGAGTCCTAAATATGCTTTCACCAGTGCAACAGACACAAATGTTTGTTACATTAGCAGCATTTCCAGGATTAACCAGGTCATATAAATTATGCTACATAGGTTCTTTGGATACACTGTTGCTGTAGTTGAGAAATACATTTCAAAGATGAAAGAAACTATCACATGCTCTGCAACTCTTAAAACATCAAAGTTGATAGGATGAGATAGTCAATTAAATTCTTAGCATGACAGCTAAGTATTGTAGCTCAGTAACATGGAGATACTGCAAATTATTGTATCACCTGACAGAAGATCATTATGAGAAGCACTTTTTACTATGGGATTTCTAGAGCAGCCCACTTTACAGGAAGTTGAAATTCCTGTAAACTTGAGGGAAAACTGAAATTCAAGGAGGAGCAGGAATGAAGAACAGATTACATGCTGCTAAAGTTGAGAGAAGGTGCATTTAAAAGCATATGTGTGTGTGTGTTGTGTGTATGTGTGTGTGTGTGAATCAGGCTGTAAATAACAGATAGGAGCGGGGAAGTGCCTGAAGAGGGGATAAACATGATGCTTGAGAGAAAAGGTTTTTTATGAGGCATTGAGCAGTCATGCATAGATACATATGTTGCTGCAGCAGAGAGGTTCTTCGTCTTGGTCTGATTTGAACAGCTTAACTAATCTTCCTCTGAGAACTCTGAATGCTTTCTGATTGTGGTCTGAGGGCATACATCAAGAAGTGCCCCATGGTTTTTTTGCAGATGTATTTTTATTTAATAGCCCCATGGTTTTTTTGCTGACGTATTTTTATTTCCAATCCTCTCCTTTTCTGGGATGGAATAGGCTGGTGATTATTTTTTTTCCTGATCACTATTTAAGACGGAATGAACAGAAATATCCCCAGAGTATGCAGGTATTCTCTTGACATAATACTTTAGAGGCTGTGGTCATTTTGTGTCTTGTAACATCCCCTAGGATTCCCTCAGTCTGAGAAAGACTGTGTGACCCTCTCAGGCCTCCATCAGTCCTATATTCTGTTTATATTCTTTTACGTATGGGTAAAGTAGTTGCCACTTCCTTGAGTCTTGCTAACATAAGATTTAGTTATCCATTTCCTTGTGCATAACGTCTAACTGCATTTCTTTTCTCTTGAGATCAAGTTGCATCTTCCAAATCTGCAGAGTTAACACCTGAGATGCAGGGTGACTTTGGTAAGTAGTTTTTGTGACATCAATAGCATGATCTGGATAACTTCTGTGTGTCTGCCACTGTATGCACAGATACACCCAGCAGGACAATGGTGGCATGTTTGTTTTAAGCATGCACTCAAGATAGAAATTACACAAGTAACAAAATTAGATACTCTCACTGACAAAACCAAAACAATTCATCAAAACACGTTACTTTTTCTTTAATTATACTGTTTCTTAGCAGAAACAAACTTTCACGCATCTCAGTTAAGAATGTACAAAACATTCACTTGCATTTTACCTTGTGCACTTTGAATGCCTGGGATGACTCTCCATCACTTGTCACAATTCCAGCACTCTCCTGGCCCCTGTCAACAAAATAAAATTAATATAAAGCACTGAAATGCTTAGAGTATGAAATACTTTAGCATACAATAGATTGGTGTTTTGTAATGAAATTTTAATGTAGGCTTATTTGTTGTTTTATTTTGCAGAAGTGTAATTGCAACTGATTTCTTGCCCATGTTATGCTTTGTTTCAAAACAGTCACATAAGGTTTCTGCCTAAGCCCACTGAATTCAGTGGGAATCTTTCCACTAATAAGCACTGGCGCAGGCTCTTGCTGCAGTCCTATTTCAGTGAAGGCATAAAATAAAAACAGATGCTTAATCTGAAAAGCCATTTTCAGAGCGACAGTGGTCTAGGCGATAGTAGTAGGCTCTATAGTGCTATTCTATTTCTGCTTTGGGTTGGGAGATGTTATTAAAAACTGATGGTTTTGCCTATGGGAATGAATGACTTTTCCACTGATCACCTATGCAGAAGCTTTTGCATTTTTGCACTTCAGCAGACAAGCTAGCTTTTACACCTTGAAAAGCTACACAGACCCTCTGATAAAAGCATCTGACTGCATAAACCTAATGTTGGGCATCTCCACTTCTCAAGCAACACAAGTCTCATGTACAAGTGTCACTGCAAATGGAAATACTTCTCTTACAGGACATCAGCCTCAGGCTGGCAGTTGTGCTTTGTTGAGCAGAAGAGATGATTCAGCTGAAATAAGGGAGTTTTCCCTGTTTTGCTGCCTGTGCTCCCCAGCTCTTCTCCACGCTGGGTCCCCTGGGTGCACTCCAGGTGCCCTGACGCTGTCCTGCCAAAGGCAGGCAGAACTCTGTGCAACTGCCCATGGTTTGGAATTCAGTCCTTATTCATTGAAAAGGTTTGCTTTGCAGGCTACATTTTTTTTGTGGGTAACAGTTCAGGCTGTTCCATCTCCCTTTAAAAGGCTTCCTGAATTAGGCAGAGTGTTGCCTCTAATAAAACTGCTGCTATGTACCTGCTGTGCCTGTAATAGTCATCAGAACCTTGGTGGACTACTGAGTTCCCATCCACTCTCATATATAATAATATCTGAAGAGGAAAGATGTTTTTCTTAAAAAAGGAAAGACTTGAAATATTTTTAGAATATTATACAAAGATCCTATTTGGGTTTAAGGCAATTGGAGTCACTGGAATTATTTACTATAAGCAGCTATAACATTGGCCACAAAAATCTACAGAATGGATGGATGCTAGTCTACACTGACCACGCTCATTACCAATTTTCTCTAGTTCCTAAAATCCCTTTATTTGTTACTAGTCCCAACTGTATGTAAAGCAAACATTTTAAAGAACATCTTCTTAGAGAAAGCAAAACAACTCAAAATTCAGACATATCTGAACAAATTTACACTGTTAGTGACAGATCTTCAAAGAAAAAGATCAGAGATGAGGACATTTTTAAAGCCATTTACTTTAACTCGGGAAGACGTTTATAAACACAAAGACTGGTGGTAAAACTTAAGGATTGATACACTGCATTCAGCAACCTGTAGTCACAATGTTAATATTACAGGCAATTTCCATTTTAATACTGTCATGGTCCCTTTAAATATTAACAAAATCAATAGGGAGGAAGAGGGAAGCAGACACCCCAAGGAAGGCCCTGGTCAAAGTGGTGGCTTACACCTTACATGTTGCACTAACAAAAGACGTGGCAGCTCAGTGTCATTATCACAAAGCTTACATCACTTTACCAGCTGAGCCAGACTTTTAAGTATGCCAGCTTTTTATTAAAACACCGCTAATATGAGTTGAAAACCATGTATATATGGCCATCAGTTCAAAAGCAAAGAGTGCATGGAGATGTGAAGATGTAAGCCAGGGTGATCCCTGCCACTTGTTTGGGGGAAGGCTCAGCCCCGCCGTGCCCCCACGGGAGCAGGAGATGCTCTGCGCCCACCCGGCAAAGGGCAGGCCAGAAGAGTGTGTGTGTGGGGGGGCTGGGTGTCATGTTGCTTTGTTTTCGTTTGTTTTTAGTTTTTTGTGTTTTTAAAGGAACGAAAGAGCATGACTTTTTTTTTCGCCTCTCTCCTCACACCCCGGTGCCCGCACTGATGCCCTCGCCCCCAAGAAGGGTTAAAGCAGCCCCGGCCCGGCCCGGCCCGGCTGAGGTCTCCCCTCTGAGGTCTCCCCTCCCCGTCGCCGGAGCCGCTTCCCTCGCCTGGCTCCAGCGCCGAGCCTGCTTATTTGGCAGTGTCTCAAGTTACTCCCCTCTGGCAGCTTGAGCCAGTAAAACCAGATCCTTTCATCTCGGCGGAGCTTACTGACAACCAGCCGTCTGGTTTCCTAGGAAACAAAATCTTGGCTAGAAATAGTGAATCATTTCCAGGTCACTTTCAACATGGAGAGTGGAGCGGGGAAGCATTGGACTGAGGAGGAGGTTAAAGCCTTGTTAAGCGTCTGGTCAGAAAAAAATATCAGAAAGCAACTGCATGGCACCCTGAGGAATAAAGGAATATTTATCTACATTGCTAAAAGGTTACAGGAGTTGGGAGTGTGCAGGGACTGGAAACAGTGCCGTGCAAAGTACAAAAACCTGAAGTACGAATACAGAACGGTTAAATATGCCCACAACTCTGGGGATGTCACTAAAACCATGAAGTTTTTCCATGATCTGGATGCCATATTGCGATATGAGCCTGTCACACAATTAGCAGCAGAAGAGAACGGCAGGTGTTCTGCGACTGAGACGCAGCTGAACACAAGCCCCACAACAGACAGCGCGAAAGGTAAAAAACCTGTTTTTGCTTCTATTTTTCTCTCTTTGCTTAAAAACCAAAGGGAACAAAACCGAAGCCCGACTTCACTGGCGCTGGAGCGGAGGCTGCGCAACCCCAGCAGCGCTGTTAGAAGTGACTGGATGCACTCCTCGCACAGGGGAATAAAATGTTAGCACCCACCAGTGTTGAAGTCTGTAAATACAGCATAATTCCAGCAAAATTATGCTAACTGCCTGTATTGCAGCTTCTGTGAGTACTCGCTGGTGTCCAGGCTCCTGCACTGGGTTGAAACGCTGAATTAAAAAAAGCTGTTTTCTTTCCCTTTGCCGTTCGCTTACAGTACTTTGGAAGCAGGTTCTTACAATTCAGATGTAAACGTATAGATAAAAGGTTGAAACTGTCATGGTGTTTTAAAAATCATTATTTGTAATACAAGTGAAATTTAGGATCTTTATTCTTATTTCTCTGTAACTTAATATTTAGGTATGAAAACTCAAGGCAAATTAAATTATTTTGTAAGCAGTTTTACTTAAATATTTGAGAAACAGATGCTTAATAACTTCTCATTAAAAATTCTAATTTAGCAATGAAAGTAAAAAAATCATCATATTTACCAGACTATTTTGAGGCAGACCAAATGAATACAACTGCTTTTATTCTGAAGGGGGTTTCACTAAATTATTTGCATCTCTTGTTTTATTCAACCTTCGCTACATATGCATTTAAGCTCTGCTTAACATTTTATTAGGGTCAATCTGCTATTTGACATCACTCAAATCTCCTTGTCACATCCTAAATGCCACTGAAGCATAAGTCCTGACGATAAAGTACCAAAATAAGATGACTAAAAAGGGAAATTAAAAGCATACCTGTTTTTTCCCAGGGTATGTAGTAATTTACATTAAGATTGTGAATCTTTTTTAAGAAAACAAAAACTTAACATTAGTGTCAGGGGATATTGTCAAAGGCATAGAGAGGAGCTGGACATCTAGCTTGTCCTAGTACCCTTTCATGTCTCCCTTGACAATGCTTTACAGATTTGAGGAAAAGAAATTGCCATTTTCCTTGTCATTGTTTAACTTAACAAAAAGCTTGACCTTAATTTGTCATCACCAGCAGAAAGCCTCGAATCTGTCAAAATCACTTCAAATTAAAATGGCAATTTTACAATATTTTAAAGTGCTCTCTGCACTGTATATTGCAATCCACTTTTTTTTACTTAAATGTGCAGAACTGAGGCTAATACAAGGCTGTTACACTTCAAAGACTACACAAAACTAAGACAGTGTCCTTCATCTGAGGATCAGCCATTAGATTATCCTCTGTGTTTTGTTGTAGTTGGCACCTGGCAATTCTAATTCTTATCTGCCTTAGACCTCTAGCAAATTTAAATCAGCAAAGGTTAATTTAAGTTGTGAATCCCAATATTCAAAAAATTACCCCTTGGTGAGACATGCCTCATTTTGAAGCATTAGGACAGTCTGGTTTTAAAGATGATATAATTAAATATATCTCTTAAATGCACAAGCACTTCTGTTACTCCCTCCAAAAAAAATAACAACAAACAAGTTTTATGGATAAACAAAAATGAAATGCAACTAACCCTAATAACTGAAACACTAATGCCAAAAATGGAAATGGAAAGATTTTCACAACAACTACAATTCAGCCACAAAGCAAACACACTAAGCTAGAAATGTGTCCTACAGCTATGCAGAATGTGTGCACACATCCATAACAAGGGGCAGAGGGAACAGCTGTGAGATCACCAACTTTCTTACTTAAGAATGTAAGTCAAGTAATTAACACTGTACTGGAGGCTCAGCCCCACTCCACCTGCCTGCCCGGCCCAGTAGGGGCCCAGTGCCCTGGCCTTTGAAGGGCACTTTTAAGGGTAAAATGGCATTGGTGGCTCTGCAGCTGATGCTCTCAAGTTCTGTTGTGGGGGCAGATCTGACGGTGTTGCTCCCACAGAAGAAAGGCGAATCCCTGCAGAGGCGAAGGCAGCCTGCTGCCCCTGCCCCAGCGTGGACTGCACATCCCCTCCTGGGCTTCTCCCTTTCAACCACAGAGTGTAACAGGAGAGGAGGCAGAGACATCTCCTTTTGACAGGGCTGGAGGAATCAAGGATGTGACTTGGGTAGCAAGAACAAAATGCTATCAACAAACTAAAACCTATGATGAATAATACTACTTGTCCACCTTGCACATCTTATTTTATTTGAAGAACTTGGTTGCAGTAATTTGTTTTGTTAAAAAGCATGACAAGGAACTGGGCAGGCTCCCAAAGAAATCACCATATATTTACCATTCTGCTTAGCCACAGCCTCAATATTCATACACATCCTTAATGTAAAGATACATAGTGCGTCTTTGCATTATCTCAGCTACTGGGAGATTACTGGGGAGGGCGAGGAAGGGGAAGGAAGGAAAGAAAAGAGACTGCTTTTTTTTTAATAGGACTGAATGGTATTTCTGTAGTGTTTCCCTGAGGTTTTTTTTTCCTTATCTGGTAAAATCAGTTTTCTTTTGAAGTGTAGGTGAAGAAATTGTTACTGAAAATCTCAATCATATCTCAGAGGGGTGTCTTGGGACAAACTTGGTAGCAACATACAGCTTGTTCATGAAAAGATGACACTTTATACATAAGCGCATGTAGAAGTGCAAGCAGAGATGTTTATGTTGCCCTCCCAAAACACGTTTTCAGAGGCAAGTTGTAGCGTCAATAATCATTAAAAAAGACATAAGTAAATATGTTCACTTCTCTTAAAATGTAGTTTGGGTATTATTCCAGTAATCAACAACCAAGAAAATCCACATAGAGTGATGGTGCACTATGAAAAATGGTATTGTTCATTAGAATTCAAATGAATGACCTTCTTATTTTGTTAACCAGTTTTGATTGTTTCAAGTTAAACCAAGTATTAATAAATCAATACATTATCTACAAAAAAAGTAAACCTCACATAGTAATTAATGTTATTTACTCTCTTTTATATTTCTTTCCTTATGTTTAAATATTAAGGCACTGGTCACCTTGCTTGATCTTCACTTTACCTCAGCAAATGCAAAAAGATTATCAAGTCTGAGCAGAAATGCATCATAATAACAGTATTATCATATGTACAAAACTCAGCTACTAAAATGCAGAAAGATCCTGCAGAAATGCTGACTTGAAAGTGCCACACATACATAGTTTTCCATGTCTGGACTTTAACATTAAACATGTCATTGACAAGTATTTTATACAGCTTTTCTAAAATAAGTGTGCAGTACTCATATTGAGTAACTTTTTTGCTCTTCAAATGCTTTTATTTTTTCCCTATCAAAGACACTAATATGTTTTTGTGGTAACTGTTCTTATTTACTTAAAATAAAAAGTTGTTTCTCTTTTAATATGACAATGTAATTAAAGTTGCTCATGCTAGTGCCGATGGCACACTCAGCAGGCTTCCAAGAGAGAATTTATTTCTCTGTCCCTAGTTTGCTTTGCTGCTCCTAAGCAGCTAAAATGCCAGTCCTGTCGCTGGAGATGGAGGCATGAGCAGCAGCTCCTGCCAGGGAAGCCAAGCGGACAGCTGGGAGCAGTCAGAGATCAGGCCACCGCATCCATGAGTCATTGTGAGCCTTGCTGAAAGTCAGGAGGATTTAGGATTATGTTTTCAAATGCAGTTTTCAGTTTCACCTACGTCAGGAATACAAGGTTGCATCCTAACCACGCCTCATCACAGTTCCTGTGACGAACTACCACAGAGCCCTGGAGCAGGCAGCTCTGATCCGTGTGCCCTGCCTGGCTGGAGCTCACAGTAGTTCAGCTCTCTGTACAGTGCACCAACATTTCAAACCTCCTGTCAAAATGGTACATTGAATACACCGTATTATCACTGGACAACTTAAAAGTCTGTCCTCTGTGAAAACTAAGCTGGTTCAGAACCTGACTTACATATCCTGCTTTCTAAACTTACATAGCAATTGCTATAATGTTGCTTTTTAAACAAACGTAGAAATGCTATGCTTGAAAAAGCTAGACTGAATCCTCTCAGCTCCAAATACGTCTGTTCTTGAGTCACAATATATACTTTCACAGTCTCCCTATACCATTAATGAATTTCATAGATTTCCAGAACTTCCAGAACATTCCTGTTTTCTTCAAACTCTTCAGTGACTTTTTTTTTAATTATATAAATGGATTTGTGGTTATCTGAATCCATATGGAAAGTCTGCCTTTATGTCTCTTAGTTTACATTATCTACTTTCAAACTATATGTTTAATGTGCTATCCACCCTGAACGCTGAGTCAGAAGAGCATACAAGTCACTAGAATCAAGTCAGTTTCCACAAGAATTTTAAAAAGCATTTCAAACAGGCTTCATATGCAAGATATAAAATCATTTACCTCCTATAACTCATGCCCTCTTACGGGGACAGGCAAAATTAATTTTAAATTTAATTTAACTACAACTTAAGTGTAAAGATTACCAAGATCATCTTATTGTGTATGGACATTTTAACTTAAACTAATTTAAGCTAAATTAGTCCATACCTATTTTTCACCTAAAAACTCTTTCCTTCCCAGGTGAACAATCAGTTTCTTTAGAAGATGATGAGGATGCTCCAGGAGATCCACTACTCTTTATGTCTCATGTCAGACCAGTTCAACTAGGTATAGTATGATGGTGCAGAGAAATCAAAAACTAAAAGGCAGCACGGGTTGTCAGAGCACTTTCTGATAGCTTGAATACACCGTCGTTCTGTTCTGGTCAACACAGCTTTAAAACAGACACAGTCTTGCACCATCTCCTTCCCAGTGCTGGCACTCAGCAGCCTCATGCATCGCTAGACAATGACCACTGTACATGGTGCAACACCTGCATGACCACCACTCACATGCAAAACACATCCCATGCTATAGTTTAATCATATTAACTGCATCAACCACATTAATTTTGTTAAATGCTAGTGCAAAGTATGCCAAATGCTAGTGTGGATACCCATATCAACTTGTGGCTTTTCCCTAGCTTATCTTCTTGAAGCATGGATGCTTAAAGCAGCATGAGTGAGTGGCCTGAGCCAGGAGAACGATGCAGAGCAATCCAGATTTGCAGTGGTCTCCAACGCAACTGCAAAGTGGTCTCTCCATGGAAGGGGTGATCAGCAATGCTCTAGTCCAACCAACCACAGAATAACTTATTCAGAAAATGTACTACTCGAGTAGTTTTGCTCAGGGAAGTCATTACAGAGTGAAGGCACAAACCGGGCAAACCAGAAGGAGGAAAAGGATCCTAGGTTGTCAGCCCCTTCAAGGGATGGCTGAAGGGAATGGAGAAACCTAAATACATTTTAGACAGATTTAGGCAACTGATGAGCTGATTCCTTACCTGGATGAACAGCAGCACTGTCCTGAATTTTCTATGTGCTTTTTCCGTTTTTTATATACCTTGTATGCCTTCATATCCATTACAGTCCAGTTACAACAACTTTCATTACAGTACCATGGTGCTGTATTCAGGACAAAAACAAGGCTCTGGCTAAGCCTACAGTTTTTATATTACACACTGCACCCCTCTTGCCTGTCATAAAAAGAAATTAAGGAAGAGGCCAGAATCTCTGGAATTTATGCACACACAAAAATACCTCATGCACATCAACAAAACTTTTCTTGCAGAAAGTACCTGAATTAAATTTTACAGGAATATGTCTGTAAATATTCCTGTGTTTCTAAGTGCTCAACATATTGCCACTCAGGAAAGTTCGGTTCTGAGGAAGCTGCTTTCTACAAAACTTCAATTGCGTGGGCTCAGTCTCAATATGTACTGGTACTAAAATTCCCTCCCCTCGTACCTCTTTTAGTCTTCAGGTTTCAGGCACTATTTTAGACATCACTGAAAGAAAAATGTTGAGCCCTTTGTCTCTACATTGTTTAATATTATGGTTTTATTTCAGCAGATTTCTCAGGTTTGAGGAAGCTTAGAAAAAAATTAAATACGGCATAAATGCATCTTTCAGATAAAGTAATAATATATATCCTAACAATTTGCTTTAAAAACAAATTAGAATGAAAATACATTTAAGACATAAGAAAAATTTTCCCACTGATTGTAACAACTTTGTTTCAAAGCAGTGCTTGTAGGAAGGATATCTTGAATTACCATGTTTTTTAAAGGAAATGAGGAACAAACATACACCCCATTTTCTACTCTGCATACGGCAGAATGAACGAGCAATATACTGAGTCACCAGAACTCATGTTAACTAATATCCACAACTGAGCTCAGTTGGAAATGAGCTGAGAAATACTGGCCTCCGCGAAGACTAAAGAAACCTTACTCCTCCCAGATCGCCCCATGCTCTATGGCTTTGACTGGGAAGTGGAGGGAGCACCTCCTGTGTTCTTCCTCTCTTCCTCCCATAGGCCTTTCCTCTCTGGCCTGTCCGATGTTGGCAGCTATCAGCTGTGGCAACTCCTACAGTTTCATTCACCTGTAAATCAGCATTTTCTTTCACTCCCTCAGGAAAAAAATGAAGAAAACATAATTGATGGGTCACCTGAAAATTACCCTCCTCAAAAACTTATCAGAGAGCTGGCTGTTGCAGAGTCCTGATTAACATAGGACTATCAGGGAAAAAAATGGTACCTGTTAGTACAGCTTATTCACAACTAGAACAAATTATGGACTAGCAAAGAATGGCACTATCTAGGACAAGTTTGTCCCCAGATAGGTTATTATACACAAGTATGGTCCACTGAAGCTCTGTGCACAAAGGTCAGGTACTTTTGCCATCACACAAAGGTCTGTGACTATGAATTATCCAACAAGCATAATCTGGCTTGCCCTTGTAGAATAAGACACCAGCAAAGGCATTTATCACTTCAGTATGACTGCAAAAAAGTGTCAGTTACTGTGCCCTTTCACGTTTGCTCTTTCATGATGATGCCCCGGAAGTGGTTTGGGGATTTTTTTTTGGTTTGTTCTTTTTTTTTAAATCATTATTTTTGCAAAGACTTAGAAAATGCATGAGGAAGCCACTTTCCAAACTAATTTGATAATCAAAAGGAAGTCTTACAGAAAATTCATGATTTGAAACAAGGGAACATTAAAAAACTGAAAGGTATCACATTTCAGTGTTTTAAGTTATTGCATGGGTGGCAACCTTTACCTCATAATAATAAAAAATAAAATTGAAGACTGGAGAAAATTAAAATGTATCTTAGTTTTGCAGAGAAGGATAACTCAACCTCTAATTTTTACAACCCCCCCCCTACATATTTTTGATTGACCTACCCTGAGAAAGGTGGAGGTCCTGTGCCATGAGAACCGAGTTTGTTACCACACAAATGTTCCTGTGCAACTGATGCAAAAGTCTCCATTCCTCAGTTCCCCACAACCAGGGTGCTTTGTTAAGAGTTAAAGATCAGATTCTTCAGATCCTTATCAAGTTTAAATATCTCCATCTGTGTTAAACCAAAAGTATGGCATGAATGTAGAAAGTAAGTCTTGATGCTAGTGTCAGTGACTCGGGGCCTGATTTATTATTGTGCTAATGCAGCACATCCAATCTTCCCAACAGCACTCTTCTCTCTAATGTCTGAAGGAAAAAACAGCTCATCTGTTGTTCTCAAAGGTGTTAAAAGTAAAAGTTCAGTGTATCAGGGCATAGAAGAAAGAAATGTTCCTCTTAGATTAATTAAATGTAGATGTGCTATCTGAATATTGGTCTTCAAAAGAAGGCAAAAATTGTATCAGGATTAACAAAAATGCTAACAAATTCATAACCAATGGCTTGATTTTAATGTTACCTCTGCTCCATCTTTCTCCAGAGAGACAAGTAATGAGGAAACAGCATATTTCATTCTCATTCTCTATCCTTTCCCCACCCCAACCACCCAATGCAGGTAACCCATATCTGTGTCTCTCCCCTACCACACACAATGCAGGTAATCCAGCATCAGCAGTAGAGGCTTCCAAACCACTGGCTTTTATTCCAACAGTAGCAAACGAAGGAGGAAAACACTGGACTGTTAACGAAGTCAGAGCTTTGATACGCATATGGTCAGACAAAAATATCCAGCAACAACTGGAGGGGACAGTGAGAAATAAAAGAATATTTGAACAGGTTGCTACTAGACTTCAAAAGTTTGGAATTGACAGGGACTGGAAACAGTGCAGGACAAAATATAAAAATCTGAAACATGAATACAAAAGTGTGAAAAGTGCCCAAGACTCAGGGAGTACAAGTAAAAGTATGAAATTTTTTAATGAACTGGATGCTATACTGGGGCACTGCACCATGGAACAAGGAAGTAAATCAGATAATGATGAAAGTGAGAGGCCTCCAGAATGGACAGAAGCAAAATCAGGAAAGGACTCCATAGGTAAGTACTTCAACCACCCATGTATAATTTAAAATTTTTAGTTTTCCAGAACTAGAGAGACGTTAAAAGAACTCAAAAGAAGCAATCAGAAGGATTAACTGATTTGCTGGGGGGGAATGGAAAACACTGAATGGGAATTTACTATTTTGTCTATAGTTTTGTCTTACGTTATAAGGTACTATTTCACATTAAGTGATTGCCCTGCACTTTTTTTAAAAGAACTGAGAGACAAAAGGAGGAAGAAGGATAAAGACATAGGATAAGTTAAAGTGATACAGAGATAATTCCAGTCAAAATCACATCAGAAGAAATTATTTTCAGCTTAGATAAAAGAAATGAATCAGAGAGATGGTCAGACTACATTACTGGAAAAATTAAGAGATTGAGCAAAAGAAATCTGTTTTTATAGACATTGGTTAAAAAAACCCCACATTTAAACTCTCTCTTATGGTCCCAAATAGCTCAATTTTATTAACCTTTGGAGCAAGACTCCCAAACTAGTGAGAGAACTGTCAAAACAGCAAAAGGAATAGCACCAAGAACGGTGGCAGAGCTTTCCTTTGGTTTTGGGTGATTATTTTCAATTAACTTGGTAATGGATGGTCAATGCAGAATTAAAGTAAACTGATGGGAGTACACCACCCCGGAGTTAAAATATTTTTGTTGCTATATACAACCAGAAACATACCTGTTGTTTAAGAACAGAATTAAATGTTAAACTCTTTAGTAACACAGTAGAGATTCTACACAGGGGCTGATATGATGTTGGCCAAATGTAAGACTAGAAGTTAGTAAAGTAATGAAAGGAGTTAAGAAAAATATAACACAAAGACAGTCTCTGGCTGAAAACTGAGAACATTTTGGGGGAAGATTCACTGTTCAGTTGCTGTTTCTAGACATTTTGCTAATGCACCTACTTTGCCTGCTGGCATAAAGAGCATCTGAGGTTGGATGGATTTTTTGATTTAACACAGCACAGATGTTCTTATGTAGTACACAAATGCATTGCCCTAATTAACTTAGCATTATTTACACAGAAATGCCTGGAGACATAGGTGAAGAGGATTCTGTTAGTAATATGTCTGAAGACCTACAGATTGCAGATATAAAGAAAGTTTCTGATTCAGGTAAACTGAAAAGTCTTCTATTTTATATAAATACCTAAATTTATTAAATTAAGAATTATTTCTAATATAAGCCCAGACTGTAATTATGGTTAGAAAATGTACAGACCTAAAAAACTTACAAGCAAGAGCTAATGTCATAGTGATAACCATCATGTCCTTATGTGCTGCTGAATTTTAAAAGAACAGTATATTAAGTAATCATTTCAAAGACTCATGACCCAAGATGTAAAGAATAAGTGACTACTGGTTTAAGCAAGCTGAGTGCAATGTACTACTGTATTTACTTTTACTTAATCTATGTATTCCCAAGGATTAGAATTGTTCAGTCTCCTGTGCAAGAACTATTACAGCATTCTTTTTCACAATATAATGTGATCAGTGTATAATATAATTGTGTAAACGCTTATGTCAGGGGATGAAAACTTCATTTAAGAGTTTCACTACTAGCCCTGAATATGAAGGTCATAAGCTCTGCTCTTTACAAAGAAACGCTATGGTTTACATCTGAAAGCATAACTTTCAGGGGAAGCGGGAGTTTAACATTCAGTTAGAGACACACGAACATCTCAAAGGCTGACAGACTTGACTCCCCACAATAAAGCACTTCATGATCTCTTTCAGTAGTGTGAGGCAAAATGTGGTCTAAATTAAGCATTAAGGAATAGTGTTATAGGATTTAAAATGGTCTAACATCAACTTGAAGATTTTAATATCAAATGAAACATTTTCTGACAGATGATGTTACTGCAAACACTATTCCAGAGAATCGGGCAGCTCCTCATAAAACGAAAGAAACAGCTATGACAAGTAAGTAAAGACATGGTTGATCATAAGAGGTAACTTGAGCTATACCAGACGGTAGTATTTTTGGGGTTTTTTTCATTCAAGACAAATTACATGAATTTAAATTTACTAACCAAAAAAAAAAAGTAACTGGCCTTTCACCAGATCACCACGGGCACCTAATGCATTCACTGGAGAAAAATTAGGTTGCCATGTAAAGTGCATTGCCTATAGGTACCTCATTTTGAGAGAGACAAAATACGAAAAAAATCATAAACAGCTCTTAGTGAGATCCAGTTAAGACTACTTGTAAAATGCATCAATTTCCATTTCTCCCCATCAACAAGTAAAATTACTACATCACATGACCATATTATAGACACTGTAATAACAGATTCAGCACTGCCCCTTACCTGTCACCTGACATAGTTTTCAACTGCCTGCAGCTATTTTGTATATTGTAACTTCCTAGACTGCAATCTTCCAAACAAGTTATTTAAGATGAAGTTTACTGAATACTTCTAGTAAAATTCTGAGTATGTATTTTTGACACTTTAACATTCCTTTAGGGTAAGAGTGCGTGTTAAGACGTCTATAGCTTACCTTGGTTACAATCTCTCTTCTCAAATACATGTATTTTAACTGCATATTTTGTTTTGGGTATTCATAAATGTCCTGATTTTGTGAGGAAATATTAAAATAGCAAGTGTTTCAGAAAGGTCTGTGCTCAGCCTATTCTCTCTAAGGACTACTTTTCAAACCTCTGTGGGGAGAAAAAAGGGCAAAACTATGCTTCATCAGTAACAGTTTCAGTTTCCAAAATTCTTTCCCTCATTCCCAAACAAACAATACATACTCAAATACTTTTATCACAGGTGGTAAAAGACACCTTGACTTTAATGTTATTAATGGTAATATAATTAGGTATTGCATAAGGCAGAGAAATGATGCACACTTTTTATGTCTAGAGTATCATGGAGACCCTTTGTTCTCGTCGAGGTACATGCCTTTCCTAGACAGTTCAAATAATTCTGAAGTGAGAAACTGGTAAATTAAGAGATTGTATATACCTCTGTACTCATAAATTTACTTACTGATAGATAGTGAAAAAGGCACTCAGGCAGTGATACTTACACTGGTTCTTTGATATCAGTAATGTCTGACAATCAGTAGCATTTAGGATGTGACTTTATAAGAGCTACTCCATATTCAACACAACTTTTGCAGAAAATGGTTTCTCAACAGGCATGCAATTATTAATTTTATATATATTTGTATGCCTTTAAAAAAAACTGTAAAAAACACCATTCTGACACAAAGAAGAATTTAGAAATTCTGCTAACCTCATATCAGGGGATCTTCCTAATCAGTATATGTAGTTAATGTACTCTGCAGCCAGAGTTATCCATGCACTTGGTACACATGCAGGAGCTAGCCTGGGCAGACATCTGCTTTCTGGCAGTCGCGGTTCTGCAAATGTGCAGAAGACACACGAACTGACTCGGGAATGCACATGCTTCTTGGATCTTACATGTGAATCTGAATTAGGAGCCACAGTAACTTTGTAACCACTGCCAATCTTTATAAACAGCCCAATCAGGTTTGCCATACTCTAGAGTAAGGAAAATATTAAGATGGCGTTAGTCAAAAGACAAATACACAAGTTTCAGGAAAGCACCTAGTTATTTCATGTGTCATGGTATTGTTTTTCTCCTCTGCCCACATGTATTTGTTACTCAAAGAGAAGCAAATGCCCACCTGACAAGGAAAAGACAGAGGTAAATAAATTCTTACAGTTCCTTGCACAGCCCGTCGCTGTTACTGACATGTCGCTGTCAGCGCTGCCCAGCTGGGGGAGCAGGAGCACCACAGCAATCCCCAAACCCGCCGGTTTTCAGCTAAAGCCGCCTGGGATGGGACAGGCTGGGGACACTGCGGAGTGCTCTCTCTTCTATAAAACACACCCCACATTGAATCCATCTGCAAAAAAACCCTTACTCAGTTATTTTCACTGATGTTTTCTATTTCATGGTATCACTTTAAAGGGCAGTTAATTATGGAAATCTATTCAAAAGAGCCAGTCATTTCAGTTTGCACAGGTAGTAGTCCATCAATTCAAACTCTATTTGTACATTCCACATGGGTCAGACTTTGGATTATGACCACAGACTGCATATAGGTGTTTTGATTAAATCTGAAGTGCCAAGGAATAACAGAGGAGATGAAAACAGGTTTCTAAGAAATGCCAGTAACCTGATGTTCTTAAAAATATCTAGAGCAAGTATTTTGCTTCAAACAAATTACTTTTTTTTGTCATTGTTTTTTAGGCTTTTTGGTGCCCCACATAATTACTATATGTCCATCTCAGAACAAATTTGGAGTAAGTCACGACATTACCAAGATACATTCCTAAGCAAGGGCTTTTTAAAAATCTGTTTTTTAAAGTTAAGATCTTAAGTCAGTCCATACTCAGGTACTTAATGCTGGCTTGAACACTTCCTGCTGTGTGCTTGGAATTTTAAAACGTACAGCTATAAAGTCAAAAGATAATATTTTAATACATATGTCCCAGTCTAGTGTGAAGCAGTGTTTCAGAAATTTGCAAAACCAAAAATTCTTGATTATTCACTGGCTTAGCCTAAGCATATTAGGGCTGCAGACACAAACTCTTAATTAACTGTGCATTCAAGTTTTCTGTATCCACACTCATAGATCTGTATGACAGAGATGGCAGCAACTTTGCAAGCTCCTGGAGAGTAAACATAAGCCGTGCACTGAAAACTTTCCATAGCTTTGAAGTTTCCCACTTCCCTTTTATATTATATAAGACACACATGAGAGTAAGGATTAGGAGACAAATTACTAATCTTGCCTCATGAGCCAGAAAACAGGATAATTAGTGGTAGTGACAGAGTGCCAAAAGAGAACAGAGCTTGCATCAGTCTGAGTGGGTAAAAGGAAAGACTGTGACAGCATTGCTCTGGTGGCCTTGAGAGCAATGCTTGAAACACAAAGTAGAGATTAAGCATATTTGCTGGCAACTGTCTATAGGTTCGCTGAACAATGCAGATGGAGCCACTGTGTTTTATCCATGCCAGAAATTGTCGATGGCTTGTTATGTTTGGCTCAGTCTTGCTCTTCTCGTGCCCTCCGCCAAAAACCCTGAAAGGTGCCTTAGAAAAAAAGCCAGGCTCCCTACCCACATTCTTGGCTCGCTAAGGAAAAAAAATAAAATAAAAAGGCACATGATGCTGGTCACATAGTAAAGAACATCTGATGCAAACAAGGCTGTATTGATTTGGGGGGGTAATTTTTAATAAAATGGTTCTAGATTAAACTTTATTGCTCAATGTTTAGGGGCAGTATTCTTGAGTGGACTGAGAACAGGCTGGGAGCCAAAAACTGCTGTCATTGATCTGTGGTATGGCCTTCACCATTTAATCTCTGTAGAGCAGTGTCCTCACCTGGAAGTGAGGATCAGCTAGACCGCTTGCATCATCCATCTTCCTGAGGGGTGGAATTCTCCCTTAAACACCAGTGGGCCAATGGCAGAGTAGTGGAGATCTCCTCCCCATGGAGGGGAGCCCAGTGATGCTTCGGTCACCCAGCTGTGTCATGCAAACTCCTCCCAAGCTGAAGCAGTGGAGGTCTCAGACAGGCATTAGGACACTGTCTTCATCAGGCAGGCAGGCAGGCAGCCTTGCAGATCAGTTGTCCAGGCACAGCACCCTGATGCAATGCCAGGGCCCTTGCCCCCTTTGAAGCTGATTCAGACACTTTTGGCATCAGTCATTTGGGAGTCTTTCCGTAATTTCAGTATGTATTGCACCCCTTATGAAAGTAACTGTCTTGCCTGTTCTGATGCCCACATGTTTGCCAGTTACTATGTATCTTTCAACCACGATCAGTGAGTCATTCTACAAACTCTGATCCAGGTTTAAATAACTTAGGAGTTTGCACATTTATCCCATAAACTTATATTATGCAGCTGTTACGTGGTGTTCTGGATGTACTTTAATAAATAAGTGGGTACACTCTGCTCTTAAGCCCACTACTGCAGAGAAATGGCAGCAGAGAGGAAATCTTGAACTATAGTTATGAATGGCATTCTGAAGTTGGTGATTCTAAAGACATCACACTAGACCTGTTTAGTTAATAAGAACTCTGTAAATTATTATTTTTTTCAGAAATCCTTGAGGATGAGGGGGACTTTGTCAACTCTACCCCAGCAGCTCTGGAAGCCAGACAAATAAAGAAGGAGACAATTGACATAGGTAGGTCAAGACTTTGTCTTGATTGTCTTGTGAATTGTAGATTTCTAGGGTTTGTATGTTATCCTGGCAAATTATACTTGATCTACTTGGTGATGATAAAATACGGTTTTTGCTTGATTTCATAGTGCAACAATGTAGAAACTGTTATTTCTCCTTCCCATAATTGTAACAAAATCTTATTTTCTCAAACAACATGCCTCTTTTTATGCTAGATATGATTAGTTTGCATTTGATCATGACACAAATACAATTTCTCTTACACAGTTCCTAGAGAGGATAAACTGGAGAGCTAAATAGCTGTCTCAGAAACTCAGAACATTTTATACCTTGTCTGTATTTTCAAACTTTACAAGCAAAACTGAAATCAGAGCCTTAGCAATATGAAGAAATCAATGACAAGTAATCAGGAGAAGATTTGTTTTACTTAAAATGTTAAAATTTAACATTAGAACACAGCAGGGATATCAATATTCTGGCATAAATGAGCATAGAAACCACAAAAGATCATGAAAAAAAATACATCAGAGGAAATAATTAATGACATTGAAATCTAGTGACCTGACCCCCTGGATCAAAATATACTCTAGAGTAGTGCTGCTTGTATGCAGAAGTTAATAGAAAAAATAAAAAAAATCAATTATAATGATTCTGTGAACAGCAGTTCTTTGGCCTTTGACACCTAAACTTTCTACCATAAGAATATTTCCACTGTATGCATCAGGCATACCAGGAAAAAGCTTCCTTCTCAGCAATTGTGTTATCTGGAATTTGGGTGTTGAGACACCCAGTGCAACACAGCCTTTACAACTGTTTGCAGTGGCTGATCTTGATTATTAAAGACAACTATGGCGAGTATGGCACTGAGGACAACTTCAGAGCAGTGCCATCACAACAATGACACACAGAAACACAAGTTACATTGAGGATAAAGTTAATCTGTGACCCTGAAAGTTGAGACATAGTGAGGTCACGCAAATGTGAAGCAGAGAATAAAATGTCATTAAGATCAACTAATTGCCTTATACACACAAATTCCCTGTTCCTGTCATGTAATACCCAACTGAGGATAGTAATTGTGCAAGTCAGCACTGCACAAGTGCCATTGCCAAAACCAGAAAGGGATTAGAAAGTATTAGTATGGTTGAGAGAATGAGCACATAAATGAAAGCCATGGGGGGTTTTGGTAATAGTTTAAATTAAAAAAAAAAAAATCCATTAACAGCCTAGGAGCAGATTTACAGCTCCATTTTGGCCTATCTCCAATAGCTGCAAGTGTTAAGGAAGATGCAAGAATTTTCCCAAGAAAAGTTACAGAAAGTTATAGGGTGCCTATTTATGAAAAAAACCTGACTTTTTTTCTAGTACCCAAAGTAAATCACACACACATGCTTATGAGTATAATTGCTGATTCTGATTTCCATAGGTATAAAATTTATTTCTGCACATGCTTATGAAAAACAGGTATTTGCCAAATCACTTAAGAGAAAACAAGTTATACAGCAAATATGAATTCCAAGTACTGCTCTCTGCATATATTGGCAAGTACCATTATGGAAAGCACATCAAATAAACCTGCTCATTTACAAATTGTCTCTTATTTCTGACAGAGCCTAAATGGAGCACTCAATTTTTCAAAACATATAAGGAATATATATATATAAAAGGAATATATATAAAGAATATATATATTCTACCCTTTACTGAAAACAGTATTGAAGATAATTCCTCTATGACATCCCCTACCAAAACAATGAGAACTAATCTTTCTCTTCCTCCCAAACCTAAAAGTAATTCCACAAAAAAGGAAACTTTCAGCCTCAGAGAAGTCCAATCATGAGGGAATGAGCCCAAACCCAGCAAAGCTGTGTTCTGAGGTCCATAGATATTTCAAGAATGATGATTTTTCAGGTAGGCAGTTTTAAAGTTGCAGATAGAAGTCTAAAGGGAATCAAGAGAGACTTCAAGGCCTTGGAACAACTGGTTAAGGGATCAGGAGCATAAGCAGTGTTCTCTTCTATCCCTCTAGTTGCAGGGAATGATGAGAGAAGAAATGGGGAGAGCCAGCAGATCAATACCTGGCTGCAAGCCTAGTGTCACAAGGAAAATGTTGATTTTTTTGATCGTGGTTCCACTTACATGACACCAGACCTGCTGACACCTGTCTCAAAGGGAGAAAAGTACCTTAGCACAGGAGTTAGCAGGGCTCACTGAAAGAGCTTGAAAATATATTTGAAGGCAGCAAGGGATAAAACCAGACTTGCTAGAGATAAGCCTGGGGGCAGCACACCAGGGATGGTGTGTTAGAGAGGTCCTTTGATCTGCTGTCTCAGTAGAGTCAGGGGATAGAGATCCATGTGGCAGCAAAGACACAGGGATTTAGTGATGTGTTAGAAATCACAGAAGTGCCTGGTATGCAAGTATTAGAGCTTCTTCCCCTAAAAAGATGGTGGGATCAAAAGCCTAAATGAGGTGCACCTATACCAATGCACACAGCACTGGCAACAACAGGAGGAGTTTGAAGACAATGTGTAGCAAGAAAACTATGACATAGATGCCATCTTGGAGACACTGGGGGAAGACTTGCACAACTGGAGTGCTGCAATGGATGGCTATAAAACTCTTCAGAAGGGACAGGCGAGGAAGGAGAAACTGTAGTGTACCCTGTATGTTAGAGAGTGGTTTCACTGTCTAGAGCTTAATGATGGTGCTGATAGAGTTGAGTGTATCTTGGTAGGAGTTTATTACCACCCAGCCAGGGTGAGGAGACAGATGAAATACTCCTTAAGCAGCTGGGAAAAGTCTCACAATCGCAGGTCCTTTGGGAGGATTTCAACTTACCAGATGTCTGCTGGAAACACGACAGAGCAGAGAGGAAACAGTCTAGGAGGTTCCTGGAGTGTGTGGCAGATAACTGCCTGGCACAACTGGTGAGGGACCCAAGTAAGGCAGGTGCCTGCTGGACATAATCCATAGGGCAATGGTCAACAATGTGCTACACCACTTAGACACACACAGGTCTTTGGGGCATGATGGGATCCACCTGAAGGTCCTCAGGGAGCCCGCGGAAGAGCTCACTCAACCACTTTCCATTATTTACGGGGATAATTAGGGAGGTACACATTGTCTGGAGTTTGGCAAATCTACAAGAAGGGCTGTCAGCCTGACCTCCTTGCCAGAGGTTATGGATCACCTCAAGTGCAATCACATAGCATGTACAAGACAATGAGGGGATGAGGACCACCCAGCACAGACTTAGCAAAGGCAGGTCCTGCTTGACCAACATGGTCTCCTTCTATGAAAAGGTGACCCACTTCGTGGATGAGGGCAAGGTTGTGGATATTGTCTACCTGGACTTCAGCAAAGCCTTTGATGCTGTCTCCTACAGCACTCTCCTGGAGAAAGCATCTGCTTGTGGCTTGTACAGGTGTACACTTCACTGGGTGAAAAACAGGCTGAATGGCCAGGCCCAGAGAGCGGTGGTGGAGTTACATCCAGCTGGTGGCCAGTCACAGTGGTGTTTCCCAGGCATCAGTATTTGGGCGAACCCTGTTTAATATCTTCATCAATGATCTGGACAAGGGGATTGATTGAACCCTCAGTCAGTTCACAGACTACTCTAAGTTGGGTGGGAGTGTTCATCTGCTGGAGGGCAGAAAGGCTCTGCAGAGGGATCTGGACAGGCTGGATCGATGGGCTGAGGCCAATGGTATGAAGTTCATCAAGGCCAAGTGCTGGGTCCTGCACTTAGACCACAACAACTCCATGCAGAGCTACAGGCTGGGGGAAGAGTGGCTGGAAAGCTGCCCAGTGGAAAAGGACCTGGGGGTGCTGGTCCACAGCTGGCTGAACATGAGCCAGTCGTATGCCCAGGTGGCCAAGGAGGCCAATGGCATCCTGGCCTGTATCAGAAATAGTGTGGCCAGTAGGACTCTGTACTCGGCACTGGTGAGACCACACCTCGAATCCTGTTTTCAGTTTTGGGCCCCTCACTGCAACACAGACAAGGAGGCACTGGAACAAGTTCAGGGAAGAGCAATGCAGCTGGTAAAGAGTCTGGAGCACAAGACTTATGACGAGTGGCTGCGGGAATGGGGTTTGTTTATCCTGGAGAAAAGGAGGCTCAGGAGACTTCCTTATTGCTCTCTACAACCACCTGAAGGGAGGTTGTAGTGAGGTGGGGGTCAGTTTCTTCTCCCAGGTAATAAGTGACAAGATGAGAGGAAGTGGCCTCATTGGATACAAAGAAAAATTTCTTCACCAAAAGTGTGGTCAAGCATTGGAACAGGTTGCCCAAGGAAGCGGTACAGTCAACACCCCTGGAGGTATTTAAAAGACATGTGGATGGGGCACTTAGGAAGATGGTTTAGTGCTGGACTTGGCAGTGCTGGGTTAATGACTGGACTCCATGTTAGAGGTCTTTTCCATCCTAAATGATTCTATGATTCTACCATTCTGTAACTAATAGGTTAGACTAAGGGGTTAGGACATTAAGTGAAGGCTGGTATTTCCTGCAGAGGATGACAATAGTATTAGCAATTTATTTGTCTAAGTCCAAGTCTATTTTATTTAAAACTGTGTGTTTCTATAGATGATGATTCTATAAGCACTACCTCAGAAGACAGATCTTGTACGCCAGTAGCAAAACCGATGGTCGAAACAAGTGAGTATTAATTTCCGTGCATTTATTTTGAAATAAATTGCATTGTAATTTCAGCACCAAAGCTGGAACAACCAGATCTCTACTGTAAACACAGCTCTACTTTTCTACTTCTGACTCCAATCTACCTTTATTACTAAACTTAAAAATTAGTTTAATAGCTCTGTTCCCTGTCATGAGCAAAACTTGCATTAATACTGTAGTACAACTTTGCCTTCTATACTCATCTGATGAGCAGCATCTGCCTACTTCTGAATATTTTTGCATCTGAAGATTTCTTTTTCTTCTATTGAACCCCCATTAGCATTTTCATTTACATGATATTTTGCCTTGCCCTCCTAATTTGAAACCACACTGGAAAGCCATTTTCTTATCAATGCTGAAATCTTTTGCTTTAAAGCTTAAGGGCTATTGCTTTCCTACATATAACATCTGTCTTTAATTTGACAACAGCAACAAAATTACACTGACAAAATGTTAACTTTTACATGCCTTGGAGAAACAAGAGATTCTACTCACTACATATTTTGCATACTTAAGAGAATAGTAATCACCTGTGGATACTAATATTGTAAAGTTAAAAGATTAATCATTAGTTACAATTACACTTTAACATATGTCTATTTAGCATATATTTGTGGCATTTATATTTAGTTGTTGTTTTGTTTATGTTCTCAGACAATCACATTCACTTGGAAGAAGCACAAAATCACTTTAAAGTTATTACAGTTAATGACACTGGAGCAGGAAAACACTGGAGTGATAATGAAGTTAGAGCTCTGATAAACATATGGTCAGATGAAAAGATACAACAAATGCTTGAAGGGGCCACAAGAAATAAAGAAATCTTTGAGGAAATTGCCAGAAGGTTAATGAAACGCGGTATAGACAGAGACTGGAAACAATGTCGCACAAAGTACAAGAACCTAAAATATGAGTACCGTGCACTGCAGAAAGAAAATGAGCATCTTGGAAATCCCAGGAGAAAAATGAGATTTTACGATGAAGTTGACTGTATCTTAAGAAGACAGCCTTTGGGTCCCTCAAGCTGGGGATGTGAAAGTTCAAGTCTCCTATCAGGTACTAAAAACTTCAGTGATGAGATGAAGTGCTTAAAGTGAAACTTCTTAAGGTCTCCTGTTGAGCCATGCTGTACGGGTAAAACGCGTGGCCAGAAGTGGGGAGGGAAAATAACTGAGGAAGCTGTATCTGCGTGGTTACATAGGGTATACTCAGTGAACACAGATGGTCGCTACAGGCATGTAGAAGTGAGAATATTAACAAAAAGTGAAAGCATCTGAAGTGCTCAGCGTTACTGGAGAATCTTTGCTTTTGGAAGCCCAAGTGAGATACAATGAAATGGCGCTAGAAAACATGGCAGGTTCTGGAGGTCATACAGCAGGCACGTAAAGTCTGACGGATAGAGAGCTGCAAGCTCGTACCATTTAGAACTGTGAAAATCTGTAGCAACCAAGCCAAGTGCAAGGACTCCAAAACTCCAAACTATATTAATTCAATTCACAACACAGTCAAGAGAGAGAAAAATCCAGGGCAGTGATGTTTATTTGAGCACTTGTAAATATATTGATTTTGCTAAAGCAGATTCAGTTTTCAAAATAGAGTTTGTGATCTTGGAACCACACAGCTAATCTTGTGTCTGCTATAAGGGTTTTCATGACTGGCCAGCTGCTGCAGCCCTCAGGGCCACCTGCCCCTGCTCCAGGCAGATGAGATGCTTTTGTAGAAGCAACTGAACCTCTGCAGCTTAGAGCTCAGTGAGTTATGGTAAACTAGAACTCATTCCAACTATTCTCAATATATTAGGTAATAATCTGCAACACCACAAATGTTAGTTGAAGACTTGAACCATTCTGCAGCAGAGGCCAGATCAACAGCCTGAGCAGGAACTTAAGTCAGCTGTCCTCAGTCATGAATCAGAGCCCTAATGCGGTGTCCAAGGGCACCATACAGTAGTGTATTAGCTGAGGCTGGAATGACATGCACACAGCTATGGGATGACACACTGCTTCTGCCCTGCCTAACTCTTGTGCTCAATCTCAATCTCCAGATATATTTTCTTCCAAATGCAGAAACTGAAGATATAACTGCTCATTTCTGCTCTCCATGAATGGGATTTGTCAACACCAAGAATATTTGAACCAAACTGGCTGGTTTACATTTTAGCATGCTAGAAAAGGACTGTGTAATCTGGGCTGTGAATGCTGATACAGCAGACAGTAAAACAATAATGTTTCAAAAAAGAAGCTTTAGCTATTAATCTGTTTGAGGCATCTACCAAATAAATGTGTCTCCACCCTGATTTTGTGTGCCAAGCCAGTACCTAACTTTTCTAGTATGTTCTTATTGCTCCAGGTCACCTGTCCCAGTGTATTTGTTTTTGCAGTATAAAACTTTTTGGTGTGTGACTGACTGTGCCCTGAGAACCTATGCAAAACACTTAGTCACCTTATTTTTCTCTTCTGTGTTTCAGTGGGAGATGTCACAGCACATACAGGATCTTTGACTATCAAGAGAAAAGCATGTAATGATGGTAAGAGCCCCCCACTTTTAAAAGCATCTATATACTGCTGTTGAATTGGATGCCAGATTCTCATTTCCAGTATTCAAACAGGTTAAAAAAAAATCCTAGAACTTAACACCAAGCTCCAAACCAACTTTCTCTCACTCACAACAATCTGCAAAAGAAGAGTTCTGATAAAAATGTGGGCGTAAGGAAAACTCCAATTTCTTTATTTCAATACTCATCCCTGGTATAAGTGAGGTAAACATCATGAAATACTTCTCTGATTCATAAGAATCGTGCAAGGAAATGATAAAAATATTTTTAAAGTAAGATGTCTGAATTACCCGTGTTGCTTAGGGGAAAAAAGGAAGTCGTGGATGTGACTTCCTCATATTACACTATGTGTCTGTAAATGAGAGGAGAAATTACATGTTTAGACATATCATGTCTAACATGTAATGTCTAACGTGTTGCACACAAGAAAACAGGTTAAGGCAGCTATTCCAAAGAGAAGATATGATACACAATCATGGGGGGAGAAAGGTGATGGGAAGGATAGAAATATGCAGCATGTGATCTGATATAGGAAAGGTCAGAGCTTATTTTTCTTCCTGCAGAATTGTCAATTCCTAAATAAGGGGAAAGTTGAACAATGGAGGATGACAAACAGTTTTTAGGAGGCTCACCCCTATTTTTAATACTAACATGATGTCTTGTCTACAGACAGATGAACACAAATGATCTGAAAATGACATTTCTGAATACAGCCTGCTCAGTTCACCATCACAAACTGTACTAACAGGCTAACTCTGTGTGATTAAATATACTTTCATGTATTGTTTATTATGTAAGTACATCTTGGAAAAGCATGTAGCTAGGCAAAACTGAAAGTTTCACATGTAAGTGATTTTTACAAGGTCTGCTGTTATACAATGACCCCTTACACAACACCAGGACATGACTGCCAAAAAAGCAGAACAGAAGAACAGCTTTAGGAAAATTTAGCAAGTGCTACTTCAGTGTCAGCAGTTCATTGACTTGTGCACTCTAACTACATACTTTGCTTTTGTCCACAGAGGTGTCACCTGTTCCACTCAAGAAAAGTGCCTCTGAAAACAGCATAGTCCACTTCCAAAAGCTATTAACAGAGAGAGCGCACACAGTAACAGAAGGCAAAAAGTTGCTGTTAGAAAGGCTTTGTAAGCAGGAAGAAATGCAAGACCTCAACAGAACACAGTTCTATGCTGATCCATCAGCCCTAAAACAGGTTGGTTTAATGAACTTTCTATGAAATTAGCATGCAAATAGATTCTCTCGGGTAGTAAGAAATGAAATAAGTCTAAGTTACCCACATGAGTACGTGCTTGCGTCCCCCCTTTAATACAGTCACCTTCAGTCACTTGAACTAAAAACAAGGTATGAGTTCCCATCATAATCCTTAACTATGAGCTTTTAGCAATAATGTCAGTCTAATAAAAGACACCACGTCTGCCTACATGTCTTGGCTCACCTACATGCCACGATTAACAGGCTTAATTGAAAGAAAATAATACTTTTATTGATCAAAGAAAACATGCACAGTTAAAATTTCATCCCATAACTGACAGTTATCATCTCTATGGTCCTCCTAACAAGTGAGTCCTCTGCAATTAACCAAACAGTTGAAGCTGTAAGAGAACTTCTTTAGGCAGGGCTGGTGGGGAAAACACAGTTCTTAACTCCTTTGCCAGCATTTACTCTCCTCCTAGCCTCTCTCCCTGCCTATTTTGGTGTGGGGGAACATCACCATCTGCCCACTGAAGGCTTGGTGCTGTGCAGCAATGAACTGGAGAATTCAATGACCCAGAAAGAAAGTACGCAGAGTTGATGCCCATGTAGAAGGGGCAAGCTTGAGTTCTGGGCCCTATTCTGTACTGGGCAAGGGGTCTGCCTTGCCCGGTAACCACTGAAGTACAGAAAACATAGAAACAGTGCAGGGAACAATGACATGGTAAGAGACAAATGCCATGCCATAACTGCTTCAGCAAAATCCTACTGCATGCTACTTCATTTGGTGATTGTGTAAGTACTCTACAGTCTATATTGCCTGGGAGGCATGCATTTGCAGGGTTTTCCTTTCAGTGTATTCAAGCAAAACAACTCCTTTCTGGATCTCAGTCATGTTTGGGCATAGACTTACACAGCCCTGCCAAAGGCAGGTTACTTCCGGGCACACACAGGGGCACAACTGAAGTCAAACAGTCAAGTCATTTTTGCAGCAGCAACAGCCATCAGGTTTCTTTACACACAGAGGCCTAAATTTCAACCAAGTCCCTCTTCACAAAACCTTACACAAAAATATTACTGGATATAATCCTGCTCTATGGTTAATTAATTTCTTGTCAATTCTTTAATCAGAGACATTATTAAGGCAAACACTTTCCACCAAGGTGGATTTTATCTGTCATTTGAGTAGCATTTTTAACACAATTCTGAGAAATCAAGAGAAAGATCCCTAAAAATCATAGGTTTTGATCAGTTTCATTTATACAGTGACATGGATATACAGTTGTTCCAGTGTATGCTTATCTACCACTTTTCACATTTTACATTGATTTCTCAGTATAAACCTTCTTTGGCTTGTAATACCAATATCATCACTGCTTTAAAAATCTTTCTTCTCTCTCTACAACGAGTTGGTTCAAAGGTACATCCTTGAACTTGCCTAGTATTACTTGCATACAGAACTGCTGTCTTTGATAGGAGGACAAGGTCTGCCCCTGCCATCACAACAGTTGGGTATAGAACACGCTGAGCCAGCTGAAGACGTCGCCATTCCCAACAGTACTAAAATCACAGCTTACTTCCTCCACAGATGAACCAGAAAAATGTGTGATCCAGCCCTTATTCAGTACATTTAAACAGCTTAGATCAACCTTGCTTCATTCAGTACAATGTGCCCCCCAAAACCCTCTTTTTCTTCTTCCAGCAAATAAAAAATAAAGACTTTTTATGCATTAAAATAAGGAGATCTTTCAAGAAAAATGTATCTATTTTCAAATGCTGTTGTTCAGTTGAGAACAGCATGAACAGCACAAACGCACTGAGGCAAAGGACTCACTGAATTCTTAGCAGGTCAGAGCAGAGAATTGCAGAGCACACTTGCAGCCTTTACTTGGAAACTGTCCCTATCAACACTAGGTGGTAGACATGAAGCAAGAACTGACAGAAAAAAAAACCCACCAGTGCCTTTCCAAGTAAAAGGGTTTTTTCCTCAGAAAACTTTCTAGAGAGCAGGATTTATCTGACAATCAGATGTCCAAAGGTGGGCCTCCTTCTCTGTGGGATTCCACTTCTATTCTGCTTTGTGGTTGCAAAGCAGAGCTTGCTTTTTGTAATTGTTTTGTCATAAAGCTGTCACCTTTTGCCCTGCTGTCCATTTACTGTCAGTTGAAGATGGCAACAGATGTCAAGTGCAAGATGGGGCACTTGGCATGACCAAATATTTATATCCTACTCCCATTTACACAGATAACAATTAATTTACTTGAATATGTAGGCTGCTGAGACACATAAAGCAGCATCAAGACAACCTTTCTTCACTGCAGTTGCAGTTATAATTCCACACCACTTTTTGCTTAGAGACAAAATTAACATGAATGTTGTACATTTAGAATTTTTGTTGTCTAGAGTTATGATCTGTCTCCTTGGGACAGCATCTCCTGGGGTAGGGAAAATGGGTTAAATAGAATATTGCTAGGTTGAAGGATTTCTCAAAAAACTAATTTCAAAAACAGTTTTAGTTAATCCAACTCATCCTTCCAGTGTATTTTTACGTTCACTTGAGCTTGTGTTGTGGCTCTGCTGTCATCGCAGCTCTGCATTTATTACAGGCACACATTAGTTAGTCTAGACAGAGTAACTGGGCCAGTTAAATGGAACTTGGGACACCATCTGACACATGCTAAATGGGTATGTGCAGGGCACTACCACAGGACTGCAGTGGTTTGGGAGGAGAGCTTTTCTTAAGACATAGATCCAAAATGTAGGGTTTTTTTAGCAGCAACACCGGACCATGTAACTGACCCTGGGAATCTTAATATAAAATACATCTTGGTCCATCTTAAAAATCACAATTTTACAACAAGCAATGATGGCAAGAGGATCAATCCTATAAAAAGAAGAGATCTTTGCTCTTCTCCCTCCTCAAACACCTACATCATTGCCAGAGGGCCATCAAGATTAGTGTGAGGGTAAATCTGTCTCCTCCCATTTTCAAATAGCAATACTGAAATTTCTGAGGTGTAGAAGATAAGCAGAGCTATCACCACTCTGACCCACACTAAAAAGTTCCATTCTTCTCTAAAGTATGCTCATTCACTAAGATGAATGGTTCACTTTACACTTCTTTAGGCCAAACACCTTGAGAATGGGCTTCAAGCAGCAGAAATGCTTGCACTGATGGTGGATCCACAAGCACTATCAGCAGCTTAAAAGAATCTGCCTCCAGTCATCCTTTGCTTCTTATTTGGCAAGGTCTCCTTTGTGTTGGCACATGCATTCATGTGGCCAAGCGGTTGCCCAGCTGACAGAACCCATTTAAATTAAAACTAATTAATAAAAAGCCCCTCCAAACAACCAAATTTTTTTGTTTTAATGTTTGGGGAATGGTAACACAAGACATGGCAGATAGTGAAGGACAGTTTATTCGAACTGCACTAACCAGTCTGAACCTCCAATGCTGTGTACAACCCTCCTTCCATGCATGGGGCTAAAATTTAAGGTATAGGCAGACAAGCCAACAGAACAATCCTGTGAAAATTACTGCAGAGCTGTATAATGCCTAGTCTCACCCCATCTCCATAGCTAGGTTAATGTAATGGGAAGTCTTACATTATCTTGTTCCAGTTGCTTACTCCACATCCAAAGAGCTTGTACCGAAAGAATTTTGTGACATGTACTTTTAAGCAGCCTGAACTTGCTTAGAATGGAAATCTAGTTATCTTCACTTTCCCAAAAATGAACTTGCGGGAACCCGAGCCCTGCAGGATGTTTTGTAAAACAACCAAGCAGATATAAGAGCTCACCACAGCAAAAAGGCCTTGCTCCATCTCTCTTCCTGCAGGAGCAAGCTTTGCAGCATCAGGCTGTCAGCACCTGCAGAATGGCCTAAAACTTTAGGCAAGATAGAACTAAAAGATAAAAATGTTTCTACATCCACATTCAGTGTCTCTGAAAGTACTCACGAATGTTTTACCAGTACATACAGCAGGAATGTTCTTGTAAAGCAGCATACAGACTCAATCATTAGCTAGACGAACATCTTACCCCATATATTCCGTAGGGAATTTACAGAGAAATATGATTAATTATAAAATTTGGTATTCAGACAATTAAAACATTTAACACTGCAGGTTTTGCACCTGGGAATAAGGGTCTGCTGAACTCATAATGGGTTCTTGAAATTAAATGAAGAGGTATCTATGTTACATACCAAATCATTACCTGTAACATATCTGTATTCCTCAGAAAATTCCCATCCAAATGCTATCACAATTTTAAGCTTTTTGTTTGAAAGATTCAAGGTGTGTGTCAGGACACCAACAGCTTGCTAAATGACCTTTAAAAAAGACTCCTTATCTTGTAGCCAAGACATTGTATATAAAAGGTAAACACTTTGATTATGCTATATTGAGTGTAGGTATTTGGAAGGATGGCTAATGGGAAGCAATCAGTAAAAAAACTAAACTAAAAGAGAAGTAAAAATTCTTTACTTATATTGGCAATTATCTGGGTTCTGTTGTGTGGGTTTTAATAGTGAACAGTAACAGGAAAGGTATCAAAAAGCACACTAGCCAAGCCTCCACTCAACGAATTCCATACATGGGCCCAGCTGAGTTGGGACAAGGAGTATTCGCTGACTTAATGGAACTTCCTCTTGCATAGAAGAGGCCTTTCAAAGCCTTCTTCTAAAAATCAGTACAACGGTACTGTTTCCGTACACAGCATTACTGCCAAAAAGATTTTCTAGGGAATTTTGCAAAAAGTTAACAGAAATCACACTTGTTCGAAGATTAACTTTGCAAATTTGTCCTGGTCAAGGACTCAAATGACGTTTAATAGATTTGTAACTCAGAGTTACTCCTCCCTCCCTCACCGCCCCCAAGAAAGTCCTCTCCTTACTAATATCCTCTGATTTTATTTTGGCATGCTGTCAGTGGACTTTGCAGTGACTTTGTTCCCTGGCTTACAAAATGTAGAGATGATTTAGAACATCCACTTTTAAGCCTTGTTAATGTTGATGCCAGAGTAACAGCATTAGCTTTAGCAGAATTGAAAGTTTCAAACATAACGAGCGTTCACTGCTAACACAGCTGTAAAATGTTAAAATGGTGTCAAGTCAAATTGATAAAATGTTCTTAGTGTGTGGAAGGCCTTGATTAGCCTGTGAGTAGGAATATACTGGTTTTCATTTTAATTCACAGTTCACCATTATAAAGTAAGAGCCAATGAAAAGCCATGTTCTAACTTCTACTATAAAGGAGTGTGAATTTAAGCTTCAACAATGTAGCAGTTGCTTTTTAATTATATAGATACATATATAAAAACCCAACAAAACCCAAAACAACTTTTAAAGTTGTTTCTGCTTATGTCATGTTAGTGAAATTTCAACTCTTTTATCTTTCATGATATGCCTGCTTGTGGGCTCCAGAACCTTGCTTACGTATACACTCCAAATTTTCATGCAGAATAGTTTCAGTGCAGCAATGAGCACCATTCACACACACACACACCACTGAATACATGCTTAAATATTTTGGTAGCTTGATCCAGCATACAGAGTTTCAAGTTTTCATTCGCAAACATCCCCACTGAAGGACTGTATTTTCTAGTGGCCAGTCAAATTTGTTAGTCACTTAGGCCTGACTTGGATGGCCCACTAATATTTACTACAATTTTCATTTATATTTACTTATTTTTAAAGGCCTATGGTTAAGAAACATGTCTTAGTTTTTAACTTTAAAACAATGGGCTTAATTAAATTTACTGATGCAATTAATGCTAAATCCTAATTCTGGTTTTCAACATTCATTCCAAAAAGTAGAAAGAAAAATAGCTATTGTCCTATTACTTCCTGATAAGGATGCTAACTCTTCTACACCTCATAGTACGAAAAACGCAAAGAGGTTAGAGAGAAACATTTAAGTAAGAAATGGGAACAGTAACATCTCAGCTATTTAATAGACTTTTCTGGAGTGCTTGCAAAGGTATACCTAATTGAACAGATTGTTTCACTTTACATATGCAATGTTTATGTCTCTAAGAAAGCATCTCTTAAAAATTTTGACAATTGTTGAGTTAGAAAACCAGAATCAGAGGCAGTGCATGTACGTCTTCAGGTGTGCAGCTTCCTGTAGAACTTGTGAACTGCTTAGTTTCAATATAACATTAGTATTACTGTCTACAGTTGTGTCCTCCACAGGGGATATCTGATATGAAAAAGCTCATGCAAATTAAATATAATTGTCAAGTGCCCATCAGAAAGAAAAAGTATGAAAAAAATGCATATTGAAAAATCATGAAATTAGGCTGCAATAATGAAAATACATCAATCATTTTATTTCCAACTAAGAAACTCCAGGTCCACCAGTGTAACTGTAAGCAAAAATGAAGTAAGATTTTTTATCCAGCCTCTTCACAGAAAAAGGCACAACCTAAAATTAGACTATTAATTACATGGCTTTGTTCCTTGAATTCTGCAGCTCTATCACTCCCAATAAAAACTTTTTTGATGGACACTGGCAAATATATATAGCTTATAAATGATACACCTGCAGCCCAAAATGAATTTTTAGGATATAAGAGTCATGTAGGGATGCAGTATTTCACCAGTAAAAGTATTTAAATTCCACTGTAATATACATAAAATCTCTGTGTAAACTATTCCCTATTGTTGGTCCAAAAACAATTTCAGGGCAACCTTTACATGTCTGTGGCCTCAGAAATACAAAGAACATATTCGATCTATTCAGTGCATGTGTACTCGGAGCAGCCCACCTACACAGACTGTCAGGAATGTGTTTATTTAGCACACTTTTGGCAACTCTGAAGATAAGCACAGTATACAGGCTGTGTGTACAACAGAAGCCTAGCATGTGCTACACTAAACGAGCATGTGTGTGTTTGGCTGTGCATGTGTTCCCACAAGGAGGATATCCCTTTCTGGCACCACTGAAGACATGATTAGTATATGTCAGACCATAACGTTATTACTCTGGATGCCAACCAAATGGAAGCAGAACCCAAACTTCACTCTGCAGCTCTGCAGAGTGATCCACGCGGATCACAGCGAGTCAGGTCTGTTGTACATTGCCACAGACATGCCAGGTAGAAGTTTTATTGTATCATGGTGATGGATCCATCCACTATGGCTAGCAGGCGCCTAAAAATGTTCAAGTACTGCTCGGTTTCGGTAGCTCGATTTCTGTGAGTTACACTTAAACGAGAGCATCTCGAGAGTGACGGCCGGGCCTCGCCGAGCCGCCGGCAGGTCAGCGCCCAGCGTGGCTGGAACGAGGCGGCGGGCGCTTCCGCGCATCCCGCGCGGGATCCCGCTGCGCGGGGCGCATCCCCGCCGCCGGAGGCGCGGCGACACCGCGGGCTCCGCGCAGAGACGCGCGCACGCCCGGGCCGGTGGCGCGGCCCCGGCAGCGGATGCGACTCAAGCGAGAT